>OY482673.1:107882305-108237305 GCA_960531455.1 Urophora cardui | reverse complement strand
ATACTTAAGAAAAATTGATATAAAAATAGAAAAGGAGAATGCGCACCCAGAAAAAAAATAGTGTGAAATCAACCAAAAATCAACAAATTTTGTGGTTAATTTTTTTCAACACGATGCTTAACGTATGCCATCATGTAATCGTGTAAATTTAAATCTACTGTCAAGTGTTAGTTTAACAGGATGACAGCTGTAGAATTAACACTAAAAAGTATTGAGTCTTCCTGTTGATTTTACAATTTTAACTAGTTAATGTTACAATAAAAGCTGGTTAAATTAACACGAAATGGTCCTGTTGAATTAACAATAACATCTTTTTGATTTTACATTAAATTTATTGTTAAATTAACTAGAAAGTTTTTTTGATTGTACAATTTATTTTTTTAAATAAAAAAAAACATATAAAACATAAAATATATAATCATCACTTCAATTCAGCACATTCGTACATCACCCGCACAACTGACCAAATTGAAGGCGTCCTTCTCATACGAACACATATGTACCGGCGATAGTTTATACATGGGCGATAGTACTATCACTTGCACCGAGTAATGTTTGGCCGCTAATGCAACAACCGCATGCTGCACGCAAACCCCCATTCGCTAAAAAACCTCCTCGTGATATTGCAACCTATGAAGAGGAAAAATAAAACATTGAACATTAAATACTTTTAGAAACAAAAATGTAGTCCTCTTTTAACTCACCTGCAAACTGAAAATATAAATCGAAAACCCACTATCGCGAACAATTTGCGTTTTGCACGTAAATCAGACTTCAAATGATCAAAAAAATTATGTATGTTTCAAAATAGTTTTGACGTTCTTTTTTAACACTTTTTTTTAGATTACATTGACACTATGATCGTGTTGAATAAACCAAAATTACAAATGACGTTTCTGTTTGAACATTGTTTCCTGTTATATCAACCAAATTTTATTGTTAATTGTGGTTCTTGTTGTTTTCACATTTGTTTTCATGTTGTATTAACACTAAAATTGGGACGTCATTTTTCTAACATTTTTTTTAGTTTATATTGACACTATCATCATGTTAAATAAACCAAATTCCAAATGACATTTAGGAATAAAATTTTATATTTGAATCATCTTGTATATTTTAAAATTTCTTCATGTTGTATCAACAATAAAATTTGGTTGAATTTACCAAATTTTCAGATGACAGTTACAAAGCCAAAATCATGTTTCAAACATCGTGTAATTTGAAAAAAATTGTTGCTGTTCTATGTGTAAAGATCGATCGTGTCAATTTTACATGAATCGTGTTGATGATTTTTTTTCTGAGTGCGGGCAATAAAAATTCCGTCTGCTTCGCAAAACAATTTTACTCTCCTTTAAAATAAAAAATAATAATTTGCTTGAAAGAGTTTTTAGTGCTTAGCACGAAATTTTTTATTTTAATTCAATTTTTAATTGTTGGGGTAAGTGGAAAAAAAATTCAACAACTATTTACAGCGAAGGTTGAGTGTATAGCTATTTCACGAAAAACCATTTTCGATCATCAGCACTCTTTTCGGAAGTGGATGCACCGGGGATTGAACCCGAGTCCATTCCATCTTCAGCCGCAATGACCCAACGCATAAACACACTCGGCCATTGAGACTCTGTGCAAGCTGTTGGATTTTCCCCACTTTTGCCTTTTTCATTTTCAACATTAACGTTAGTGTGTATATGCTTTTGCATATATTCTCCACAAACGTGCTGAATTTTTGTTGTAGGCAGTTCGCAATGAACATTGTTGTTGGTATTTATTTTATGTATATACCAAACAACGTTAACAATTTTACTTGAAAGAGTTTTTAGTGCTTAGCACGAAACTTTTTATTTTAATTCAATTTTTAATTGTTGGGGTAAGTGGAAAAAAAATTCAACAACTATTTACAGCGAAGGTTGAGTGTATAGCTATTTCACGAAAAACCATTTTCGATCATCAGCACTCTTTTCGGAAGTGGAAATTTTTTTTTCCACTTACCCCAACAATTAAAAATTGAATTAAAATAAAAAATTTCGTGCTAAGCACTAAAAACTCTTTCAAGTAAAATTGTTAACGTTGTTTGGTATATACATAAAATAAATACCAACAACAATGTTCATTGCGAACTGCCTACAACAAAAATTCAGCACGTTTGTGGAGAATATATGCAAAAGCATATACACACTAACGTTAATGTTGAAAATGAAAAAGGCAAAAGTGGGGAAAATCCAACAGCTTGCACAGAGTCTCAATGGCCGAGTGTGTTTATGCGTTGGGTCATTGCGGCTGAAGATGGAATGGACTCGGGTTCAATCCCCGGTGCATCCACTTCCGAAAAGAGTGCTGATGATCGAAAATGGTTTTTCGTGAAATAGCTATACACTCAACCTTCGCTGTAAATAGTTGTTGAATTTTTTTTCCACTTACCCCAACAATTAAATAATAATTTGCATTTTTCTTTTGGTTTATTCAACTTAAACTTAACACTTCCCCACTGTCTGTTGTTAATATGCTAAAATTACGCTCCATTTTATAGAATCATTCGATAAATTAATTTTATTCAATTAGTATTTGAGTGGAAATTATTTTGTCCTCAGTATTTTTTACACAACACAGAGAAAGCTTAAAAGTAAAAGTGCACAAAATAAACCACGAAATATGAGAAGCTGCAAAAGAAAAATGTTAATATAATCAACACATTCAACAAGATGGCCATCATCTGGACTTTACATTCAAAAATATTTAAATTTATTACTTGCCATGAGCAGGGAAATGCCTCATTCCACACAGTACATACATATGTATGTATATCGTATCACTAAAACCGCTTTATTTATTTATTTTTATTAGATTTCTCGCTTACTTTGTCTCTTTGTCATTTTATAATCACATACAGCAAGCCGCAACCGCTTTGACTCCTTTGTTATGCCATCTTGGTAATAATGTGATTTTATGCGAAGCCAAAACCGCACATTTAAATATTTTTGCATGCGTGGCTGTCACTTGTGGCCCAAGAAGGAGGACAATAAAATATAAAGCGAAGGAAGCTACTTCAATATCCATACATACACATGTTTCCACGCGTAGATATGTATATCTTTCTTAATATTCCCAAGATGTGTGTATTACATAAAGAATACGATAATACTCAATCAAGCTAATACATACCCTGTAGTGAAAATCTCTAGTTTCGAACTAGGTCGCTTCTAGTGCATTTTTCGACACTACTAGTTCGAGCTAAATCTCTTTTGCATGTTATCAACTGGCGAATTTAACACGACTGGCTAACGCATGTTGAGTTTTTTTATATTTCATCAAAAATAATCATTATTGTGTGAGTTTTATTTTTTTGATCAGAAATAACACTTATTCCTTGAGTGATATATTTATCGTTCAGAAATAATCATTATTGTGTATTTTATTTTTTTTTTTTTTCGATCAAAAATATCACTAATTCACGAAGTTATACCGATGGGAATTTTTTAGTAATTATGTTCCAGAGCACTTCGATCTAAGAAAAAAAATAAAACTCAAAGAATAACTTTTATTTCTGAGCGATAAATATATCACTCAAGGAATAAGTGTTATTTTCGATCAAAAAATAAAACTCAAAAAATAATGATTATTTTTAATTTTTATGGATATCGCTTAAAATTTTTCGATCATATTGGATTCGGATAGTGCTCTTTCAGACATGCACACATACAAACTCAATACTCTTCTACGATGTTTGCAAGTATTTGATTTTTTTTCACTGAAAATATAACGAATAACGATTATTATGGGTCCCTGATCGGAAAAGCATATTTAGCGGAACATTTCATTTCATACAAGAAAACTCTTTATATAAAATGCTTCACTAAACATCTGAGAATTGCAGAAATATACAAGGCCGACGGCAATTGAACGAACGAAAAATTCTCATAGAATTTTTGTCACTTCAAAATTGCATACAAATCAAAGTCTGTCTTATAATGGTCACTCAATTCACTCCTTCTGAACTGGTGAGGGTCTAACTAAAATTGGTCTAGTTCCCTTTTGACAGCTTTTCGCTAGTTCGGAACTAGAAATGTATATATGTGCATGCCCAGTAGAACTTGGAGCGAGATCTCCCTAAGCGATGAGTAGGAGAGTACTTGATTTGACATCCTTTTCGAGAAAAATCTATTTTTTTTTTCAATTTTGTTTTATACTGTTTGTGTCTATTATTCATACTAACCTTCCTAGGACATACAATGTTAAAAGCGAGTATACTACATATAAAATTGTATGCTTATACACTGAACTATAGGAAGCAATCGAGAATAATGGAGTTCTGGAAAAGAAGTACTCCCGGATTAATAAAACGATGATTCCAAGTGCTACTGGGTATTTACAAACGTATACTTTTGTACACGTACATAATTATGTACAACGTACTAAAGCCGCCTTACCAATTTCATTACTGAGCGGATCAACTCTGTGAACATATGCCTCTCTTATGTATACTCACATGTAGTAAGTATGTAACTTGTCACGAAAGCTCTTACTCGTTTGTGTTTGTTAAACAGTTGAACTCATTTGAGGCTTACAGCGCTCGCTTATAAATATATACTGGATGAAATGTCGTTGAATTGCCAACAAAAGTTGTTGTAGCCACAATGTAGCAGCTTGAACTTCATTAGTAAAGGATCAGTAGACATATCAAAGATTTAGCGAGGCTTAAAATTGTCTTTAAATTCTTCCAAATAAAAGAAGCTACATGTATTTTTAATCTTTAGCACTTGAATATTTGCACTCCTCTCATATTTATGTCTTTGATATTTATCAGGGAAGGGTTCTAATATATCTCTATTACAGGCAATTTCATCGTAGAAAATGATGCACAAAATTCCGCAAAATTGCGCCTCAAAGTTGGTCAAGTTTTATAATAAGTGCTTCACTAGCGACTTATATTTATATCTCATAAATTACACAAAATTGTTTCATAATCGTGGAGTTGCTCTGTAAAGATTTTTTTACTTTTTGTCTTCCTGCCATGTTGTTTAAAACACTGTCCTCCTTCTCATATCGCGTTCGTGTTGTTATCTAAAATGGCGTTTTTTGGAAAATAGACACGCATATAGGGCTGGTTGATTGGTTAGAGTGGCGTGTCCCACAGACTCCAATTAGCGCCGAAGCGCCGTTTTGATACCACGACTCATGACTAAAGAACCAGAAACCAGAAGATTAGAGTAAACGAGGATATCAATTCGGAAGCCAGAGCAGGTCCGACGCCCTATATCTCTCCTGTTGAGTTCAGGCATCTAAGAAGCCACTCAGGCCTGACGTCCTTGAGTTGAGAAAGCTTATCGAAGAAAGGATTTCCATGGAATTTCATTCTGCCCAGGCAGTGCGAAGTACATTCGCATAGCAGGAGCTCCACCGTCTCCTCCGCTCCTGGAAGATTCGCTACTCTACATACAGAATGGTAAAGGCAACCGCAAAATTTATTTTTATTAATGCAAAAAAATTTTATGTAAATGTAATAAATTAGAGACATTAAAAATTTATGCCTGAATACATATAATAATTAAAAATTTCGTGTGCAAATATTTTAAAATGTTTTTAGAATAAAAGCTTTTTGCAATAATTATTATTTCAACTCATGTATTATGTAATTTATGTAGTAAGCATTAATATATGTAGTTAATAGATAATAATGTGTTACGCTGAAAATAAAATCAACTGTTGAGTGAATAAATTTTATCGATATAAATATTAAGATGGAGTGAATTTTTTTTTTTTTGGAAATTCAATTTGTTCCAAAGCCATAACGGCACCTTTCTAGCCCAGAAATAAGCCTGTAAAATTTTATTGACCTACTCGCACGTTTAGAAGTGCCCCCAGCCCCGCAAAGTTGAAAGCAATAATCACGATCTGGTACAAATGTGAAATTTCTAAATTTATAAAATCAAAAAACGAAGTATGAGGATTGATAAAGATGGCTAAGCTGAGTATTAAAGTGAATTTTTTTTTTTTTTGGAAACAACAACAATATAATATAATACAATGGCGCTATTATAACTCTGACGAGTTTTATGGCCGAGCTTCTGTCCCAATTCGAGGTGTGCTCCTTTTTTGTTTTTCCTACTAATTGGGTGGACCTACAGTTTTATGCCGGCTCCGAACGGCGAATGCATTTTTTGTGAGAAGCTTTTTCATGGCAGAAATACACTCAGAGGGTATGCCGCCCACCGCCGAGAGGTGACCGCTGCTCTTAAAAAACCCAATAATTGGATTTTTACTAATTAGAAAAACTGTTTCGGTGCTTTGCTCGGACCGTCGTTTGAACCCGAGACCTCTGGCATAGCAGGCGAGCACTCTACCCACTGCACCACAGCGGCCACATATGGGTTCTATAACACACCCGTGCGGGGGTCAACCCCCCTTTTACCCTCCTTACTTTTCATATATAAAATGTATATCAAATTAAAGGGAATCAAAATACATATTGAACAGCATAAAAACATTCGAAATCGGTTTAGCAGTTTTTAAGTAATTGCAATTTAAAAAATTCATAATATAAACTTTGACCTTTAATAACTTTTGTTGTTGTTGTTTCCAAAAAATAAAAATTCACTTTAATACTCAGCTTAGCCATCTTTATCAATCCTCATTCTTCGTTTTTTGATTCTATAACTTTCGAAATTTCATATTTGTGCTTATTGCTTTCAACTTTGCGGGGCTGGGGGCAGTTCAAAACGTCGTCCTATCGCCATAAAATTTTGTGGGGTTCATTAGCTCATTTAAAGGCAACTTTTCATTGCTGGTACGTTCAAAAAAAGAACAAAAAAAAAATCTCCATATGTTTTCACTCCACCTTAATAAATATGTTTAAATAAACAATTATTTGTTGCTTGCTTTTAAGTAATATTAAAAAAAATAAATGGATGATGCCATTATTTAAATGCACATGCAATGCACTGCTGAAAATTTACATGTCGATGAACGGACATGGAACTTATTAAAAATGTACATACATATGTATCTATTTCGATGTAAGGCAGGCTATATAATGATCATTTAGTGGCCGATGGGTATGGGGTTTTAATGTATTCATCGATTATTTTACGCAGTTATCCTTCCTCACTTGACAAATTTTTTCTAGACGCTTTTTCCATTTTCTAGTGTATGGAAAATATGCCGTTCACTGCCGTCGAGTGGTCGCTATTCGTTGATGCTGGCTAGAGCTCACACTGTAGGTAAATTTTTAACTTTTGGAATATCACAGAGAAACGCCGAAACACGTCAACTAAATTTTTGGCTGTAGAATACGATGGCATTTACAGAAAGTCAAAGTTAGCTCTTGTTTTCGAGATATTTAGGAAAGAAGTTTCAGAGCTCTGAAGGTAATTTTTTTTCCGTCTATAAACTTTACTCAGGCTTGGAACCCTTTACGCGCATACAAATTTTGACAGTTGCTCTAACTTAATTGGGGCATTCTAAATTCAATGCCGTCTTTAGTTTTCCCGAGTTGGCTCCGGTTTTCGAGATAACGGTATTTAAAAATTTCCATCAATTTTGACTTTTTTGTTAATAACTCAGTTCAACGAAAGTTGAAATTTCACCATAGGCATTTTTTTTAAAGGCCAATAACTCATATATCGTATTAAATGAATTAGATGATCTTTATATCGTCTTACAGAGAGTTAAACGAACTATTATACAATTTTTAAATGAAAAAAATATATGCATATTTTAGGATTTTATACGCATTTGAATAATTTTTTCTGTTAATTTTTCATAAAATTTTATTCCAAATAATGCCTAAAAGTATGCTTCAATAGTTTTGTAGGAAAATTTTACTATAAATGCATATAAAATCCTTAAACATGCATATATTTTCTTCATTTAAAAACTGTGTAATAGTTCTTTTAATTCTCTGTAAGACGATATAAAGTTCATCTAATTCTTTTAACGCGATATATGTGTTATCGGGCTTGAAATAAGTGCCTATGGTGAATTTCAACTTTGGTTGCACAAAAGTGCAATAACTGATGCAGATACGTGGAAATCGTATATGAGAAAATGGTTCACCTATTAATTTTGAATGAAAGTGTTTATGTTTCTTTTTCACGCAGAATGACTATTTTCGGAGGTATAAGGAAATAAATGTGCAAAACCATATATCTGAACAATCAGTTGTATGGGAGCTATATGTTATAGTTACCCGATCTTGACAATTTTCAGGGAATAGATTAAGGCCAATACGAGTACAAATTCTCCAAAGTTGCATGTCCTTAGCTGTTTAAATAGCAAAGTTATACCCATAAATGTCCACATCTGAAAAATCGGTTGTATGGCAGCTATATGTTATAGTCACCCGATTTCAATTATTTTCAGAAATAGTTAAGGTAATACTAAAATATTGTCACGTGCAAAGTTTTGGCAATCTATCTCATAAACTGACTGAGTTATTAACAAAAAAGTCCAAATTGATGATAATTTTTAAATACCGTTATCTCGAAAACCGGAGCCAATTCGGGAAAACTAAAGACAGCATTGACTTTAGAATGCCCCAATTAAGTTAGAACAACTGTCAAAATTTGTATGCGCGTAAAGGGTTCCAATCCTGAGTAAAGTTTATAGACGGAAAAAAAATTACCTTCAGAGCTCTGAAACTTCTTTCCTAAATATCTCGAAAACAAGAGCTAACTTTGAGTTTCTGTAAATTCCATCGCATTCTACAGCCAAAAATTTAGTTGGCGTTTCGCTGTGATATTTTGACCTCCCTACAGTGTAATCAAGCAATTGTATCTCTTTGTAGAATGAACAAAGTAATAAACATATAAGCAGAAAAAACATGAAATTAAAATTCCATGCAAGCTAAAATATACAAAAAGCTAATTAAAAAATCGAACAGATGAATCGTCTATTTTCAAAACCGGCCATCTCCACTCAAGTCGTTTGTGAGAAAAATGCAAAAAACTGCTCTTTAGAAACCAATGGCAAAAACGATTTGTGTTTATTATTTTTATGTTTGTGATGATAATATAAATACATGTTACTAATACAAAACAATCGGTTCCGTATATTAAACCTAAAAATTATTAAAATAAATTGGAGATAGCGGGTTTTGAAACCAAGCTATGGAGTTAGCCGGATTTGATGCTAACCTATATGGATATGGCCTGTTTTGAAATTACCTGCCGATGTCTTGGCTTATTATGGTGAAAGTAATTAGCCAAACATACTTTCATATATTAACTAATAATACAAGGAAAACGTATACACTTTTAAATTTAATTTCAAAACTTAACAAAAAATAAATCTTTCATTACATTGCACACTGGTCTCATTTGTATGGAGAGTGGGACTAAACTCAATTACTCAGATTTTATCGAAAATAAAGTTTTATCGAAAACAGTCGATGTATATATGTACAAAAATCGTAAAAGCGCAACAATATTTTGTATAGACTAGTTACATTTAATATGATATTTTAAGAAAAAGGGAAAAAAGGGAAAAATGTATAAACAGGCTTCTTAAGAGAAGACTTGAAAGAACTCAAATCTGCTTATAAGACCTGGTCCATAGTGGTCCTTAATTGTTAAAAGTTTAAATGAAAATGCTAATGCTTGAAAATTACGATCATAGAAAAGCCAAGATTTCTTCATCTTGTATTTTGCTAAAAATAAATTGTTTTCACTGTTTTCTTTCGCTAAATCATGAAACATACGTTTTTCTTGCGTTTCCATAGTTATCCGCATTTTTTTTAGCACTCAAACTTGAAATATCGCAAAAATCATAATACACTTATTTACACAAACTTTTCCAGAAAAATTTTTTTTTCAAATGTGTTGACTTTAAATGAGCCAAAGTAACATTTAATGGTGGCTATTGCGTATAGAAGGAGGTTTTCCATAAAATTCAATATATTTCCCACGGAAATGCATGATAGAAGTTTTTTTCAAGCACCAACGTTTTTGACTTTTGTGTATGGGGGCTGACCAGTGTGCATTGTTACTTTAGAAAAAATACGAAAAGAACTCAAACAAAAATTCAAAACACAGAATATTCGTTCTGTGAAGATTTAAATATGCATTTGCCTAGTAAATTATACAACATTTTCTCTTTCTTCAATTTTGCTCACATACCAAGTCATATATTGGAGATTCACCTGTAGATTGTTCAACAGTAGCATAGAATTTAAAATTTTCCAACTCTCTCTAGTGTGCTTGTAAAAGCGTCGCAACGTCCTCGATATTCTAGGTATTTGGAGCCATTCCAGTTTTTCAAATTCCAGGATATAAACTATTGAGTGTTTTTCCTTTTTTGACTACTGACTTGTCACTTCCTGAATCGCTATGGGAAGCCTCCTCACCCCGAATAGGGACATTACGTTTTGTGGTTTTCTTTAAAATAAACCTTTTTGGAGGGTTGAATTTAAAGTGAAACTGTCCTGGAGGCTTCATTACTTCTAGTGTGGCACTTTTCCAATCATTTATTTTCCTCGTGACATGCAGAATATGCGGGAATAACAAAATTGCATTGGTCGGTTGGAGATGGCCGGCTTTGAACGTAAGGCACCATTGGAGATGGCCGATTTTGAAACTAAGGGCAATTTAAATAGAGTAATTTGACTTGAATATGGCAGGTTTTGTTAAGAAATTGTTTTAATATTAAATACAGGTGATGTTTTAGAATTGGATCTGATACCTAGCTTAAAAAATTAAAATTTTGGAGATGGCCGGTTTTGAAAATGGACGATTCAGATAGTCGCTAGCCTATGCAAATATTTATGTTCTTCAATTTTCATGAGCAAAATAATTGTTTGCACTGTGGTAAGTACCTAATATTTATTTTACTCAGATAATAAGTGTTGAACCTAGGCTCTAATTTCAATCTGGACCTATCTTCCATCAAGTTTTGGGCCTCTCAAAATGGCCTCGGCCTTGATGTCAACAAGTGTTACATGTTACCTATGTATAAGAAACGTCTAAAACCTACAGAAGTCCCCTCTCTGTATATCGATGAGCACGCTATAAAACTTGTGTCGTTGTGTTACTAATTTCGGTTTTGTTGTTAACCTTGATCTCGCATGCACTGATCACATAAATTCAACAGTCGGCAAAGTTTACTCTACTCTCAGAAGCCTTCGAATATCTGCCCATTTACGCCGGTTGCGAGGAGAGGTTTTAGGTTTATCCCTAAGCAACTTTAGCGCAAAATTTAATTTAAATTGGAATACGTTCATATTTCTTTGGAAACGAACCCGAAGCTAACCAGAAACTAGAAATTTATATTTGTGTATACTGATACTGTTACAAATACGTTGATTTACATATTTATATATGTATCTATCTAGATTGAATATATTCATATGTCGCATGTACAATGTATGTACATGTATGTATGTATGTATATAAGTTTAATCATAGAAATGCATCAGGAGAAATTCAAATCAATGCAAATGATATTGAAATGTATTAGGGAGATCATGGGAAATGTAAATCGATTTTGAAATGTCCGGCAAAAATTGCGCATAAATATACATACATACATATGTTCATGAGTACATAAGTATAAATATATGTATGTATATATTTACGAAAGCCTCAAACAGCACATACATATGTCGCTAAATTCTGTCATTCCATATTAAATTTGAATGTGATTTACAATAAATCTTTATGTGTTTGTGTTCGATTAAACTCCGCTGTCATGTTTTGCTTAAATAAAAGCTCATTTGCTTTGCTAATAACACCAATCTGTGCAAGATATAACTAAAAGTTAGTTAAGAATAGTTGAATTGATGCCACATCCATATAAACTAATAATCCTGTCTGAAATGAAATATGGATGTCATATCCATATTTTTTTTTATATATTACAGTTTTCTTTGGATATGACAACCATCTATACTATCTATATCTATACTTCTATACTAATTATATAAAATTGATTGTATGGAAAATGTATGTAACGCGATAACGCAAAAAGTACTGGACCGATTTTAATAACTCTTTTTTTAAAATGTCATAAATTCTGAATTCTCAACAACCATGTACTTTTTTTACGCATTTCTGAGACTTTAATACCTTTTTCCCGGTTTTAAATTTCGAAAAACTCAAAAAAGCGCAAGCATAGACATATTTGTTTGGTCATTTGCCGTGTTCAGTGGAGGCGTCGCAGTCGTGCCAGGCAGCGCAGCGCAGACGACTCATATGTTTGTTTTTGTACGGTTGGTTGTTTGGCTCGGTGGCAATCAAAAACCTGTTTATGCATGCATACTGTGCTATAACTCACGAGCGCCTGCACCTACACCTGCGATATTGGCATCAAATGAAAGGTGTTGAACAGGACTTCATCACGGAGTTATTTTCATTGTAATGCCTAGACATCCTCCCCGGTCTGGGTAAGAATGTGCACCCAGATGACTCCGGAATGTTTTTGAACGATATTGGTATGAAAATAAAGGTATTGAGCAGGGCTTTAACACAGACCTATTTTCATTGTGATTTCCATGCCGGATCTCCTTATATGGGTCAAAAGGTTGATCTGGAAGACATCGGAATGTGTCTGAGCGGTATTGGTATCGAATGAAAGGTCTTGATCTGGACTTCAATATAGAGCTCTTTTAATAGTGATGCCTAGGCCGGGTCTCCAGATAAGGGTCAACAGGTGGACCGGATGACATCGGGATGTGTCTGAGCGATATTGGTATCGAATGAAAGGTCTTGATCTGGACTTCAATATAGAGCTCTTTTAATAGTGATGCCTAGGCCGGGTCTCCAGATAAGGGTCAACAGGTGGACCGGATGACCCTCGAATATTTCTGATCTATATTGCTACCAAATGAAAGATCTTGATGAGGACTTCGACGTAGAATTATTGTTTTTGTGATGCCTGGGCCGGGTCCCAAAATATGGGTCAAAATGTGATCGCGGATTAACCCGGAATGTTTCGGTGCAATATTGGTATGAAATGAAAGGTTTTGAACAAGGCTTTTACATGGAGTTCTATTCATAATGATTCCTAGGCCGGGTCTCCAGATATGGGTCAAAACGAGGACCCGGATGTTTTTGAGCGATATTGGTATCAAATGAAAAGTATTGGGAACGGCTTCAACATAGCGCTGTAGTGATGGCTAGACAAGGTCATCAAGTGGACCCAGATAACCCCGGAATAACTTAACTTGGATTGACTTGGCTTGACTTGACTTGGGTTGACTTAAATTGACTTGACTTGACTTGACTTGATTTGAATTGACTTGAATTGACTTGAATTGATTTTAATTGACTTGACTTGAATTGACTTGACTTGACTTGAATTGACTTGACTTGACTTGACTTTAATTAATTTGGCTTGACTTGAATTGACTTGAGTTGACTTGACTTTGATTAACTATTATTCCTCATTGCGAAGCAACGGGTATTTGCTAGTTAGGTATATGGATATAAGATATCCATAGTTTATTTATCAGACTGGATTATTAATTCATATGGATGTGAAATCCATATACATAGTTATATCCGTGCAGTGTTTATAAAAGTGCCGAATGACAATTATTTCTATATATTCCAAGAATTTCCTCCAAAGCTGTTTTAAAATGCCACATGAGTAATTTCGGATCGCTTGGGTTAGAAGTAACAAAACACCAATAAAGAAAGAAGTCCATACCATTTTCAAATGTTTAAAGATGTCCACTTGTTTCCTTTTATATTTCATTTTAATGTTAGAAAAACAAATAAAAACAATAAAATTCGAATAAGGAGCAGAAATTCATTTAGAATGTCTCCAATGATGCCCACATAATTTAAGACCAATCAAGCGAACACAAATCAACTTTCGTGACATTTGGTATTTGTTTTCGATTAATGGCGTTTTTCATAAATCGATAAAATAAGCGAAAGCAATATGTAAGTAATACATATATATCAAGTGAAGTGAATTTAGGTATATAGGTAGCCTTACAAGTGCCGTCCAAACATGAAAAGCGAGACAAGAAGAAAAAGATCAAATGAATACCTATCAAGAAAATAACTCAATCAAGCAAAAAATCAGAAGCGTAATTGTGTTGCATATACTATGTATTAGTAACAAATAAAGGGCAATCCACATATGGAATGAATTAAGTGGAAAAGATTCAGCAATCATTTATAGCGAAGGTTGATATTTAAATGGAAACCTTCTAGTTCTTTCTTTCCCTGATATTGTTTGTTGTTAGTGCTACAGAATAAAACAAGTAAGGAAGCCTAAGTTCGAGTGGAATCGAACATTAAATACTCAGCTGTATGCTTTCATTGTTTGTTTTCATTTGAAGGAAACACGGTATATAAAGAGAGTGCTGTATAAATTGGGCGTAGCCACGCCCATTTTCAACATTTTTATCAGTTATTCAACTAAGCATATGAATATTATTCTTTGTGCAAAATTTCATTCCTTTATGACTTCTAGTTACAAAGTTGTCACGTTACAAATTCCCAAAGGGTAATCCAGAAATATCTTTGTTAAAAAGTAGGCGTGGTCATAAACCGATTTCAATAAATTTTTGCGTGTCTATTAACACAAGTTATAAAAGTATATAAACCAAGTTTCGTCACAATATCTCAATTATTTGCCGAGTTATAGGCTAAGAAATCTCGTATGTTCCTTTGTCTAAAAAGAGGCGGTGCCACGCCCATTTTCCAAAATTTTTCTATTTTTTGTTTCCGGTATATTGTGGAACTCATGCCACAAAATTTCAATGAATTATCTTTATATTTGACAGAGATATCACTTAAAATGTTTTTATTAGGCCACTTTATAATACCCATATATAAAAGTGGGCGTGGTCGTCAACCGATTTCGAAAAAATTTTGAACATGTATTACCACAAGTAATAAAAGTGTACACACCAAGTTTCGTCATAATATATCAATTATTCGATTTTGGCAATTTTTAGTCCAAACATTTGCCTAAGTAAGTATATCACGCGTACCAAATTTCATCGATATATCTTCAACGGTTTCTGAGTTATGACTCATAAAACTTTCAATGTTTGCCCCTTAATAAGTGGGCGTGGCACCGCCCATTTTCCAAAATTTTTGTGTTTTCTGTTTTACGTCCATAGTTGAACTTATTCGACAAAATTTCAGTGATATATCTTTATAGTTGACAGAGATATAGCTTAAAATATTTTTAATAGGTCACTTTATAATACACATATATAAAAGTGGGCGTGGCCGTCAACCGATTTTAACAATTTTCCATCCAAATGTTTGCCTAAGTAAGTAAATCACGCATACCAAATTTCATCGATATATCTTCAATGGTTTCTGAGTTATGACATATAAAACTTTCCATGTTTGGCCCTTAATAAGTGGGCGTGGCACCGCCCATTTTCCAAAATTTCATCAGATTTCTTCATAGGGGCCTGAGCTCAACACGTGGGTAAAATTTCATCGCTCCAGCTATATTAGTGACTGAGATACCAAATTTCCGATTTTTTCTATATAGGAAAAGTGGGCGTGGTCATGGTCCGATTTCGCCCATTTTCAATACCAACCGTCCCAGTCTCGATACCAACTTGCATTTCAAATTTCATCAAAATATCTCAATTTTTGCGCGAGTTAGAGTGCGTACGGACGGACGGACGGACGGACGGACATGGCTCAATCGATTTCTCTTTTCACCCTGATCATTTTGATATATATAAGTCCATATCTATCTCGATTATTTCATTCTGTTACAATCCACCGTTATGAAATCAAAACTATAATACTCTGTGTACTAGTACAGCTGAGTATAAAAAGAACACTGAAGATGGCACATCGCCGAAGCCGTCTCAGATTTGAAAGTATGGTTAGGTAACAAATACTTTTTAAGTTGAGAACTAAGAAAAATGTTTATTGGGTATATACAAAAGGCTTAGGTATTTATTTATATATATGTACATATCTTATCTATAATACTTACATATATATGTATTCTTCTATTCAATTGTCTTTTCTTCACTTTGATTCGATTTTGAAGAAATTCATTCGCCCATTTGGCTGCATAAGCGTTCCCTTGAGTATAAACTCATTTATTTCATTGGCGCAGACACGAGTTACTTTTTGTGCAAATGATGTTAATGAAATTAAATCGAGGTCATAAGCACCTTTTGTGTTTTGAAAATTGCATGAAACTAATCAATAAAAGTATGCACACAAAAACCAAATTAGAGCCCCACTGCCCTTTTAAGTAATAGAAACACTTTGAAAAACGCAAAAAAGGAAAATAAATTTAATGTTTCCAAAGTTGATTTAATACGAGTGTATACATATTGAAGTAATAAAACAAAAGAAGTTTTCATACAAGCCGACGATACAGTTACAAAGATATGTATGTATCATGTGAGGGTAACATGTAATCCGAATATGTTGGTCCTGCAACTGAATCACTTATGGAGGAGCCAACAGCAACACGATCGGAAGGAGACTCATTGTTGACTATTTCGACTTGCTTACTGCGCTTTTTAAACGAAAGGGCAAAATTAAAGTGGACGAGTGGCAGATAAGTTATTAACTTTAACTGTCATTAATACGAACGAAGTGACCTGGAAGAGAGAATTTACTATAGTTGAATCACCGTGCAGGAAGGATATAATATTAAAAAGTTGATTATACGAATATAATGGTTGGCTGTAACAGCGTAAATCGTTTGAAATATATTGTTATGGAATTCTAGATATCAAAATGTTCAGAAGGAAAAAGAAGTCGATTGGACTTTATCCGTTCATCCGTCTATGACTATTTTCTATAAAAACTTTAAACGGAAACCACTGATTTAGTTTTTAAATTACATCTACACTTTACAGAGTACTGTAATGAATGCCAGACCAACACCAATGAAATCATATTCGGATCCATTCGGTGTTAGGCTTCTTTACTTCTTTTGTATGTTAATGTGTACTCCCATTTCTAAAATACATTAATCAGCCTCGATATCAGTGGCATTGTATGGACCTTTGCGCGTTGGCGAGGACAAGTATCGACGGAAGTTTAACAATGAGCTGTACGAGCTGTACGCAGCCATCGACATTGTTCAGCGAATAAAGATCCAGCGGCTGCGCTCGGCTCGGCCAAAATCGTATAATAAAACAATATACAGAGAATTGTTATTATCATCTTGAGAAAATTTCTAGGGCGGCAGGAGGGTCTGTATTATTAGTAGATATTGTTGCCTTCAGGTAGTATTTGAAAAATAATTATATTAGCGCATATATGAATGTAAAACAGTTATATTATACCTGAACCACACATAAATAAATATTATAAAGCATCATCCATTTACAAAGTGTGGTTACCTAAATGAACTTAAATAGTAAGTACTATACATTTTCCAGCTATTTTAGGGGTTGTTTCTTGCTTGCTGCCACATAGCAGGTAATTTGACTTATGTCAGTCATTTGGGATTTTCCCAGATAGATTACTCTTTGACCTTAAAATGAGGCGTTTTCGCGGAGAGAGAAATTATTAGGTAAGATTTCCCTAACGCAAACAGGAAACCATTGTATTAAAAGAATCGAAGTAGTAGACAGCGAGGTTTCCTTTTTAAGTGAGAGATCGCATTAAATCAGTCTTCAGAGAGCATTTGCAAGATACGAATACGTACGGAGCGTGGATGTGGGCAAATAAAAAATAATAATTAACCAAACTTAAAATCAATAAACGAAAAAATCACAAAACACTCGCATAATGGAAAGTCATATAACACACACGACAGGCTTATCTCTAAGTGAACGTTTTGCCGCTGTGCAAAATCGCCGACGAGAAGAACCAGATAACGTAATGCTGCCAGCGCCCAGGAATTTATCGGTATCGCATCGTCGTTTATTACAACAGACGGCAAGCAAACATAAGTTTCAGGCAGCATTAAAACTCAAGCGCAGAAGCATGCGAGTCATGCGCGGAAGTGAAGCCGTGAGGCGCAGCATGGAAGTGGATTCGGTGTCGAATCAGCTGGGAAACTTGAACAGATCTCTGCGACGCCTTAAGCGGACTATGCCAGAGAGAAGAACTCTAAATGCAAGTGAACGACGCGGACGTTCGCGAAGTCGTACACGTATCGCTATTTCCCAAATCAATTTAACACGCAGCCGTTCACGAAGTACTGGCCGCCGAACAGCCTCGGTAAGCAGTCAACAACAACAAGCACAGCAGCAACATATGCGCGGTAGATCACGTTCAGTTGTACGACGTCAACGATCACGTAGCCGAATTAATAGCGATGCCGGAGCTCGCATATCAGTGAAGGACCGTCTGGGTGTGCGGCCTGGAGCTGTACAGCGACGTCGTCGTAGCCGGAGTGCTTTTCGAGGTGTGGCACAAGGACGTATACAGCGTCGTCAAACATCGAATGTAGCTATCGGAAAGGCTGGACGTCAAAGAGGACGATCTTTGGTTAGAGATACAAAAACAGCAGGTGGGCATTCACGTTCCCGTTCGGGCATGCGTGACGAAGGAGCACAAGTTCAAAGTCGCCGTCGGAGACGCGGTCGGAACCAGCGACGACGTGGCGGACGCAATGCTGAAGCACAGAGAAGTGGCAACGGAAATGGTAAAACAACCAATACTGCAAAAGAACAGCAACAGCCGAGTGGTGCGCGTCGCAGCCGAAGTAGGGGACGTAGCGCAGGAAGAAATGGAGGTGGTAAAGCCAACAGTAATAAGAATGATAAACAACAAAAGCAGAAACCACGTGGCCTTCGCAGCCGAGGTGGGCGCCGTGACCGTAATCAAGACAAGAAACCCGAGGCTAATAAAGAAACATTGGATAAAGAGTTAGACCAATATATGGCATCAGCAAGGGGTGATGTCTAGTGAGGATTTATAAAATAAACTTTCATTTCTAGAATTTGTGAAAATTAGTCCTAATGTACATATGTACGAGTATGAATGCAATATCGAAAAAATAAAATAAAATCAATGAAAAAATTTATTTTATTTTACCCAACAAATCATGAGAGAGAGAAGTCATATACCTAGATTCTTGAAGAAAAGCTTAGCCTTGTGCGCAAAAACTACGTTCTATTATAAAATTGCCATATTGGCTCATACGCCTTGATCACGTCTTGCTCCATAAACACCCAGCAAAAACCTACGCCTTATTTGAGAATTGTTACAGAAGAATTAGGCTTACGAAATAAGGACGATTTTCCTGTTTTGATACCATTACGCCATAAGGCCTACCTGTCTCTCTCTGAGAGCACACCTTATTTCTAAGGCTTATCCGCAAACGAAATAAGACTTGTTTAAGGCTTAATCAGGCCTTGTGTGGTGTATTCCTCCTGAATATCGCATATAAGGTCTTAGCAAGTGTATTGTGTGAAAGATTGAAGCCCACCGTCAACAAGCTGATTGGACGTTATCAGTGTGGCTTCAGACCTGGTAATTCTACCATCGACCAGATCTTCACAAAACGCCAAATCCTGGAAAAAACTCATGAAAAAGGAACCGACACACACCATCTCTTTGTCGATTTTAAAGCCGCTTTTGATAGCACGAATAGGAATTGCCTGTATGCCGCAATGTCTGAATTTGGTTTCCCTGCTAAATTTATACGGCTATGCCAAATGACGTTGACTAACACCACCAGCTCCGTCAGAATTGGGAAGGACCTCTCCGGGCCGTTCGAGACCAAACGAGGTTTCAGACAGGGTGACTCCCTTTCGTGTGACTTCTTCAACTTTATGCTGGATAATACGAGCTGCAGAACTTAACCATACAGGATGCATCTTATATCACAAGAGTGTGCAACTGCTGGCGTACGCCGATGACATCGACATCATTGGCACTAACACGCGCGCCGTATGTTCTGCCTTCTCCAAGCTGGATATAATAATAATATAATACAATGGCGCTATTATAACTCTGACGAGTTTTATGGCCGAGCTTCTCTCCCAATTCGAGGTGTGCTCCTTTTTGTTTTTCCTACTAATTGGGTGGACCTACAGTTTTATGCCGGCTCCGAACGGCGAATGCATTTTTTGTGAGAAGCTTTTTCATGGCAGAAATACTCTCGGAGGGTATGCCGCCCACTGCCGAGAGGTGACCGCTGCTCTTAAAAAACCCAATAATTGGATTTTTACTAATTAGAAAAATTTGTTTGGCTCGGACCGTGGTTTGAACCCGAGACCTCTGGAATAGCAGGCGAGCACTCTACCCACTGCACCACAGCGGCCACCAAGCTGGATAAAGAGGCTAAGAAAATGGGTTTGGCGGTCAACGAGGACAAGAAGAAGTACCTCCTGTCATCACACAAAGAAACAGCACGCCTTGGCAGCCACGTCAATGTTGATAGCTACAAATTCGAAACTGTTAAGGACTTCGTCTATCTGGGAACCAGCATTAACACCAAGAATGATGTCAGCACGGACATCCAACGAAGAATCACGCTTGCCAATAAATGCTACTTCGGACTAAGTAGGAAACTGAAAAGTAAAGTCCTCTCTCGACAAACAAAAATCACACTCTACAGGACGCTCATCGTTCCAGTCCTCATGTATAGCGCAGAAGCATGGACAATGACAAAATCAGATGAGATGGTGCTTGGAGTATTCGAAAGAAAAGTTCTTCGTAAGATTTATGGACCTTTGCGCGTTGGCGTGGGCGAGTATCGACGGAGATTTAACGATGAGCTGTACGAGCTTTACACAGACATCGACATTGTTCAGCGAATAAAGATCCAGCGGCTGCGTTGGGCAGGTCATGTCGTGAGAATGGACGAAGGCGCTCCGGCCAAGAAAGCATTTCTATCGAAACCCGCTGAACGCAAAAGAAAAGGGAGACCTCCACTGCGTTGGGAAAATCAGGTGGACAGCGATGCTGCCTCCCTAGGTGTTCCCAAGTGGCGCCATGCTGCACGAAACAGAAGCAATTGGCGCGCTCTGTTGGACTCGGCCAGAATCGTCTTGACGGTTAAGCGCCAATCAAGAAGAAGAGAAGAAGATATATCGGAATGACATAAGCGTGCGCACTTAACTACTTAACACTTCATTGCATGTCAGTTGAAAATAGACTGAGGCGACAATACGCAATTTTTACGCTCGCCACACATTTTACTTTGCTCATAAAAACTCAATTCCCTTTCTCCCTGTTTGGGATGTGTTACAATTAACTATTAAAACATTTGGAGTAGAGAGAATGAGTGTAGCAAGCAGAGCTGCCAGCGTATTCCAGTTTAACAATTTAGCTTCAGCTTAGACTTAGGAGTCTGTTTGCTGGATATGTATATTGAGTAGATAAACAAAGATAGAATAACAATACATGTTTACCAGTACATTGTCATTACTAAATCCCATTGGCAACACTTTCGCGCCATTTAATTCATTGTTCTCATTCAACAAAGGGAATTGTAAATTCACTGAATGTTTTTTGAAAACAAGAGATGAAAAGGGCACTGGCTAATTTTCTTAGTAAACAAAGCACAATGGAATATACATATATTTTATACCTTTCTGCATTACATTACATACATACATACGTTCAATTAAGCTATTTAAGCCGAAACTGTTCTAACCATTTCCCTCAATCGCTTGATGTTGAAAACAAGCTCGTATTAGACTTGTCCCTAATATTTTCTTTCTCCTTTTGCTCACAATGGCATTCATATTTCAACATTTATAGTTTCCCTGAAATTACTTGAATAGAGTAACGATCCTTTCGGGATATTTGTCCACTACACCTTTAAAGAAGTACATATGCAGTAGTAGTAAATATAATTTAAATCAAATTTTGTCATAATTTGTTTACCAAGTTTAGTAGGAATCAAGCTGAGAAGCAAGCCAATTTTGATCATCATTAGAAGCAAAATACATAAAATTAGAGGAAAACCATTAACTCTGATTTAACTTATCGCATATATGTATGTGCATATGAACATAAACAATACACTTAACATTTTCCTTTCTCTGTTTTGCTTTCGGCCACTCCCACATCATTTTCATATAGTATATGTATTAGGGTGGCCCTTAGCTATATGAAACTTTTTTAATTTCCAAAATAGTTGGCTCCCATGAGCTAATTTTATTTCTATCCATATAAAAATGATATGCTGGAAATTTCATGTCAATCGGATCATTCTAAGATGACCCCCAAATACTTCGAAGTTTCAAGCTTACCTTTACGTAACATCTAATTACTTAAAATTTATACTAATCCGAAATAATAAATTAGATTACTCAAAAAATAAAGTTAAAAACTTTTTATCATTATTTATTTATACGTTATTTCTTTATATGTTATTAGCAATCAGTGAAGATTTGGTTGCGGTTGGATACAATTTCCGATGTTGAGCAACAACATTCAACAAAAATTGTTTTTCTTTTTCATTTTTTGTGAGGATTTGATTATAGTCTTGAATTAATTTCACTCCTCTTTCTGCAACATCATTTACAACAACTATCTTCCTCAATTTGCTTTCGCCACTATTAAAGCCAGGATCAACGCTCTATGTTGAAGGGTCCTTTTCGAGGAAATCAGTGCTGATTCCAAATCTTTTTAAGAAACCTCTTGTAGCAGGAGTTGCAAATGATGCAAATTGCATTTTGACAAAAGTAGAAAAATTTTCTACGGTTAGTATGTATTTCTTTAAATGGTCCTTGTTGTCTTGCTGTTCATCACCTTTGTCCGTTGCTAGGATATTTTGGGCCATTTTCGTCTTAACAGCTATTGGTACATTTTTATTAAATAGGGCTAAGCCCACGGTTTCGGGAATCAAATACCAAAGATGGCTTCCAAACTTTTTTGCAACAACTTTGCTTATGTCTTGATCAACATTTTGATAGTTTCTCAATTGTTGCATAAACAAGAAATCTGAATACGGAGCTTCAATAGAATTCGTAGACAGAAACCAGGCTCGAAGGTACACTATAGCTATAAAAATACATATTCTTTTCAGAAAATTCTTCTCCCTTTCAGACAAATTAAATTGATTTTGAAACATGTACATTTTAAATGAATATATTGCCTTTGCCATCCACCTAGAATGACTTACGGCTCCTGGCATACGAAAAAATATACCATTTTTCGGTTTTCCACCAAGAAAAACCATGGCTAATTCCAATAGTTCCCGGTAATCACCCCGCTGTTGTTTATCTGTGTTTAGCTGATTTTCAATGAAAGCAATAGTTGTAGAGCGGATATCTTCAGAAATTTCATTGCTTCCAATAATATAATCCTCTTTATCAATATTTGACCAGGCTTCTCGGAACCTTTTGAACAGTGTCGCATCTGGGCCAGATGTTGCACCCATCATTAAATCGAAACAGCTTCTCAAAACCAGTTCGAACATATGATGACGGCAGGGAAAGTATACGAGATCACGATTGAAAAGTTTTTCCAGATTAATACATGCGTATCACAGCAAAGAGCTTGAACTTTGTCGGTTATACCCCATTTTTCAACTGCTTCGGAAGATGAAGCCATCTCAGGAACTCCCAATAATTGTTCCTTGCCACCTTTTCTATACCTGTGAGTGCTGGAAGCAGCTTTCCATCCCAGTGCAACACAAATTCTTCGCAGTTGTTATGTGTGAATTGCTCTTTGATTTCTGCATGTCTCTCTTCTCTAAATTTTTTCCTCATGCGTTGAAAAGAAGTGCGGTTTATTACAAGATTTTTCGTATCACGCTCGAACGCTTCTTCAGCAGCAATTAATATATATACCGCATTTCTGTCTGTGATTTTGCATCTATCGAACATTTCTGAGAGCTTGGGAGTAAAAAAATTTAAGGAGCCGCGAGTTGCTGCAACTTTTGATGTGGATGGTCCTGTTTCTTTTTCGCCTGATCCAGTTATAAGGTAATCTTCAATTTCATCACTGCTTTGGATACTACTGGTAGAATCATCACTTAGAAATGAACAGGTCTGCGAAATTTGTTGTTGCTTTTCTTCATTAATCTTTTTTCTGATTGCTTCCATTGAAACGCGCTTACGTGCTCTATGTTCTTTAAGACTTTGTTTTTTATCAACACCTAACATGGCACCCGGCCTTCCTTTTTGGCGCTGAAGCAACAAAAACTTTTTATCTTCCTCATTTTTAATTTTTTCCAGGACTTCTGAATGGGCTATATCAAAAAGATCATCCATCATTCCCACAAAAGCATCTTTTTTTTTTGTATATTTTTGCCTCCAGTTCTGTTCAAATATTTTTGCAGCCCCTTCCATTGGTCGTATACCTTCAACAGTTTTTCAATGCAGTGGTCACTTCTTCTGGTTGGTATGCGTGCTTTTTGCCAAAAAACTGTTACCTCTTGTATTCTCAAATCGGCACTTTCTTTAGTCGTCAGCTTTACAATTGTAATATTATAAAAAAAAACAAGCAGAACTTGCCGATATGAAGGTAATTTAGCACCAATAATTTGGTTAGTTAGCGAACCAACAAAAGAAATTGAAGAATTCTTTCTAAGCATCGACATTATATTGAAACTATAATAAAAAGCAAATAATTTGTTCTCACTAAAATTCACTTGACTCTCTATAATAAAGTATACCAATGAACTGTGGTACGAACTACGAAACAAAACAAAACAAGCAAAAAAATAGCTGTATAATACTAGACACAAATTCAATGCAAAAACAAATACAAGCAGCAACCAAAGCAACATCAGCTTCAGTTGTAGCAAAACAGAATATGCCGTTGTTTTTTTGTACAAGTGAAGACAAATCGAATACTGTCGCAACTGAGCAATATGTTATCAATATCAAAAAGTTGAAAATTACTTCATTGATTGTTCAATAAAATAAATTCAAAAATTCAAATTATGGAATTAAGTATTTAAAGCTTTACTTGTTTAAACACTTATTTCCATAATTAAAAGTTTTTGATTTTATTTTAAGAGTAATCTAATTTATTAGTATAAATTTTAAGTAATTAGATGTTACGTATAGGTAATCCTCAAACTTCAAAGTCGTTAGGGGTCATCTTAGAATTATCCGAATGATATAAAATTTTCAGGATATCATTTTTATGTTGATAGAAAAAAAAAACTAGCTAGTGGGAGCATCACAATTCACACTTTGAAACATAAGGGCCACCCTAATATGTATATGCATATACACATATTTATTATTATCATAAAATTTATGTCATAAGTTGTACTTAGCTAAGTATATACATATATTATAAAAATTTATGGCGTTGCAAATATAAAAACTAAGGCCTCTTTAAGTGCGCATAAAATAGTATTAAATAAACTGACCGTACTCGAGCTTATTCTTAGTATAGTTTACATACAAACTTTTTACATGGAAAATATTCACACATACATAGTATGTCTGTATGCACAGTAAGGTGGAGTGAAATCATATGGAGATTTTTTTTTTGAACGTACCAGCAATGAAAAGTTGCCTTTATTTGAACTAATGAACCCCACAAAATTTTATCTCGATAGGATGACGTTTTGAACTGCCTCCAGCCCCACAAAGTTGAAAGCAGTAAGCACGATCTGGTAGAAATATGAAATTTTGAAAATTATAAAATCAAAAAACGAAGTACTGAGGATTGATAAACGTGGCTAAGCTGAATATTAAAGTGATTTTTTTTTTTGGAAACAACAACAACAAAAGTTATTAAATTTTAAATTGCAATTACTTAAAAACTACCCAACCGATTTCGAATATTTTTATACCATTCGATAGGTATTTTGATTCCCTTTACATTTTATATATGAAAAGTAAGGGTAGTAAAAGGGGGGTGACACAACTCAAAATTCAGAAATTTTTCTTTTCCTTTTTTCTGTACAAGCAATGATATGGAAAAATACCATTTTTCTGTCCAAAAAGCCACTGATTGAAAAGTTCTTTTGGCAGTCGCTAGAGATAAGGTAAGTATGGTTTGTGTAGCAGTTTATTTCAAAAAAATTGAAATGAGTTCGACACTGAGTATGAAAATTTTACAGAGAGTCAACAACAACACAATTCGAGGTGGAATGGAATCAATTTGCTGATACACATTCTAACTGTTGTTTAACTGAAAAGTTAAATTGTTGTGGTTGGAACCACAAATGAATAATTAACAAATACAAATGTAGGAATAAACTTTCGTCATTCATTATTGACTATCGAATGCCTTTTGTTTGCAACATTAATCACGAACACGTGCCATGCCTTTTGTCTTGCCATTAAATTGAAAAGAAAAGTTTCAGGATTTAGCGTGACAATTAACACTTGTACAAAAGTTTTAAAGTATAGTAAAATTTAAAATACAAATACTCTATATCTATATATCGAGCCCTAACTGTCATTTAAGTGTATCCAACAAAAAGTAAATTTTAAAGAATTTTTTTTAATTTTCTTTGCATGCATGTAGTTTGTTCGCAGCCTTGACATTTATTTAGTATCTAACTTCGAAACGGCACATTTGACATGCGTGTGATAATACTCGTAAATTATTGATTTCTATAAAAAAGCTAAAATCGATTATTTTGTTGGGTACACTTAAGTGAAGGTTAAGGCTCGATATGTATCTGCATTATTATGGTTGTATACGGATGAGCACAAAAAGTTCCTGTTTCTTCGAAAGCGTAATAAAAGACCTGCGGCGGATAAAATGTGCAAGGTTGAGGGATCAAGGAATATTAATATACATTAGGGTGGTCCAAAATGGTATGAAGAAAATGAAGTTCTCCCGAATTCCGCGGAGCAACCCGCATTTCATGCGACTGTACCTAGATATCTGTGATGGTTGTGGGATAGACAAGTAATATTATTTTTACACTATTTCTAACTGCATTTTACACATTCTCAATTAAAACTCACTGACGCGTTTTTTTTTAGTTTCTGCAATGTTGATTATAGTTCCAGTCGCACCGCGTCAGTCAATATTTTGCACAAAATCGAAATTGCAATTCAGCTTTGTGGTGACACACAAACACTGATACGCGCAGTTCGTGTGATTTTGTGGGATTTGATGTGAAATCATGGGCAAATGCACTAAAAACCGCACGAATCGCCGAATACGAAATTAATTTATTAATTGCGCTGGATTTCAAATACACTTTTTTGCCCAAGGTTATTGGCAGTTAATTTCTAACGTGCATATGTACGCAAGTAATTGTTTGATTGGTTTATTTACCATAATTCTATTAATATTGGTTATTAAAATCTGTATAAAATTTTTAGTTGGTTTTAATTACACTGTTCATAATACTAACTACTCGCAAGAGAACATTCGACTTCTGTACTTCCACTTCATATCCCTTTGTAAGGTTTCGATGATGTCTTTAACTCATTAAACGAGACGAATTTTTATGTTTTTAACTACTTTTTTTTTACTTTTTAAATACAGTTTAATGTTCTTCTTGAATAAAGTAGACAAGAAATATAATCAGCCGGGATTCGAACTGGAGGCGTAGGAGTTTTTTCAAGACAAAATCGCATGACAACCACAAACAATTTTCAGCTACCAAAGCTTTCAAAAAGTAAACAAAAAAATAATAATTCAGTCATAAAACTAAAAGTTCAACAAATTTTTCCTTGAAGTAAATAAACTCTTGAGACCATTTGAGTTTGCTACAAGTTTCAGAAGTTGAATTAAGTACAATTACATAAATTTAATGTAGATATAAAAACTTTTGCTTAAGATGAACACGTAATATTAAGTACATATGTATGTAAAGACACATATATGTACATAAGTTGTTGCATGGAAAAACAAGTTTCTTTAACATTTTAGTATCATAATTTTGTTGGCACAAGTGGGACGAACTCAGCGGATACAAATTTGATTGCTCTATGGCTTGCACTTCACACCCTCCACCAATGTAACACATCACATGAATGCCGCCATCAAACGGTGGCTATTTTCATAATAAATTTGAAATGCGAAAGCGCAAATGGAAAAGTTCTGACATACATGATAGCAAGCGGCTGGGTTAGAGTACAATCTTGAAGCCTTCTGGCTTTGCTCTGAGAAAACACCAACGGGGAAAAGCTGGCAGTACAAGCAATCTCATGTCATGAATATGACTGGTAAGGAAATTAAAAGTGGAAACGCGGCAACGTTCAGTATAAGGTCAACGTTATGGTTTACATGCGAGCAGACAAGCGAAGGATGGTTTTTGTTTGCTGAAAGAGCATAAGAGTTGAGCCTTGCAGGCACAAATAATATGCGTACAAAGGATAATGTTCTTGTATTGTGCAGACTTACTTATACAACTTGAAATAAAGAAAAAAAACAAAAACGTACTAAAATGTAGCACTTATTGAATGATAATAATAGTAATTTTGAAACAGGTTCGCATGGAACACAGTATTTAGTATATACATACATACCATTTATGTTTAACTGCACGAGTTTCAAAACTCATCATGTGCTATGGAATACAAAAAATATTTGTAAATACTAAACCGCTATCAATCACACTCACTACTAAACCTAACCATTCGCTACTTGATTCAGTAGTCACGTTTCCTTTCTGTAAAATAAATATGTACATGCATACTCACTTTAATATTAAACCGATGAAAACAGTGAATAAAAAAGAACTTTCTCGACTGTATTTAGATAAAAGATAACCGTTACAGCCTCAGGAATGATGTCAACGAAACTAAATAAGTGACTGTTACAACGGTAAAATGAGAACACCACTACCATTAGCGTTTGGCAGTTATCCGGTTGAAAATAAACCAAAATGAAAAAGCATAGAGAAAAGAATCAAAACGGCACGCAATTAACCTTCTACACTGAAGGTAGTTATTCAACACGTCTTTTGTTAAAATAGGAGCAATGAACTCTAAGCGAATTAGCAACTAAAACAAAGAACAAGTAAGGAAGTCTAAGTTCGAGTGGAATCGAACATTAGATACTCAGCTGTATGCTTTCATTGTTTGTTTGCGTTTGCTCGATATAGGGTGTATTTTATATCAAACGAGTGCCGCATAAAGTGGGCGCAGCCACGCCCATTTTAAAAATTTGTACCAACCATCCAACTAAGCATATAAATATTATTGTTAGTGGAAAATTGCATCCCCCTCTGACTTTTAGTTACAAAGACGTCACGTCACAAATTCCAAAAGGGTGTTTCAGAAATATCTTTGTTAAAAAGTAGGCGTGGTCATAAACCGATTTCAATAAATTTCTGCGTGTCTATTAACACAAGTTATAAAAGTGTATAAACCAAGTTTCGGCATAATATCTCAGTTATTTGTCGAGTTATGGGCTCCGAAATCTCGTACATTCCTTTGTCTAAAAAGAGGCGGTGCCACGCCCATTTTCCAAAATTTTTCTATTTTTTGTTTCCGGTCTGTTGTGGAAGTCATGTCACGAAATTTCAATGAATTATCTTTATATTTGACAGAGATATCGCTTAAAATGTTTTTATTAGGCCCCTTTATAGTTCCCATATATAAAAGTGGGCGTGGCCGTCAACCGATTTTGACAATTTGCCGTCAAAACATTTGTCTAAGTAAGCAAATCACGCGTACCAAATTTCATCAATTTATCTTCAACGGTTTCTGAGTTATGACATATAAAACTTTCAATGTTTGACCCTTAATAAGTGGGCGTGGCACCGCCCATTTTCCAAAATTTCATCAAATTTCTTCATAAGGGCCTAAGCTCAATACATGGGTGAAATTTCATCGCTCCAGCTATATTAGTGGCTGAGATACCAAATTTCCGATTTTTTCTATATAGGAAAAGTGGGCTTGGTCATGGTCCGATTTCGCCCATTTTCAATACCAATCGTGCCAGTCGCGATACCAACCTGCATTCCAAATTTCATCAAAATATCTCAATTTTTGCGCGAGTTAGAGTGCGTACGGACGGACGGGCATGGCTCAATCGATTTCTCTTTTCACCCTGATCACTTTGATATATATAAGTCCATATTTATCTCGATTATTTCATTCTGTTACAATCCACCGTTATGAAATCAAAACTATAATACTCTGTGTACTAGTACAGCTGAGTATAAAAATATCAGTAAATAAAAAAAAATTACTTTATGGAAAACTTTAAGACTACATAGAACTGTTGTGATGTCCTCTTGCTTAAGCGCTTTTTCTCTGCTGCGTCTAGTCATTTTATCCAGCTTGCAATTTAAATTTGTTTACTTTTACACGTCTTTACTTTCTATTAACATCATCTTGGAACACTGTTGCATAGAAGACGATAAACAAAAAATTTGCTTAAAGAGTGAACAGATTCGGTTTAAGGAAGTAGGGAAAATCGTAGCAAGACGAATGACACAACATGAAAAGCTTTAAACAAATATGTAACTGAATTCCTAAGAGATTAAGGAATCACCGTTGCTGTGACTTATTACAGCCCTTTTTTCTTTCCCGAATGAAATAATCTTCTTTTTAAATATTATTTTTACTAAGCGGTTTAATGTGCACGCTTAAGTAATTTGCGGACGAATAACTTTCTACAGAAAAGGCCAACTACATAATGGTAATATAATAATTAAAAAATATACCTACCAAACCTTATTCGGGGTGTAGTGTTGAAATTTCTTTTGAAATCGCGACATTTTTTCGAACGCCATTCCTTCTATGAACAGCAACACTTAACATCTTAAGTAACTTTATCAATATTTAACACTTCACTAACAAACTTATATGTAAAGTCATAAATATAATTTAGCGAAGCAGGAATGTAAATATGAGTGTATGTAGACATGATTCAATTCAATTCAATTTGTTAAGTAGTTAAGGAGTGCATCGTAGATACCTACATACCTAAATACATCAACTATACATACTCCACACTCATATTTACACATGAGCATACAAATCGTCGGAAGGCATGAAAAAGGAAGGGAATGTAAGAACAAATTGTTATTATTCACTTTGCCGCCGAAGTGTTGAAAATTGAATAAACACAGAAGGAGCCAACAAGAATTTAACAAGGAGAATACAAAAGTTAATAGAAGAAAGCACATTTTTTCACGTTTTCTTCATTCAAGTAGGTATCTTCGAACTAACAAGTATGGTTATACATACATACATATATACATTTAGGGTGGGTCAATTTTCTAACCCATAGGATTCCTAGGAAATTCGGATTCTGCGCCGAATTTTAGGAACAAGAGTCTTCTAGAGCATAGGTACCTCTAAAAGCCATTTCGAAAATGCCCCTTCTCAATGCCAGCTGTCATTTTACCTTCTCTTTTTAATTTCTGTTATATTGTTCTTTTAAAAGCAGCTTTTTCTTAGAAACAGCAAATCGGTTTTGGTCAGAGCATCATTTGAATAACACAAGTGCCATCTTGCTCATCTTTTAACTGTAATAAAAGATTTTTTTTCGTTTTGCAAATGATTCTAAAGAGTGATCAGAGAAGTGAGTGCGTAGAAATCTTCACAAGGATTACCAAACAACCGATCCTTTATAATACAAGTATTAATTATGTTATAATTGCCCAATATAAAGTTTTTTGACGTCAAAAAACTAAATAGATCAATGGTGCAAAACGCTCTCGTATTGAATGGGGAAACTCCAATACATATACAAAAATTTATTAGTGCACTCAGAAAAAATCTGTGTTGGTTGTGTTGTGTTACAAACTACAAGTAAATTTTTATTGTACGATTGGAAAATTTTACATACAACATAAATACATACATATGTACAATATTTACAACATATTTTATTTATATTAAATTAAGATATGAACTCGTACATATAAAAAAGTGTATCTACATATTATATAATAGCCGCTTTCGATTCACAATTTCTCTGCTGGTTATAAATTTCCTTCTGTCAAATTTATATGTGAATGATAGCGAGCAGAGGGAAATTTTTATCGACAAGTTAGAGAGTATGGCTACAACTCATTATGGATTCAAACATTTTTGTTCGATCCGACCTCGCTTGTGTGATGGCGAATCGAAAACGACAAATAACAATAAGTGATACACTGAGAGAAAAAAAATATATGGAGGGGTCAAAGAAATTGTTTACCTATTTTGAACACTACTTTCTTTGTTTTGAGTAAATTTTCCTTAAAACATGTTAAAAGGTTTATAAAATATTGTTGTTACATACGTTACCATGGTTTCATATACTTGTTTTGAAAAAATTCATACATTAAAATAATGAAAAATTCTTTAAGCGCAATTCCATTCCCAACTTTCCTTGTTTTGAAGACTTGATTTCTTTAATTTTGAGAAATTAAATTCCCATACAAATCCCCATGGCAACGAATTTGTTTGAATGTTTTTTTATGTTTTTTCCACATTTTTGAGAAAATTTACACAAAACAAAGAAAATTTTGTATTGGGACGCGTGTTCAAAATAAGGAAAATTATGTCTTTGATCGAGAGAAATTTTTTTTTTGAGTGTAAGTTTATTCAAGGCTATTTAATAATTTGTCAATATTTATTGTCGAATCAGAGGTGGATAATTGCAGAATTGCTTCCAAATCTTTTGTGATAAAAGGTTTCTTTGGTTTGTTTTGATTAACTTAAGGCTAGAAAAGGCTTTTTCGGAAATATAAGTGCTTCCGAACATGGATAAGTACTTTAAAATTTAATTTCTTATGAGTGGATACTTGTCATATTTTTTTTCTGTCATATATGCAACTTACTTTAATTATTAATTTATATACGTACCTATAATTACTTAGCATGGACTGTAACTCGTAATAATATTTCAGCAAAAAAAGCCCCAATTCCTATATTTCTTATTAAAATCTACTTTTATTTTTCTTCAAATAACTTGAAATACACTTTTGCCACACATTTTTCAATATTAACTAGAAATTTTGTTCAGTTTTTTCGTTTGCCTACAAATCTCATCCTAAATCAAAAAATTGCACAACTCAAAATCTTTTGAATCTTTGAATAACGTATTTAGGGACTGCTAAATGTTAGTCTCCTACCAGCAAAAGTCTTCTTCCTTACCCAAGGTTTTACTTCAAAGCTTCGTTTGTAAAGAAAGGGTTTTCTTGCATTTCTTGAATTTATTTTATATTTATTTGGGTTTTGAGTTACGTTGCTTTTCAATTCAAGAATTCAGTTTTTAAAAAAAAAAAAAATATTTTCAATTTGTTAGTGTAATTTTCAATTTCATATGGGAAGGGCGAAGCTAACGTAGCATCTATGAAATAGATGAGGAAAATATTAAACTAAATGATGAAGTGTTGTTTTGTAAATTTAAATTTTCATAATTTGTTCGAGAAATCGAGTATCTCTATGAGCAAAGTTGGGAATACACTTAGAACCTCGTTTGAATGCAAATAAATTATTTTCTATAATTAATCAAAATTTCATTTAGAACTTTAAGAAAATATATTCCCTAAAATTTAAACACCTTAATATTCATATGGAATGTATAGAAGTGACTGGTAAAATTATGCCAAAAACAAATTTAAAGGCAACATCAGTATGTTTACAGTTACTATGTGAATGCAATGTCATGGCCACAAGAAATATGCACATGGAAAACTTTTCGCATGGTTGATTTATTAAGCAGTTTATAGTTGTAGGTTAGTTAAATGTATTAAAGCAGAATAATAAGTGTCATTAGCTTTTGTTTTACTTTTTCTTTAGTTTATTTTATTCTTCTTTCATTTACATAAATAGTTGTAATCTGTTTAAAAAAAATTATTATTATATTTTATTCAAATATCTAACCCAAGGATATTAGAACTGTGTACCAGGAGCATCCGAATGCAAAGAAACACGTAGATATTCTCAATATATAAATGTAATAACATATATGTATAGGTATGTATATTAAGTATTTTACATAGATCCCAATTAAAGCTGGGCAATTTTACGCAAATGCCCTTTCCCTTGCAGTAATAAAATTTCAATGCGTTTTCACATTCTTGTGCATACAACTTGGGGACGCTGTGGCGCCATGAGCAACAGCTGGGCGGCTACTGAAATACGAAACTTTTTATGTGGTGATACACGGAGAGTACCTACTTAACAGCCAACAGGACTATTAACAGAATCACACATGTGAACAGAAAGAGAATCCTTTCGTTTGGATATTCTATGAGGAAATGAGAATAATAAAATGAGTGGGTTTTTACTGTGCATTTTGAGTGAAAATCTGTTAGCAATTAAAATGAGTGCTCAGGACAAAATTTAGCATTTAAACATGGAAATATAAAATTCAATTGAAATCATATTAGGTTAGTGAATTCATTGTGATACCACGTGGATTCGAAGACCTTCTATTGAAATCAGTCCCACAGTATGTGTTTTACTGTTTCGGACTCCTGAAACACGTCCTGCCGACATGCCCAGCGATTCTTGAGTGTTCCTTTGTATGAACATTAGGGTGTTCCCAAAAATCAGATTAGTGATTTTCTTCGGCCTCACCGCCTTTATCTCTAGCAGTACGATCAAATATATCACATATAAATTTTGGGTACGGAGATGGTTAAGGGATTTTTCACAGATCTCAAAATTCAGAACATTTAATTAAATTCAGAAAACTCTATGGAGACTAAAAAACATTTAGTTAAATTTTTTACACATAATATCTGTGGTCACAAGCAATAACCGCTTAAGTCGACTTATGAAGATTTCGATTTATATATACCACGTTATTCTCCTTTTAAAACTTTATATTTCTTTAAAACCCCCATGCTTATAACTTAATTCAATCAAAAGATATAAATAAAAATATTTAGGCTTAACTTACAACAGAGGTATGTTAAACTTGCTATAACAGCCAAAGTAGATGTATATACTTAATCAAATTTCTTCATGACTTTTTGTTTTATTTACAAAATTTGATCGCAACATTGTGAATGGCTCACTGATTTTGCGTCCATAGTTTTTAATCGACTTTTATGATTTGCTAGGAAACTCCTTCGAATATAAAGATCAATTTATCTCGAAATCATATTTTTCGACTTAAGTGATTATTGCAAATTGCCACAGATGTTTTTTTTAGATATTCCCCCGAATCTGAGAAGGATTAAAGAATCCCATACAAAAAAACGCATCTAATGTACATATATGATGCTGAATTAATTTAAATTTTTGAGTATTTATATGGTAATCCAACATCCCTTAACCGTCTCCGATCGGGACAAAAATTTATCTGTGGCATCTTCGGCTATATTAGCGTCGACCTAAGGGATGCGCTTGAAGAAATATGATATAAAATTTGTCTTCGTACATTTGGGGACCACCTTAATGTACATACATATCGCATCCTAAATCATAAAGCGACACTATAAGGAAGCGAAAAAAATTACATTAGGGTGGTATAAAATAAGTACTGGGTGGTAGTGACCCCAATGACGGACATTGGGTTAATAATATTACATAGTATAAGGTGTCCTTTCAAGCCAAAGACATTGGTGTATTAAACTCAGAGATCGGACTATAAATACCGAAGATATGAGAAAAATAAATTTTAGCGACATCTTACGGCGTCCAAAAAAAAATAAAAAACTTTTCCGGAAATGTTTTCCAAAAAGACATCATATGCGGGGGCGTACGGCGAACTTTATTTTTGCGTCCCTATAAGGCGAGCCGGCCTAATGTACAAGTTAGAAAAGAAAATGTTGCATGAAATTGCGCAAAGCAATAAAGAGTGTATAAAATAAAGAATAAACGTTAAATATTTGAACTCTTTGACCTCGTATGTATGCATAGATATGTATGTTTTATATTAGAAGTAAAGTTGGCAATAGAAGCGGTGCAATCATAGCAACTTTGTTGCAAATATTTTGGCGACGACAGCGTATAAAATCAAATAGATTTATTGCACACAAGCATTCTTCTACTGAAAGTATGCAAATAAACTCATGTGCGTAAATGTGTAAAATATGTTTTCCCACTTTTTATGCATTCGCTACAGGACTTTAAAGAATTTATTCGTTTTTCTTCTTGTATTTCTTTTTTCCTTGACCAATTTATAAAAGTCACAAATGAAGAATCTTTTGTTGAAGCCAAACATAACAAAATCTAAAATTATATTAAAGTCGGTTAAAGTTCGAAAATTGACTTTCATTTAGGTTATTTCTCTTTGCGACGCTTTTGTAATCTTATTTAGGCTTTTCTTCTAAATTTCAGCAAACTTTAATGTATCTACATACTAAATGCGTAAAATGCTTTCCATAAACTTTACAAATATAGCTTTGACAAAATCTAAACAATTTCTCAGCATGAACATGGAAATTTAAGTAGTACTTACATTCCTGTAATTTTTTGTAGCCACTCGGCACCTGCAACCCTTATTTGCATATAAATGCATATATGTACCTATATGTAATATGTAAATACATATGTATGTAAGAATATAACACTGTATTTCCTCTGTATGCATTTTCAAGGACATAAAATTATGTGCGATGAAAAGAATGAATATACATAGATGTTAAATGCACCTCTGAATATCAAAAACAATGGATTCATTTAGTAGAAAATTAGGGTGGAATGTAAGTGTGTTGTACGCGGTATGAGATACAATCAGGCATTAAAATTCAAAATTGCTTTTTGTACATGCATACATACATATATACGCTTTCAAGTGGAAGAAACGTTTTAAAAAGCGAAAAAGAAGAAGGTGGAGCGGAAGTTAAAGCTGAGTCAGAAGAGTATTTTGCATATTTTTTTTTTTATAATAAATAGAAAAGAATGAGCGACTTCATACATTTCATGAATTTGAAAACGAAAGTTTACACGTTGTGATTTTCATTAATTTATGCTGTCAATTCTGTGGGTTATGTGTTCAAAGATTTATTAGATACGTCCTAGTAGTTCAAATGGGGAAGCTATAACCTAACTGAAAAATCGTTATAATACTATTTCATGTTCATGAAATGTATAATTAAGTACGTGGTAAAAGATGGTCATAATGCATAATTCATCCACAAGTCATTATTCTTTTAGGTGGTTTATATAAGGCTATTGAAGTAACTCGAACATGACGTGTCGATCTTTTACTATATTTGCTAGCTTCTACCAATTTAATCGATGTATTTCACACGTTCTTAATTATATTCCGCATTAATATGTATGTACAATAGGGTGGTCCTTAACATCAAATGAACATTTTTTCAGTCTCAGCCCTTAAATCGGCTAAAGTATGACCAAAGATGCCACACATAAATTTAGGGCCAGATTGGAGATTGGTAAAGGGTGTCGCACAGCGTTCAAAGTTCAGATTACCATATGAAGACTCAAAAAATTTATTTTAATTTTATTTAAATCCATTAATACCCAAAATCGATACTGCTGTACTCATAGAGACCGCAGAAGGGTCAAAGTTCAGATAAATATATGGAACCTCTGTACAACACGGCTTAACCCTCTCCGATCGGGACCAAAATTTATATGTGGTATCTTCGACTCTATTAGCATAGACCTATTGTGGAGGTGGAGGAAATTTGTCTCCATACATTTTGGGACCACCCTAATGTACATATACTTGTGCCCACTTCAAAAAATCTCCTTTTTGCTGATTTTAAATATAGCCACAAATTCGCTACATAAGAAACACTTTGGTATGAAATTTTATTACCATATATCTATCAATACTGAACATTTTTAATGATTCCAAAGTAATTTTAATTGTTTTTGCCTTTTGGTATCTACTTAATGTTGCGCAACATTTTTAATGGCTCCTTTATTATTGTGGCCGCTGTGGTGCAGTGGGTAGAGTGCTCGCATGCTATGCCAGAGGTCTCGGGTTCAAACCACGGTCCGAGCAAAACACCAAAACAATTTTTCTAATGAGTAAAAATCCAATTATTGGGTTTTTTAAGAGCAGCGGTCACCTCTCGGCAGTGGGTGGCATACCCTCCGAGTGTATTTCTGCCATGAAAAAGCTTCTCACAAAATATGCATTCGCCGTTCGGAGCCGGCATAAAACTGTAGGTCCACCCAATTAGTAGGAAAAACAAAAAAGGAGCACAACTCGAATTGGGAGAGAAGCTCGGCCATAAAACTCGTCAGAGTTATAATAGCGCCATTGTATTATTATTATTATTATTATTTCTTTATGACTACAAAACTGGTGGTTAATATTTCTCGTAATTTATGCGTTTCAACCCTTTTAGATCATAATTCAAGTAAAAGCAAGCAATTAGGATGCAAGTGTGGAATGCGGTCAGAGCTCACTCATAAATTACCAGCAAGCAAAGGTGCCTTTAAAAATAAATCTTCGCATGCCATTGAAAATGGAGAAAGTACTCGTACATATTTATATACTTACATACATACATACAGACTTGTACATATTTCAAGACATTCCACCAACAATAAGTCACTTACTTATTAGTAAGCGTGGCTAAATCCCCAATGCTCATCACATAGTTGAAAGAGCTTTCAAAATCCTATTCCCCACTAATGGGCAATTCAAGCGACGGGCTATCATCCGCTCGTTTACATCTTAAAGTCGCGAAAAGTTTGCAATCAACAGATTGTTGTTGGCTATTTGCTGAATATTATTATGGCGCCAATGCATTGAGCTTGTGCGTCGTTTGTTGTTATTGTACTATGTACATACATACATACTCGTATATTATTTAGTTTTGGAATCTGTTTGTGGAATCCTTTTTTGAAATATTCATTGTAGAGATCCATCCAAATTGTGAGTTTATTAGTTTCAGTCATGAAAAAATTAATGGCTCTAATGGCACAAATTTACTTTTAGAGACCAATGCAGTAGGAATAGCACCATTTGTGTACCCAGCACAATATTGTTACTTTAAGGATTTTATCAAACTCGTATTCTTTCTACCATCTTTATTGAGCAGCAAAGTATGACAATATGAAAAACTAACGAAACAAAAAATCAAATGAAATAAGTCAAACGCCAATGGAATAAATCAACTTAACTGAATACTGATGTTTGCTCGAATTCTTTTTTCGTTGCTGAGGAAAAGGAAATGAAAAAATCAAATAAAACGATATTAAAGGGGCATAAATGTCAACCGCCATCTGCTAAAAGGAAATTATTTTAGCTACCGGATTTCTACGATACCCAAAAGTATGTACGAAAATACATACATATGTACATCTATTATATAAAAATGAATGTATGTGTGTGTGTGTCCTTTATGGACTCCCAAAGTAATCAACCGATCTTTATGAAATTTGAACAGTACATTTACGCACATAATAAGGTATATAGAATTTTGAAAAAATGGAACTTACCGGAATATAGGCCCATATGTGGACCCAGAGTGACCCCGCAAGTCTTTGAGCAATATGGGTATCAAATGAAAGGTGCTGAGCAGGCCTTCAACATAGAGTTATTTTCATTGCGATGCCTAGGCCGGGTCCCCAAATATGGGTCAAAACGTGGACCCGGATGACCCTCGAACATTTCTAAACGATACTGGTATCAAATGAAAAGTGCCGAGCGGGGCTTCAACATACAGATATTTTCATTGTTATTTTTTAAGTCGGTTTCCCAGAGGTGGTTCAAGTAGTGGGCCCGGATGGTGAATGATGATCGCGGTAAAGTAAAGGTAAAGGTAAAGGTAAAGGTAAAGGTAAAGGTAAAGGTAAAGGTAAAGGTGAAGGTAAAGGTAAAGGTAAAGGTAAAGGTAAAGGTAAAGGTAAAGGTAAAGGTAAAGGTAAAGGTAAAGGTAAAGGTAAAGGTAAAGGTAAAGGTAAAGGTAAAGGTAAAGGTAAAGGTAAAGGTAAAGGTAAAGGTAAAGGTAAAGGTAAAGGTAAAGGTAAAGGTAAAGGTAAAGGTAAAGGTAATATAATAATAATACAATGGCGCTATTATAACTCTGACGAGTTTTATGGCCGAGCTTCTCTCCCAATTCGAGGTGTGCTCCTTTTTGTTTTTCCTACTAATTGGGTGGACCTACAGTTTTATGCCGGCTCCGAACGGCGAATGCATTTTTTGTGAGAAGCTTTTTCATGGCAGAAATACTCTCGGAGGGTATGCCGCCCACTGCCGAGAGGTGACCGCTGCTCTTAAAAAACCCAATAATTGGATTTTTACTAATTGAAAAATTGTTTTGGTGTTTTGCTCGGACCGTGGTTTGAACCCGAGACCTCTGACACAGCAGGCGAGCACTCTACCCACTGCACCACAGCGGCCAAAGGTAAAGGTAAAGGTAAAGGTAAAGGTAAAGGTAAAGGTAAAGGTAAAGGTAAAGGTAAAGGTAAAGGTAAAGGTAAAGGTAAAGGTAAAGGTAAAGGTAAAGGTAAAGGTAAAGGTAAAGGTAAAAGTAAAGATAAAAGTCAAGGGAAAGACCCATTATAACATAAAAGTTTTTTCGTCGCTGCGAAGCGAGACGGGTATTTGCTAGTACCTACATAAATATCACCAAAAAGTCAGGATCGTTGCGCAAACAAAAGTTATGAGGTCCATTACGAATATGGGCATTTCCTGGGCGTTGCGGACGGTATGTTCGCACGATTTTTTGAATTTTTAATGCAGAAAAATAGCGAAATATTGTATCGTTTTATGATAAAGGGAAAGATTTATGCCACAGCTAATGATTAAAGTATGTTAGCGACAGAAATTTAGGTTTGTGCCTCTGTTTTAGCCACTTAGACTAAATTTCTGTCGCTAAAATACTTTAATCATTAGCTGTGGCATAAATCTTTCCCTTTATCATAAAACGATACAATATTTCACGATATTTCTGCCTCAAAAGTTCAAAAAATCGTGCGAACATACCGTCCGCAACGCCCAGGAAATGCCCATATGTATATGTACATACATGTATGTATAGGCTTTTGATTCAAATCTTCATATACATACAATATCTATTATAATAGAAAAATACTGAACTTAGAAGAAACGAATCGCCACTCTAATCAGACTGTAATCTAACTATAGTTATTTTAAAATAAGAAAATATTATATTTTAGGCGAGTAAGCACATACATGTGTATGTATGCTCTTAAACTTTCTAAATTGAAATCTTATTTTATATTCTTGATACATAGCCAAGCAGAGGAATTTTCAGGAAACAGCTAAATGCCGACGTTTAAATCGGCAAGCTTTGCTGTCAATTTCACCTGAATTAACTTTGTACTTTAAGGATGCAAAAATGATGTGCTTTATGTATATATGTATATTAGGGTGGTCCTTAAAATCAAATCATCGATTTTCTTCGGTCTCACCCACTATATCTATCGGTAACAGCAGACATATCACGTATAAATTCGGTCCCGATCAGGGTGTGGCACAGGTGTCAAAGTTCTAAAAACTATGGAGATTCAAAAAATAAAATATTTTTTTGTATCTAATGCCTCAAAATAATGGTCCTGCACTCAATGATATGAAATATAAATTTTGGTCCCGACCGGAAATAGTTAAGTGGTGTCGCACAGTGGTAAAAATCCATGCTGGAGTGATTTGGACGACTGACACCAATTCAGATTATTCTCTGGCCAGAATAGGAGAATATCCAATAAAATCCCGGGAAATTCAAAAAAAAAATTTATTTTCCCATACATTTTGTATATCTATATACATACATACATATATAAAGAAAGTTTGATTTCAATGCCTGCGGGGTCAGCTAGTATATATATATATATATATATATATATATTATACTTCAAAAATACAAGCTGTGATATGTTTTTCTTTTTGATAAGTACCGTTCCGCGAGATTTCCGAGGTTGCAAAATCATTATTAATTTTGAGAGTACCACAACAATGTAAAATCACACGAGGATGCCTTCTAATCAGAATGGGCGCATTCAATCACATACCAGCATTGCCAACCCAACAATTGGAATAGTATTTTTTTATTCCGAAACAATGGAAACATGGACAATTTTCAAAGTCAAGTAACCGAATAAAAACGGAAACGCTAACATAAAATAAACTTTAAATATTAGGCTCAATATCAATACGTATTTTCAATGTCGAAAACACACCAAACTGAAGGCTCGTGAAAAATCGCTCATGTGCGTATATTTAACAATTCCCTCGCAAAGCGAAAATCAAATTCTTGTTTATGCTGATCGAATCTTTTTTCCCCAAATTGAATTTTTTCTGATTGTTTCCTGTTTGGGAAACCTCCCAAGTATATCCTTTTGTTTATTTTTGTTTTGATTTTTCATTATTATACCCATCGTTTGCAATCGCATGCATAATACAGATACTTACTAGGGATACTAATTACAGGTGGTACAAATAGAAGATAAATTCACGAATATTTCCTAAATAAACCCAACCCATTTCTGAAATTTTCCACACATAGTTCAAAAAATGTTTGCAGTTCTACATCATCTATCGCATTTTCTACCCTTTTTCTACCCTTTCTAAGCTTCCATTTTAATGAAAGAAATCTACTACTTTTACTCTTTGCCATCAACCTTTAAAATACTTCGTTTTATACAGCTTTTATGGATGCATAGGAATTAATTAGTCTCAAATTTAAACGCGCGTTAAACACTTGGACTGATTATAAACGTATGTAATTTGAAATCCATAACATTTTACGTCTACACAGTTAAATGCAGTCATGCCTAAGGTTACATCTGGGTATTCGCTGAACGTGAAATTTGCTTGTTTTCAAAACGCACACGTTGATGGATTTACAGGTACAAACTTCAAACTAGCCACAAGCGAACATTCCAACCTTTTTGTCTGGCTTTGCCATAGCTTTAGCTGATGTCTAAATTCGAATTCATTTCCTAGAGAAATTCCTGTGTGAAATACATATGTTTTTGATAGCTCACCGCTCGGCGTACTTATGCTTTATGCACCACGTATGTATGTTCATAAGAATCTGTGAGGACTTTGTAACGTCTTATTTTGCCTTTCTTCGGTTTCAATTTCCAAACAGTTATCCCATCCACCATTGCTTGTGATTTATTCGCCATCACATAGCGATTTTTTTTACGGAGCTTATGTCCTTTGTGCATTGAAACTATCATGGATTTGATGCTGCAATGATGCTGGTTTTGATAGATACATGTGTACATATAAATATCGAAATTTTTAAGTCCAATGCGGGTTTGAGATACATACATACATATATTGACAAAAATATCGTTTACAAGCAGCGATGTTTTTTCTTAGCTATTACGGCAAAATCCCAATGATAATTTGGCGAAATGAAGGCAATACCTATACAAAATATTTTCACTTTTATAGCATTTATACTCTTCGAAATTTAGTTTACTGTAAACACTGATTCGATTTGATTAAACGATGTTCCAAAAGTGAATAAACGCTACTGTTTATAATCACTTGTAAACTTCAAATTTTAAGGCTAATTAAACAAGAGGTGGTCAAATGAAGTATAACTTGTCGTTAACCCTAGAACCATAACGATATTTCATACTACGTTATTACTAATGTACGTAAATTTTACGTAGTGATTAGAATCCGCCTAATACAACTCTCATTGTTCTCCATTTTGCAGCCAAAGTTGATTACACTACTTTACAAATGGTTAATTTGAATAAAATACCAAGAAATTCCTGATCTCAAAACTTTTTTTTAAATTTTTTTATGTTTATACATATGATGATGCGTAATTTTGGGTTTTTTTGGGTATCACTTCATTCAAAAGTATTTTTCGCTAAAGTTACAAGAGCGATAACCACAAGCAGTACCTCCGTTCGAAAGGAATACGCTTCCAATGACATACAACTTGTAGTGGTTGAACAAAACCTCGCTGAGCGATAGCTGGTCAAAAATTTTTTAATTTCTTGCGATTTTTTTTTTTTTAATTTTTTTACTAATTTTTGTTTCAGGTCCAGAGATATAGGTCAAAACGTGGATCCGGATGACCCCGGACTTTTTTTGAGCAATATTGATATAAAAAGAAAGGCTTTGAGCAGGGCTTTTACATGGAGCTGTACTCATTATGATTCCTAGGTCGGGTCCCCAGATATGGGTCAAAATGTGGACCCGGATGACCCCGGAACGTTTCTGAGCAGTAATAATATAATATACTGTCGCGTTATACAAAAATTACATGAGAATATTACACTTTCATATTAAATACCATATCCTATTTTTTCGCTTATTACTACGTATAGGGATTTGCGCCAATCGCTCTCACACCTTCAAATGACAACATTTGTTGTACTTTTATATTCGTGTATACGTAAAAATATATGCTGCAAGCACTGCCGGAGTTAGGTACCGTTGCAGTATGTTATACTCGTGCAATCACAATTTGAAAATTCTATATACGTAAAATTTACGTACATTATGGTTCGAGGGTTAATTAAAATTCGATAGCACTGCTGTATTTTCAGGAAACAGGGGGTGGCGAATGTGCCCTCTTCTACACTAAGCATCGTCCACATGTATAAATGGTATAATAAGTCTGGTTCTGGCGCGTTATCGCCAGATACCTTTCCCGAAAAAATCAGTACATTGCCTTCCAAAAAAAAAAAAAAAACAATATATGCGGAGAAAATCGTCTTATTACTGGCATTTTGTTTTTGTTTCCGTATCGTTAACTGTCAATCATGTTTCTACGACATTTAACGTTCGCGTTGCTTCCTGCTCCTAATTGTTTCATGGTTATGCCGTGGTTATGCTTACGAGCAAAACGCCGCTGAAATTCCGACACACTTTCGTCATCGCTGAGAGGTGGTTACGCTTAAATCGATGATTAGAGCGCACATACACAATATAACACATTATTACCCCGAAACCTCGCCGTGCTGGGTGCTTGTTTCACCCAGCCAATTTGATCGATGTGAGAGTCCGAAAATTCTCTCACTCGTCGGAGTGCACAACAACAATTACACGTCGAGTATTGTCGTGAGCATAACCACGGCATTACAAACGTCAAATGAGAACAGTTGGAAAATTAAAAACAGTGCAGGGTGATAAAAATTAATTTTTTAGTCTCGGCTAAAAATCAGTACAAATCAGTACAAAATCCAAAAAATCAGTATTTCTTAAGGTTTTTAAAACCATCAGTACGGAGCACGAAAAATCAGTATTGTACTGATCAAATCATTACGTCTGGCAGCCCTACTTAAGAAGTAGTTAGACATACATGTATATATAAATAATTGTCACTTAATCACACTATCAACTATAATGAATGTTCCTAACAAAAACCATACATATACATATGTATCGATCGAGATCTTAAACCGCATATCCCTTTTATACTTTATTGTTCTTAGTGTTTGCTTTTCCTTTCCTTTGTTTAACAAAAAAAAACAAGTGGAAGTAAAAATCCCATAATTTCCTGATTTAATCCTCCGTTAAGATGAAAGTAATTTCGTAAACTTTTTCTTTTGAATTTACAAATAACACAGGCCGACAAGAAATTTGACCATAAACCAGACCATACTTTCCTAAAGGTTTTCGATGCGCTGAATTCAAATCTGGACGCAGAATTGCTCTATCACGTCAGGATTTTGAGATATCCTAACCTAAATGTGCAAAAAACACCGCTTTTGCCTATTTTTGAGGTTATATATAAACGACAGATTATTTTTTTTTTAAAAGCACACATAGCATCTTCAAGAAGAAGTCTTTCTCTTACGAATGGCGTTGAGTTTGCTCAAATATCTTTTTTTTTGCTAAGATAGAGCAATTTAAAGTTTATATGAATTAACGTAGGTATGATGTAGTAGAACACATACCTCTTACGATAAGTCTGCAAATTCTTCTTCTTTAAGATGCTATGTGTGCTTTTTTTTAAATAATTTGTCGTTTATATATAACCTCAAAAATAGCCAAAAACGGTGTTTTTGAACATTTAGGTTAGGATATCTCAAAATCCTGACGTGATAGAGCAATTCTGCGTCCAGATTTGAATTCAGCGCATCGAAAACCTTTAGGAAAGTATGGCCTGGTTTGTGGTCAAAAAATCGGTCTCATTTTGTCGGCCTGTGTAATTGTATTAACAGTCTGTTGCATCATTTTATTTATTCACAACGCTGATTTTTCATGCAATTTGCATAATTTATGCAAATATAAAAGCCTCGTAAAAACAAAACGCTGAAAATTGTGGAAATGTCTAGAATTTCCATTCCAACCCAAGCCAGCCAACTCCCACTTTTGCATACATAAATATGTACATACCAGACCTGTTAAATAATGATTACTAATCGTAATTATTACCGGTTTGATTATTTTTTCAACTGTCCATTTAATGATTGATTACCAATTTTTATTAAATTTTAATGATTATTTTGCAATTAACATTAAAAAAAAATCAAAAAAAAACCATAAAAAGTAAAAAAAAATTAAAAATAATCATAAAAAATCAAAAATAATAAAAAAAAAATTATTTTGAATGTTTTTTATTATTTTTGATTATTTTTGCTTTTTTTATGATTTTTTTAATTTTTTTTTTTTTTTAATTTTTTTATTTTTATCAATATCGTTGTAAAGAAATATGCATATAGTCTTTTAAGGTAGACTGAAGGCAATAACGCGACTATTACGGACTTAAAGCCTGGTGCTCAACCCACCTCCCGACGGTAGGATGCGATTACAGTAGGAGGTAATTAGGGTAAAGGCTTTAGACGCTTCCTCCACGTAAAAAGAAAAAAAAATATTTTAATTATTTTTGATTATCTTTGATTTTTTATGAATTTTTTTTTTTGATTTTTTTTAATGGTAATCAATTAAAATTAGTTTTTTTCTACAAAAGAATAAAAATAATGATTACCATTTACAATTACCAAAACAATTTAATTGATTACTAATCCTAATCCGAATTTAACAGGTCTGGTACATACTAATTTGGATTGGGCCAACACTGTGTGGCTGAGATAATGTAAAATTTGACAGGCAAACTGACAAGTGACAAACCAAATCTTAAAAATGATTTTTTAAATTTGTTTAGAATTTCTTGCAAGTTCATGTTTTGCATTTTTATTCGTTTTCTGGTTTATGCGCAGCAAATTATGGTATGTAAATACTTTTTTGTTAAGTTTGAATTATTTTATTTCATATTTAATCTATGACTTTACAAAAATCGTAAGCAATAGCTTTACTCTGCACAACGACTGCCACAAGCTCAGGTTTTCGTGAGATGTTTGCCAAGCTACCTGTGCTTTTCAACACTTGCGTAAAATTTCTGTGGAGCTAATCACTGAAAGTTTTGGATATGTTAGGGTTGTACCATCTGCTGGGTCTCTAATTTTTTTTTCTTTTCTACACAAATTTGTCTTTATTTTGAGGCTAGAAAATTTTTAATAGTTGGGGCTAATATCTCCTGCGCTCAAGTCAAATTAAAAAAAAAAATTAAATAAAAAAAAAACAGATAGTCAGACACTAACTCTTGTCGGTATTTGTATTTAGTAAAGGGATATTAGCATTTTTTCTGAATAGTTGAATGTTTTTCTGCACAGGCCGCGGAGAGGGGGAGGCAGCCAGGGCAATCGCCCTGGGGCCCGGAAGGTTTTTGGGGGCCCGGAAAGGCAAAGCAGTATTGAAGGAAAAAACTAAAGCTCTTAAAATGTATTTAAAAAAGTTAATGTAAGCGAATCAAACAATGAGATCTAACATTTCTTTATGTACATATGTATGTACATAAGTGCTCTAGTAAATCTTATTTTATATGAAATAAAACTGACAATGTGAATTGAAAAATTTGTGTATGTTATTTTTTTACTAGATTCAGTTTCTTTCTTAGAGGGGCCCGTAAACGCGAACTTTCCCAGGGGCCCGGCTCGGCTCTCTGCGGGCCTGTGCACAGGTGATATCTAAGAGTAAGTGCAGCCATACATATCCACATGCATACATATGTATATAGGTATATATAGAAAACGTCGACATTATTGGCTAGCAGAATCGCATGTGTTGTAAGAATTTATGGCGGTTTAAAAACAAACACAACAAGTAAGGAAGCCTAAGTTCGAGTGGAATCGAACATTAGATACTCAGCTGTATGGTTTCATTGTTTGTTTGCGTTTGATGAAAACACGGTGTATTTTATATAAAGCGAGTGCTGCATAAAGTAGGCGTAGCCACGCCCATTTTCAAAATTTTTATCAGTCATCCAACTAAGCATATGAATATTATTCTTTGTGCAAAATTTCATTCCTTTATGACTTCCAGTTACAAAGATGTCACGTTACAAATTCCCAAAGGGTGTTCCAGAAATATCTTTGTTAAAAAGTAGGCGTGGTCATAAACCGATTTCAATAAATTTTTGCGTGTCTATTAACACAAGTTATAAAAGTGTATAAACCAAGTTTCGTCATAATATCTCAATTATTTGTCGAGTTATGGGCTCCGAAATCTCGTTGATTCCTTTGTCTGAAAAGAGGCGGTGCCACGCCCATTTTCCGAAATTTTTCTATTTTTTGTTTCCGATCTATTGTAGAACTCATGCCACAAAATTTCAATGAATTATCTTTATATTTGACAAAGATATCGCTTAAAATGTTTTTATTAGGCCCCTTTATAGTTCCCATATATAAAAGTGGGCGTGGTCGTCAACCGATTTCGCTAAAATTTTGAACATGTATTACTACAAGTAGTGAAAGTGTATACACCAAGTTTCGTCATAATATATCGATTATTTGTCGAGTTATGGGCTCAGAAATCTCGTATATTCCTGCTTCTAAAAGGAGGCGGTGCCACGCCCATTTTCCAAAATTTTTGTATTTTTTGTTATATGTCCATAGTTGGACACCTTCCATAAAACTTCAATGATATATCTTTATATTTGACAGAGATATCGCTTAAAATGTTTTATTAGGTCACTTTATAAGACCCATATATAAAAGTGGGCGTGGTCGTCAACCGATTTTGGCAATTTTTCGTCAAAACATTTGCCTAAGTAAGTATATCACGCCTACCAAAATTCATCTATATATCTTCAACGGTTTCTGAGTTATGACTTATAAAACTTTCAATGTTTGCCCCTTAATAAGTGGGCGTGGCACCGCCCATTTTCCAAAATTTCACCATATTTCTTCATAAGGGCCTGAGCTCAATACGTGTGTGAAATTTTATCACTCTAGCTCTATTAGTGACTGAGATACAAAATTTCCGATTTTTACTATATAGGGGAGGTGGGCGTGGTCATGGTCCGATTTCGCCCATTTTCAATACCATCCGTTCCTGTCTTGATACCAACTTACATTTCAAATTTCATCAAAATATCTCAATTTTTGCGCGAGTTATCGTGCTCACAGACGGACAGACGGACAGACGGACAGACGGACGGACATGGCTCAATCGATTTCTCTTTTCACCCTGATCATTTTGATATATATAAGTCTATATCTATCTCGATTATTTCATTCTGTTACAATCCACCGTTAGGAAATCAAAACTATAATACTCTGTGTACTAGTACAGCTGAGTATAAAAATGCTGGCGGAATTTTCACGTGCATTGCATTTTACGGCGTTTTTTCTGTAACATTTCCACGTCTCCTAACAAAAAATGGTGGAATTTTTGCAAACAGAGCACAATTGCAACAGCAAAGATAACCACGAAAGCCTTGGCTTTATTGAATTACATGCTTCTAACTTCCAGTGCTCTGTTTGTTGGAATTTCAAATGGCGCTCGCAATTCGTAATCGGAAACGAGGACAATGAATGCTCTGAGGACAGCGACAATGCAGAGCAGAGACTGAGACTGAGACTGACGCGACGAAGGAATAGTCACAAATCGTATTTGCCAAAAAGTCATTGTCCATTTATTTTCCATTTGTGTTGGCGCGCAATAACATACAGCAATTCATAGTTTAGCACTGGCTATTCATTCACTCAGCCGGTAACTTTTTCTTTGCTTTCTTCCATTTTCAACGTCTCAATCTTTTTCGTGCTTTCCGTGTCCTGCAATATTTTACTAGATTTTGCTTTTGGCTTATTACCTTATATTGTAATTTAGTTTTCTCTTTTTTATTCTTTTTCGTTTTTTCTATACCAATCACGTACTAAATTCCATAATGAATTTTTAAGCTCGTGAGAATTGTCGCCAGCTTGTTGTACAAAGTGCATATCTAAGAATCGCCCGGATGGACAAAGTGGTGCGATGACAATAAGGGCGGATGGGGTGTACTGTTACTCAATTATTTGAGTGTTGGTTATACTTATACTATGCAGCCCTCGACAGTATTTTACAAGCCCTAAGAGTCTGTTGCTAGTATGAAAGAGCTTTCCACAAAATGTCCATCTTTCTTGGAAAATATAATTTGGAGTAGGCATAAAAGTTGTAAGTCTCCATACATCGCTAGAGAGAGTTCTATTATTTCAATGACCTCAGTGGCCTAGTTTAAATTATACCTGTGAAGCTGAGGTATATAGGCAAGACAACCTTCTCTTACCTCTTTAATCAAATAATTGTGAATAAGCATAGCCTAAATCAGAGGAGTAAGTTTATATTGCTCATATGTATGTATGTCGACAATAGTTTAGTCTCCCGTTCTTAACTACAAATAATATTTCAATTAGCAGATTTTGGCAATGGCTTTTCCAACTAACATACACTGAGAGAAAAATCAACCAAAAGTTGGTTAATTGTACTAATTTCACACTTGAAATGGAATCAATGTGAATTTTGTTTAATATTACCATTACCACTGTTTATATATTGTGGCCACTGTGGTGCAGTGGGTAGAGTGCTCGCCTGCTGCTCCAGAGGTATCGGGTTCAAACCCCAGTCCGAGCAAACACCAAAAAAATTTTTTTAATTAGTAAAAATCCAATTATTGGGTTTCTTAAGAGCAGCGGTCACCTCTAGGCAGTGGGCGGCATACCCTCCAAGTGTATTTCTGCCATGAAGAAGCTTCTCACAAAAATGCATTCGCCGTTTGGAGCCAGCATAAAACTGTAGGTCCACCCAATTTGTAGGAAAAACAAGAAGGAGCACACCTCGAATTGGGGGAAAAGCTCGGCCATAAAACTCGTCAGAGTTATAATAGCGCCATTGTATTATTATTATTATTATTGTTGATATATTAGACAGTGTGTTTGGTTATATTAACCACGATATTTGGTGATATAACAAAATGTTAGGTGAAATCTTGAACCTATTTTTTGTTACTATTAAACAATTTGTTGGTTATATTTTTATGCCAGTGGCAGCACTGCTATGTATGATCTATAAGAGAGTGTTAGTATGTTAACTGAATACCAAAGAAAAGAGGGTTAAAATGTTAAAATGTTCTAGAAAATTATTTGGCATAAAATTTTACTAGGGGTCTCCTCAGAAAATGTTTCTGTAAAATTGACCTAAAAGACCAAAGGAACCGAAAAACCTATATTCCTCGGAATATTGAACATGTGTTATTTCGGGTTCTGCTCAAGCGATCGAAATGCTTATTTTGCAAAAGATTAATGATTTTTAACTACGTTTAACATGCAGATATAAAAATGATACATTAGGTTGGTATAACCTAGGTACTGGGTGGTAGTGACCCCAATGGCGCACATCGGGTTAATAATATTAGATAGTATAAGCCATCCTTTCAAGCCAAAAATATTGGTGTATTCAACTTAGAGATCGGACTACAAATACCGAAGATATGAGAAAAATAAATTTTAGCGACATCTAGCGGCGTCCAAAAAAAAAATTAAAAAATTTTCCGGAAATGTTTTCCAAAAAGACATCATATGCGGGAGCGTACGGCGAACTTTATTTTTTGCGATACGGTCTAATGTACATATGTACGTACTTCCACTACTTCTAAAATCGTAAAATTGGGTGTCAGGAATTTAATTTTAATTTTTGGCACAAATGTCAGTTAAGCGGTTATGAAAGTCTCACTTAGGCGGTTATGGATTGTAACTTATTTACTTCGAGAAATCCACTCGGTTATATTTACTTTTGTAAAAAATTGCAACATTTCCCAAGCAGCAGACTAACAAATATAAATTACAGCAACTAAAAACACACAAACATAAATATTCCCAAGAGAAAAATTATCACAAATTTTATTGGCAAAACCATGCAGGACTATCACTAAGTAACCGCAAAGGAGTCTTAAACAATTCTGTCATCGAGCAACTTTTTCTTCGCTTCTCTGAAATTTTAGCTTATTACTTAATGGTCTGACTCTAAGTTACTTTAAATGTATGTACTAGTATTGTCTGAGATATTCCGACCATAAAAGCAGATGGCACATATGTATGTACATCAAAAAAAAATTGAACACAAAGAGCATCCACGCACAACAAACTAAACGCAACAAATCTAACTGGACATTAAGGATGAAGATGTGGTCTAAGAGAGAGCTAGAGGACTTACAAAAAATACGGCAACCCATACGAAACACATAAATCGATGTCCAGCTAAAGAGCATCGTAGTATAAAAACACACTTGTTAACAAGTGAACAAAATGAGTACATAAAGCAAATAGAGAAGCTTGACTTCTGGTAGTTAGTAACGCACATTATATACCCAGTCGTCATCCAGTTTTTGAAATAATTATGTATGTATGTGATAAAGGAAATATGTATATGAAACCAAAGGCTTAAGATTTGTTCAAAATTATAGCTAAACTAGCAAATACCCGTCCCACTTCGCTGCGACAAATCACACTATGCCACTCCCTTCCCTATCGGTCTCCCCTCCAGTCAGCATTTCCCGTTCCTCCTATCTCTTCCTCCTCTTATACTACTCTATCTCTCTCTCTCCCCGTCTCACGTTCCTTATCAACAACTTTCAATGGCCATCCGGTGCACATATCGGTGTACATCATGATTACTTATATATTTTGGATAACCGACTGGAAAATTGGAATGGAATGAACTCTCTATTGAAGCTCTGATTGATACCTTTAATTTGATACCAACAATGCCCAAAAATATTTCCGGGGCTATTTACGTCCATGTTTCGGCCTCAATCCCGGGAACCGATTGAGATATCCGTATAGTGTAAAATATATATGGATACCCTGATCAGCACCTTTAATTTGATACCAATATTACGAAAAAAATATTTGGGGTTATCCGGGTCCACGTTTTGGTCTCTATCTAGAGAACCGACTGGAAAATTTGAATGGAATGAACTCCCTATTGAAGTTCTGATTGATACCTTTAATTTGATACCAATAATGGCCAAAAATATTTCGGGGGCTATTTAGGTCCATGTTTCGGCCTCAATCCCGGGAACCGATTGAGATATCCGTATAGTGTAAAATATATATGGATACCCTGATCAGCACCTTTAATTTGATACCAATATTACGAAAAAAATATTTGGGGTTATCCGGGTCCACGTTTTGGTCTCTATCTAGAGAACCGACTGGAAAATTTGAATGGAATGAACTCCCTATTGAAGTTCTGATTGATACCTTTAATTTGATACCAATAATGGCCAAAAATATTTCGGGGGCTATTTAGGTCCATGTTTCGGCCTCAATCCCGGGAACCGATTGAGATATCCGTATAGTGTAAAATATATATGGATACCCTGATCAGCACCTTTAATTTGATACCAATATTGCGAAAAAATATTTGGGGTCATCCGGGTCCATGTTTTGGTCTCTATCTAGAGAACCGACTGGAAAATTGGAATGGAATGAACTCCCTATTGAATTTCTGATTGATACCTTTAATTTGATACCAATAATGGCCAAAAATATTTCGGGGGCTATTTAGGTCCATGTTTCGGCCTCAATCCCGGGAACCGATTGAGATATCCGTATAGTGTAAAATATATATGGCTTCCCTGATCAGCACCTTTAATTTCATACCAATATTACGAAAAAATATTTTTGGGGTTATCCGGGTCCACGTTTTGGTCTCTATCTAGAGAACCGACTGGAAAATTGGAATGGAATGAACTCCCTATTGAAGCTCTGATTGATACCTTTAATTTGATACCAATATTGCGAAAAAATATTTGGGGCCATCCGGGTCCACGTTTTGGTCTCTATTTGGAGCACCAACTGGAAAATTGGAATGGAATGAACTCTCTATTGAAGTTCTGATTGATACCTTTAATTTGATACCAATATTACGAAAAAAATATTTGGGGTCATCCGGGTCCACGTTTTGGTCTCTATCTAGAGAACCGACTGGAAAATTGGAATGGAATGAACTCCCTATTGAAGTTCTGATTGATACCTTTAATTTGATACCAATAATGGCCAAAAATATTTCGGGGGCTATTTAGGTCCATGTTTCGGCCTCAATCCCGGGAACCGATTGAGATATCCGTATAGTGTAAAATATATATGGCTTCCCTGATCAGCACCTTTAATTTGATACCAATATTGCGAAAAAATATTTGGGGTCATCCGGGTCCACGTTTTGGTCTCTATCTAGAGAACCGACTGGAAAATTGGAATGGAATGAACTATCTATTGAAGCTCTGATTGATACCTTTAATTTGATACCAATAATGGTCAAAAATATTTCGGGGGCTATTTAGGTCCATGTTTCAGCCTCAATCCCGGGAACCGATTGAGATATCCGTATAGTGTAAAATATATATGGATACCCCGATCAGCACCTTTAATTTGATACCAATATTACGAAAAAATATTTGGGGCCATCCGGGTCCACGTTTTGGTTTCTATTTGGAGCACCAACTGGAAAATTGGAATGGAATGAACTCTCTATTGAAGTTCTGATTGATACCTTTAATTTGACACCAATATTACGAAAAAAATATTTGGGGTCATCCGGGTCCACGTTTTGGTCTCTATCTAGAGAACCGACTGGAAAATTGGAATGGAATGAACTCCCTATTGAAGTTCTGATTGATACCTTTAATTTGATACCAATAATGGCCAAAAATATTTCGGGGGCTATTTAGGTCCATGTTTCGGCCTCAATCCCGGGAACCGATTGAGATATCCGTATAGTGTAAAATATATATGGCTTCCCTGATCAGCACCTTTAATTTGATACCAATATTGCGAAAAAATATTTGGGGTCATCCGGGTCCACGTTTTGGTCTCTATCTAGAGAACCGACTGGAAAATTGGAAAGGAATGAACTATCTATTGAAGCTCTGATTAATACCTTTAATTTGATACCAATATTACGAAAAAAATATTTGGGGCCATCCGGGTCCACGTTTTGGTCTCTATTTGGAGCACCAACTGGAAAATTGGAATGGAATGAACTCTCTATTGAAGTTCTGATTGATACCTTTAATTTGATACCAATATTACGAAAAAAATATTTGGGGTCATCCGGGTCCACGTTTTGGTCTCTATCTAGAGAACCGACTGGAAAATTGGAATGGAATGAACTCCCTATTGAAGTTCTGATTGATACCTTTAATCTGATACCAATAATGGCCAAAAATATTTCGGGGGATATTTAGGTCCATGTTTCGGCCTCAATCCCGGGAACCGATTGAGATATCCGTATAGTGTAAAATATATATGGCTTCCCTGATCAGCACCTTTAATTTGATACCAATATTGCGAAAAAATATTTGGGGTTATCCGGGTCCACGTTTTGGTCTCTATCTAGAGAACCGACTGGAAAATTGGAATAGAATGAACTCTCTATTGAAGTTCTGATTGATACCTTTAATTTGATACCAATATTGCGAAAAAATATTTGGGGTCATCCGGGTCCACGTTTTGGTCTCTATCTAGAGAACCGACTAGAAAATTGGAATGGAATGAACTATCTATTGAAGCTCTGATTGATACCTTTAATTTGATACCAATAATGGTCAAAAATATTTCGGGGGCTATTTAGGTCCATGTTTCAGCCTCAATCCCGGGAACCGATTGAGATATCCGTATAGTGTAAAATATATATGGATACCCTGATCAGCACCTTTAATTTGATACCAATATTACGAAAAAATATTTGGGGCCATCCGGGTCCACATTTTGGTCGCTATCTGGAGAACCGACTGGAAAATTGGAACGGAATGAACTCTCTATTGAAGCTCTGATTGATATCTTTAATTTGATACCAATAATGCAGAAAAATATTTCGGAGGAATCTGGGTACATATTTTGGCCTATATCTCGGGAAGGGGTTGAGATACCAGAATTAAATGTGGTCATAATTTCAATCTAATACCAGGTGATCATTGTGTCAAAATTTGAATGTGATCGGCCCGGTAGTTTCGGCGTCCATAGGGAACAAACATACAAACAAACAAACAAACAAACAAACAAACTTTCATCCTTATATATATAGATATGATGGCTTCTATTTTCCAAAGTATCTCCCTAAATTTACTTACCATATTACCAACTTTGACTAGATTACTGATTGTGTTACAGATCGCATTTTAATATTCGCAATCTCGAGTTCATATGAAAATTCAAAGCAAACAGCTGTTTGAAACTTACAATATGGAGAGTTCGCTTTTATATTATATGACTCTTCGGAGATGAATACTCTGAGAGTGGTTTAAAAATTAGCTACTGCTGGTTGTAAGTAGGTACATAACTCTGAAACCATTGTGCAACTATCACCGAAGGGTATTGTATTATCTTCTGCCATCCATTCGACCACACACAGAAATGGGTGTGAAACGCATACAACGACATCTTCGCGCAAACTCTATAGAATCGCATGCTGCTGAAAGATCAGACTTTTTAGATAAACATTTCTTTGGATGTACGTGGGTATGTGCATATTTACTACGTATGTACGGCGAATGCTGTAAATTGCAAAGTTTTCAAAGTATTTTGTTTGAGTATCTCTCTTCTCCCCTATTTGGATTGTGAATTACTTTTCATGTTCATTTCTTATAACTTAATCTGTTGCTTGTTTAATGCTGGACACCATTTCTACATCACGTCCTTTTAAATCACGCATCCCACCCACCACTCCTCCTTACCATCACTCCTCCTTTGAATGACAGTTATGTATTTAATGGATGTTATGGTGTACGTGTGTTGTTACACCCCAAAATTGTGTCGTTAATGAAATTCGAGCTGGACTACACTTACGGGTGTTTCAAAAAGTACCCAAGAACTCATAGTTGATGTAGAGCTATACGCAATCTTCTATATAACAAACTTTCACTGCATATATTTGTACATTAATACATACATATAAACCAAACCTGGCTAATATCAAGTACCAGTACGACTTGTGACAAGTACAATTTAAAGGAATTGTACTGGTACTGGTACTGGCATTCCCAAAATTTTCAAGTAAAAGTACAAGTACAAGGAATTGAAAAAGATTTGAAGTTTTAGCAAATACCTCAAAGTATTTGAAAAGAATTGAAAGCACTTGAAAAGAATTGAAAATGTACTTTAATCGATTTTTCAATTCATTTCAAGTACTTTCAATTACCTACAATCTTGAAACCAATATTTAAAAAAAAAATTCAAAAATAAACGATATTTTATATTTTTTTACATGTCGCTTGTAGTCCATATTATGTTTATTTAACAAAATGCATTTGAAATTTAACATAAATAAATAATTTAATTTCATTTAAAAAAAAAAAAATAATTCAACATAAATAAAATTATAAGAAAAAATATAACGTATCTTAATGCTAAATATCTAGAAAAACTGTCGAAATTCGACAGTAGGCGCACTCTAGTTTTTTTTTAATATTGGTTTCAACTTGACGTTCCGTTGTCAATTCTTTTCAAGTACTTTGAAGTATTTGCTAAAACTTCATTTATTTTTTAATTCCTTGTACTTGTACTTGAATATTCTGAAAGTACTTAGTACGGACTAATTACTTCAAGATCAAAATATAAAGTATTTAAGTAAAGACAGCAAGAGTTGTCAACCGTTTTTTTTCTCTGTGAAGCTCTTTTGCACCACCCTTAACTGATGTGTGCAATTAAGGTTATCTAAGCGTGCATGTATTCGAGGATGTTTTTTAATTAGAAAGTGACCTCATTGAAAAATAATTTAGGTACTTCATTTTATTGCTTTCACCACTTGAGTGTTCTTGTCGTTCGAAGATACAAACTAGATTTTATGGATGGCTATGTGTTAGATAAACAATATAAATTCACACATGAAATAAGAGGACAAACGGATGGATGATCCTTAATCTTTCTGACACATACATACATAAAATGGCAACAATGTGAAGTAAGCAATGAAATGAGCATGAAAAAACTGAAAGAGGGAAGACCACAGAAAATAAGTATGTACTAGTTACACATATTAAAAGTATTTTATATTCAACAACAATCTTTACGCACTGAGTTTCTACAACACCAGATCCACATATTAGGGATTAGTGTTATTCAATATACATACCTCTAAGGGTTGCAACCGCCAAAAATAGCACAAAAAATATTTTTATTGTCTCCTAAATTATCCTCCAATAGTTTTCACTTATTCAATGTTCACTAAAAATGCGCATAAACACCTCAGCCAGCCACCAAACACTCAAGAAGAGCATTATCTGGCATTTTTTAATGATAATACCAACCATGCGCTATGAATTTGCTTTTAATATACATAAGTTAAAGATGAAAATTTACATAGCAAAGAGTATTATCATTTAAATGACTTGGCAGTTTAAGTTTAGCTTTCTTTGGAGCACTCCGACAAGCTTTGTCAAAGCAAAAAGGACAATGTAGAAGATGAAAAGTGGCGGTCTCTTTAGAACAGCCTTCGTGAATTGGCTAAAGAGGTAACGTTTAACTAAGTATTTGTTTACAATATGCAAGTAAATTGTGTCAACTAAACTTAATAAGCATATTTACGTATGTACATAATTTGTTTGATGCTGCACCAAATGCATATATGAAATATTTAAGCATAACCAATGCTGTAACTAGACCAGACCGAGACTAGCATGAGTAGTTAAGATTTAACAGTTCGATAATTTATTCAATATACCCAATGAGTAGCCGTCATAATCTTGCTTATGCTCGCTAGCAGCTATTTGCTGTTTGCTAGCATTTTTTCTTCTTTGTAAATAGTATTATTAGTACGAAAAACAAAAGTTAAGGAGCACACCTCGAATTGGGAGAGAAGCTCGGCCATAAAACTCGTCAGAGTTACAATAGCGCCATTGTATTATTATTATTAAATAGTATTATGTTATGTGTTTAATTCGATTCTGCACATAGGAATATATGAAAATATACTTAGTTGGATAAAAGTTGGATTTAATGATTATTTTCTTTTGCATTTATTTTTGGAAATTACATTCTTCCAAAAACCTCCTGCCATGAGTCAAGCTTTCGCATAGATTTTACTCCTCAAAGCTCTAAGTGTTTACATTAAATAAAGAATGTTAGCCATAACACCCGTTAGTTTTACACATAACTTGAGCTCAAATTTGCACGTATCCACATACCGTCGCCCGGATAAATTAGTGTCGTATGTGAAATTTGGGCCGAATTGAGTTAATAATACAGTTATACTAAACTAATCAAGATCTTTCGAATGACGTTATCCGTTTTTTGTTATCTCTTTTGGTTTAAGAGATATTGAGCAGAATTTTGTCGTTTGTGCAGTCGTTTGTACGTCATACAAATTTCCTGCAAAACTGTTGCTAAAGGTAACATACGACAAAATTTTGTTGAAGAAAATCCTTTATAAATTCCAAAATAATAAACAATATATAACAAAATTAAAATAATTTAAGAATTTTGTTGTCTAGTAGTGTTCTGCCAGACTTTGTAGAAAAACTAATGAGAAGTTTTGGAGAAATACAATTCCAAACTTCAAACCTGTTTTCCCAAAAGTCTTTAAATGCAACATACGACAATAATTTATCCGGGCGACGGTACATACATATTACTTAACATGTTTGCTAAAAGCAAAACTCAATTAATAAAAGCTTGTGTGATGGTTTGTGTCTATGCTAAACAAGAAAGACGGTATAAACGGATAAAACATAGCAATCCTTTCAGTCAAGCTTTCTCTTTCATTTCGACGATTGAAATACATACTCTGAAAAAAAAACGCAGTAAATACAAAGACTTTTGAAGTTAATTCAACAACTTTTCGCAGTGAAAATGTACTTTCGCATTTAAATCAACAACGGAAACTGTTGGAACCATTTTTTCTGCTAAAAATACCTTAATGTTTGTTTGCATTTTTCTCTTAATCTTCTCTCCATCCGGGTCCCTATTACCAATATATAGCCTCCGCTTGTTCTCTCATTCTTCGCCTTCATTGCTTGCTATCTTTATTTGTTATTCTACTTTTTCTTCTTTATTTTATGTTCTCCTCTGGATAAGAACTATGTCATTCACCTGAAATTCAATCCAACGGCACCACATAATGGAACATTCAACCTTATATTGAATTTTAATGATCTTTTATACTTCCCTTTCCCGAAAAAGAATCTAACAATGATATGAATCATTGTAGAAACAAAATTTTAAAACACAAAAAAAAAAAATCAACAGCAAGGGAGTTTTTGAATCAACAACGCCCGTCTTAGAATTAGGTAAATACGAAAGTTGTGGGATCGAAAACTTTGCTGTAAAAACAAATACTTTACTTTTGCTATTGAATCAAAGAGTATTTGTCTTAAAAATACATTTTATATTCTTAACAAAATTCAGTAACGCGATATTTTTTTAAATAATTCCTACTCCAATTTTTTGGCAAGGAACAGTAGCTTAAGTGTACTTAAGGATAAAATGGGTCAGTTGCGAAAGGGCTGAACAAAAGCATCTCAGAGAGTACATACATATATTATGCAGTTTTTTTTTAAACCGTTTCTCAGGCTTTTAACCAGCTTCAGTGTCAATGATTTCACTTAGAAGTTTTGTGTCTGTGGAATTGAATTTTCAAGATAATCGTAAATTTGAGTAAATAAAATCATGGAGACTGAAGTTGGTTGAAAGCCCGATAAATAGTTTAAAAAAAACTGCAAAATGTACTCTCTGAGATGCATTATTTCAAACCTTTTGAAAAATAATGGAAGATATCGACTAAAATATGAAACAATAGATGCTTTCCTCCTTACATTGCCTTTAGGGAAGATAACAACTTCCATGACTATGCATCATGAATGACTTTGTATAGTAAAAAAACAAAGTAAAAAAAAATTTTTTTAAAAAGCTTTTATTTAATATTAATATAAAAATTTACTAAAAAGGAAAAAAATAAATTTTTAATATTTTTGAACAAGATTTATATTAGTCCTTAGTTCATTTGGATCTTAATTTCAATCTTAGCATACATTTAACGTATTTCTTCAAAGCATTTCTGTATATGTATCAACACAAATAAAAGCGTGGGTGCTCTTTACGTAATGCATATCTTACGTAATTGGAATTTAAATTTTTTATCGCTTCTTTCCATTTCACCAATACTGTTTTATAACATGAACATCTAATGAGTACCCGCGCTTTTATTTGTGTTGATACATATACAGAAATGCTTTGAAGCAATACGTTAAATGTATGCTAAGATTGAAATTAAGATCCAAATGAACTAAGGACTAATATAAATCTTGTTCAAAAATATTAAAAATTTATTTTTTTCCTTTTTAGTAAATTTTTATATTAATATTAAATAAAAGCTTTTTAAAAAAATTTTTTTTTACTTTGTTTTATTTTTGCCTTTTTAGTTTTACAATGCATATTACATCTAATATTTGTCAACACTCCCACTATCAATATAGTCCAACAGTTTTTAATATGAAGTGCACTATGTTTAACATTTTGATGGTTTCTGCTCAGCCAGATTTTTTATTATCCAATTACTGTGGAGTCTTTTAAGTGGTTTTACTGTACTCTTTTGTGAATAGATTACTTCGTGCAATCTTACCTACATATGTATGTTGGCTTTGTATCAGTGTTTCAGAATCTCTCTTGTTAGTTTCTTTACTTTCGCAGATTAATCTTAATCAATAGACTGGCCTTATAACTTTTTTTATTGCTAACGCTTCCAATGTTTAAAGATTGTCGGCATTTTTCCGTGTTTATAGTTTTTTCTGCTACTGTTCCGTGATTCATAAAACTTGCTTCAATATGTCGACACCTGCGTCATTTATCGGCAAAATTTTATTACGGATTTTCTCTATTTTTTTTAGGTAATACGTGTTCAAAATAGGAACAAAATTGGTTCATAAATACTAATTTTCTAAATATCTTGACAATAGCGCCACCTATCGGCGATTTCTTTTCACAGATGTATTTACTTTCTCATAGGCAATATATATACCGAACATGAACAAACTCGGTCGGTAAATACGAATTTTACAAATATCTTGACACCAGCGCCATCTAGCGGGGATTTTTTTCCTCGGATGTATTTACTTTCTCATAGGCAATATATATACCGAATATGAACAAATTCGGTCGGTAAATACGAATTTTACAAATATCGTGACACCAGCGCCACCTAGCGGGGATTTTTTTCCACGGATGTATTTACTTTCTCATAGGCAATATATATACCGAATATGAACAAATTCGGTTGGTAAATACGAATTTTACAAATATCTCGACACCAGCGCCATCTATCGGATTTTTTTTTATTTCACATTGCATTGTCTTCGGGTCCTGAACCATGTTCCAAATTTCAAGTACCTAGCTCAACTAGAAGTATCTTAAATATTCGTTGCAAAATTCCACGACATACATACAAAAAGTGAAGTTAAATAAAAGCTTGTAAAAAAGTAATGAAGCGAAAGCGGCGGGCTTTCATTCTAAACCGCATGTTTTTTTCATATGGTCGTTATTATACTCTTGTTAGGTATTCAGTATGAATCGTAGCAGTATTTTAGGGCTGAATGTACAGTTGAATACCACCTAACTTTGTTATGTACTTCCTTCGTATAAATTTTTCTGTTTCGGTTCACTCTTCTTAACTTGTACTTTATATCATGTTCAGACATAAAAATTAATTAAGTCAATTGGGCTTGATTGAACATCTCTAGATTTGGTGTTCAGACATATTTAATTCATTTGGCCCATTTAACAGGTGGGCTCAAGATATATACACACACACACGCCGTGAGCTGAATATCAAACTCTCGTGACCTAAATATCAAAACTGCAAGGAGGACGAAATAATTTGACATTCAGCTCACAACTTTTACCAATCGTAAACACGAATGCATGTACAAGTATAGAATAAGCAGAAATAAAAAAATTTGATAGGTGATGAAGAAGAACAAGAATTCAGCTGGTCTGACGAACCAACCTGTTTAGTGGACCCCGACGCTAATGACATTTCTCTGATGATGATATTTGATTTTGCTTATGAAACAAGCTTTTTAACAGGGTTACATGCAGAATTGTTCTTCATTAAGAACTCATTAATTTCTAATGAAGCATTAACTTAGTCAATTTTTGTATGGTAAATTGAGAATCATTAGGCTTGAAAATTGAATAAAGGCTCTTAATGTTCAATTAAGGTTGTGTCTGAACATAACATTAGTCAGTGAAGAAATGATTTGTGCTCAATTTGTAGATGCCGCTCACCATACTTTAGGAGTACCTGCGGTATGTCTAACAAAAGTAAGTATCCTGGAATGAATAAAACTCGCATCACCTTACAAATGGGCCTAGTGTTATATGAGAACACATACACAATTAGTAATAGATGCAAAGTAACGAGTGAATATTGATAGACAAGCAGAAAATTGAAAAAAATTAGCGACGAACCCAATCTAACGAGTAGATATTGATAGACAAGCAGATTTTCTATTGGAATTTCGTCGATGATATTCAAATTAAATATGTATTCACATAGATAATTCTATCGGTTACTTACGTACCCATCCAAATATTAAAATATGCAACAACAATGATTATTAACATTATGCGCATTATAATATGTATTTATTGTTGCATTATTGGTTACCTTTTTCTTAACTTTTTTCTTAATTATCACCAGATATTTATTGTTGTTTAATGGTATGGTACATACATATCTGATTACATCACAATATATTTGTGGTTATAAGCGATAATCACCTAAGTCGACTTAGGAAATATGTGACTTGCATTTTCAGAAACAAAACTTCATCAGAATTTTACAGTTTTTTAGTTGTAATGTCATGCGAAATTCTATGCAATTCATACCTTTCAAAGTCTAGTTAGGTTGTTATGGCTAAAAAATTAGCAATAAACATTGGCATACATACATACGTAATTATTGCGAAATTTTTTATTTTTTTTTAATACTATGTTCTACTGACTATATAATGTATTTAACGGAGAACTCAAAAACGCACACAATATGAGTATAAATATGTATTTTTCAATGTACACATACGTAAACATAATTTTTGTGCATTTCATATGAATATTAGCTATGTATATATTATGTAAATACATATATTGTTATATATTAATATATGTTCATGTGTATGTAGTATGTTGTTTAGAAAAATAAATAAATGAAAACCGTCAGTTTTGTATGAAATATAAAGTATCAAATGGGAAATATGATATGCAAAATTTTAAATATTAAATTTGAATTATGCTATATGTATGTATGTATGTACATATGTATGTATGCATGTATGAAGTATGACATATGAAATATGAAATCTTATTATTTGTATTAACTATGAATTTAACGTAAAGTAATTGCCAAATTATAATTCTACTGTAGCAACTTTTCACAGATAGTGACTAATTCTTATATTATTAATACAAAATGATATTCGCTGCACTTATGAACATAAATATATATGTACGTATATTCATATATTTATGTATGCTTGCATGAATATGTATATTTACAAGGAAAACTATTTTTCACAAAATATATGTACATACATAGAAATTAATTTTGAAATTTTCACGCTGTCTTTGGACCATCAAATTAACATGTTTTGGTTCTATTTTCAATTCTTAATTTCATAACAACACGCACTTAAATTTAGAGATATATTGATTAATATTTTTTTTTGTTTCTTATTTCTTTTTGTCTTAACTAATTTGTCATAACAATTCAAGCAAACAACTTCTACGCGCACTGCACACAAATCACATACATATATTTATGATGTACAAATGTACATACATATGTAGGTATATTTATTATCTTTGTTAACCTGGGAAAGTGTCTAGGCTGCATTATAAAACTATAAAACTTACAAAAAACTTTCGAAGCAATTAAAACAAAAATAATCAGAAACACTTTGCCAGCGCCAAGTTACTTACTTATCTACAGCGTACATACAAATCTACAACAGTTTTACTTTTTGTTTTGTTTTTGTGAGTATTTCTATTATAATAACATTATGCATATTATACTGTAATAGCAAATTACGCACAAATATCAATAATGGGCAATGCAGACAGCAAATGTACATGCCTTTGTATGTGTATTTTTTTCCTTGAGTTGCAGTTTTCTATAAAAAGGAGTTTTTGCGAAAGAAAATTTTGAAATGGTTGCAAATTAGTTAGTATGTATATCAATTTACGAAACATTTTTGAACTATTCTTAGGACTATGTTCTTTTACGAATTTATTCATTTCAAAACTAAGTAAACTAGTTCTTAAAGTAATTTTTAAACTTAAATGTATAAGCTTGCAGAAAATAATGAGTATGAAAAAGATGAAATTGAGAATGAACATTTTTAAAGAAAATAGAAATATGTCAACAAATTTTAAATAAAAATTAGAAAGAAATTCGGGTTTCGACGAAAATAGATATAAGTCAATATATGAGTAGTTCACTTTCAAACAGTGATATGTGAAATTTTTTCGATTTTGAGTTTTTGTTGGATTGTGTACCAGTAATAATAATAATATAATACAATGGCGCTATTATAACTCTGACGATATTTATGGCCGAGCTTCTCTCCCAATTCGAGGTGTGCTCCTTTTGTTTTTCCTACTAATTGGGTGGACATACAGTTTTATGCCGGCTCCGAACGACGAATGCATTTTTTGTGAGAAGCTTTTCATGGCAGAAATACACTCGGAAGGTATGCCGCTCACTGCCGACAGGTGACCGCTGCTCTTAAAAAACCCAATAATTGGATTTTTACTAATTAGAAACAATTTTTTGGTATTTTGCTCGGAGTGAGGTTTGAACCCGAGACCTCTGGCATAGCAGGCGAGCACTCTACCCACTGCACCACAGCGGCCATTGTGTACCAGTATATGTGTAAATATGTATAATGTCCATTAAGAATTTATTGCAAAATTCTTCCGTATTCTGAAAAAATAGCATTAAATACGAGTAAACTTTCAAAAGTCTTTCTCTGAAAAATGTTACTCATACGCCTAGGTGCACATTAGTGTAATTATGCGTTCAATTTAAAAACTAAAAAATACTGTTTCAAAACTAGCTAAATATACATATGTATGAAAAATTGGTGTCTCAGAACTAACAATGTGAAATATTTAACATTGAATTTGCAAAAATCTGTCATATTGCGGTTGAATTTTGTATATCGTTAACCCTGCAATCGTAATATACGTAAAACTTACGTGTACGCCGCATAAAAAGTATTGTAACTTTTTACCATTATGCCCAATCTCTGTGTGCCCTCGGCAGTGCTTTCTCTATTTTATTGTAGCATTAACAGGTGAATAATTAATTTGTTGTCAGTCCGCAGTTTGCTTTAATCATTACTACAAAAAAAAGGTGTGCACGTAAATTTTACGTAGTCTTACTAATATAATAATAATATAATATAATAATACAATGGCGCTATTATAACTCTGACGAGTCTTATGGCCGAGCTTCTCTCCCAATTCGAGGTGTGCTCCTTTTTGTTTTTCCTACTAATTGGGTGGACCTACAGTTTTATGCCGGCTCCGAACGGCGAATGCATTTTTTGTGAGAAGCTTTTTCATGGCAGAAATACTCTCGGAGGGTATGCCGCCCACTGCCGAGAGGTGACCGCTGCTCTTAAAAAACCCAATAATTGGATTTTTACTAATTAGAAAAATTTGTTTGGCTCGGACCGTGGTTTGAACCCGAGACCTCTGGCATAGCAGGCGAGCACTCTACCCACTGCACCACAGCGGTACACTTAGCGGTAGTCTTACTAATAACGTAAAAAATCTTGTACGTAAATTTCACGTAGTCTTGTAAATAACGTGCAAATATATGTGCATGAAATGTAATTTCCGTGCGATTTGAGGGTGAAATTAAATAAAATAAGTAAGGAAGTCTAGGGTCGAGTGGAATCGAACATTAGATACTCAGCTGTATGCTTTAGTGTTTTCTCTGCGTTTGATAGAAACACGGTGTATTTTTATTAAGCGGTTGCCGCATAAAATCAAAATCATTAGACCAAGCACATAAATATTCTTGTCAGTGCAAAGTTTTACTCTGTATGACCTAATTACAGAGATATAGAAATTTCTAAAGGGCATTCTAGAAATATCTTTGTTAAAAAGTAAGCGCGGTTATAAGTCGATATCGTTAAAATTTTCTCTATTATTTCATGGAGTTGCAATCCATTGTTATGAAATCAAAATTATAATACTCTGTGTACTAACTATGTACAGCCGAGTATAAAAATAGCATGACAACTACTTATTGCGCTGCATGCAAATTTGCGCGAAGTGTGGAGAATGTCTAATAAATATTTTTAATAAATAATCTAAGAAGCAAAAACTTTATATTTTCGTTGAATTAAATCGTCGTACCATACAAAAACTAGCATTCGATTATTTGTGGCTGACGTAAAGTAACAAATTCGACTTTTGGCTGACGAAAACTATCAATTTCGTTTAAAAAACAACAATTTTAATGTAAAAACAGTATATAATTACTACTATTTTTCGGCGGCCAAAAGTCAAATATGCTACTTTTCGTACAGAATTTCTTAATTGATAGCTTTTGCCAGAAATTTTAAATGTGCCAGTTTTCGTATGGTACGACGAAATGAATAAACCGGCAAATAAGTTTTTATTAACCATTTATTTAAAACAGCACAGCTAAATGGTGTAGTACGTAAAATTTACGTAGTCTTAGTAATAACGTATGGTAAAATCGTCTTACGATTGTAGGGTTAATTTCCTTATGGGTGAAGCTCTCAGGTAGTAACATCAAACGGCTTGATGCCGTAGTGGTTTTTTCTAATTTGGGGCTTAATTTGAAAAATTCACATAGCCCTATTTGAAATTGGGCTACCCATAGGTACTTAAGAAATTAAATTTGCATTAACGAATAGTGCGAATGGTGTTTTTACCATATATGTATGTATGTATGTATGTACTGTTATATATGTACATAATATACTAAGCTTACATACTACAGTAACTTACACAGCTCTACACGAAATTTAAAAATTTTGTTGCCCTGGGTATTTTTTCAAATTCTTATGCCTTGGAGTACCCAAATAAAGACTGCATTCAAGAAATTCCTGGAAGTCCTCTAGTTTTTAAAATAGGGGTCAAAAACCCCTTTTCCATAGGTTGGGGCATATATTGGGCCATATTAAATTAACATTTTTAATATGTAGGTATGTATGTATACATATACATATGTATGTTATTTGGTTTTTTCTTTTCCCATGTTTTTAATATAAAATGAAATAAAGATTTTAATTTACCAACTATAAAAAAATCAATACAAATAAGTTATTATTGGCTGATTTTGAATAAAACTTTTGCGGTTTTCGATTTTTCGTAGCATATGTATGTCCGTATTTATCTTATCTTTTCCTTGTCTTGTTTTTTTTTTTTTGAAATCGGTTTTGTGACTTTAGGTTTTTAATAACAAACACATAAAAATTACAAGAAATATACAAAGAAAAAATTTAGTGTCATATGAACATTACATAACTAAGCAATTTCGGTATGCACAAAAAGTTATGGACCAATATATGCCCCAACCTATGGAAGAGGGGTTTTTGACCCCTATTTTAAAAACTAGAGGACTTCCAGGAATTTCTTGAATGCAGTCTTTATTTGGGTACCCCAAGGCATAAGAATTTGCAAAAATACCCAGGGCAACAAAATTTTTTAATTTCTTGTAGAGCTGTGTTATTTTTTCTTTTATTTACATTTTTTATTTTTTTTTTTCTATGTATTAATTTTGTTTTTGGTTTCGATTTGGTTCTAGCGGCCTTTGAAGGGCTTAAGTGGTTCTAATTTCACATCCACAAATTTTTTCTTACTTAAATTATAATTTTATTATTGGGTTTCACATGAATTAGTAGTACCTACATATGTGTGTATATAAGTATGCATGTATACCTACATATCGCACGATTTATGCAATAGGGATTTAACTCAAAAAAATTTTTTTTTGGGAAAACGCAAATAAGCTTTTATAATTTCAAATAGTTTCCTTCTACGGCTAACTAAAAATGGTGCAGTGAAATAACGCCCGTGGAATTAACGGCTGGATGTGGGCTTTATTTCTCTTTCGAAAGGGCAATTAACCCCGCAGACGGTGTTTTTTAAATATGGTGTATTATTGGAAAAAGCGCCGCAGGCGAAAAATTGGAATAAAAAATCGCGCGATTTTTAATTCCAATTTTTCGTTTTTTTTTAATATGGTGTATTATTATTGGAAAAAGCGCCGCAGGCGAATCAAATTAGTTATCCCGAAAATAAGACATGTGACACAGAAGACATTGATGTATCCGAAATGGATTGTTCTGACTATGAAGAAACGGCGAACAATTTTTGCGAGAGTCAAAGCATGTTGTTGTGTGTTATTTGTTTTACCAAGCCACGCGATGTTCTCTTAAGCCCATGCAATCACTTTAAATTGTGTGCGGATTGCTTTGGAGAGCACAGTAAGGTTGCAATCGTAAATGGCAATAGAAATATTTTGTGCCCGGTTTGTCGTCAAATTGTTGAAAACTCTATATGAGTATTTGTTTAGATTGTGGTCTGAAAGTGCCAATATGTATGTAATGAAGTTTTATTTATTTTGATTGCGTATTTAAATATTTACTTACTTAGAGACCTTGAAAATTGTTACTAATAAATGATTATAGAAATTTACTGAAGCCTTGTTTATTTTGATTGAGTATTTGAATATTTAGAAGGGGATTTAAAAAAAATTGAAAGAATCGAAAAATTGGAATTAAAAATCGCGCGATTTTTAATTCCAATTTTTCGCCTGCGGCGCTTTTTCCAATTATAATACACCATATTTAAAATAAAACGAAAAATTGGAATTAAAAATCGCGCGCATTTTTATTCAAATTTTTCGCCTGCGGCGCTTTTTTCCCTAATACACCATATTTAAAAAAAAAGCCCGTCTGCGGGCTTAATTGCCCTTCCGAAAGAGAAATAAAGCTCGTGGATCAAACGAAATAACGCCCGCGGGAATTATTTCTTTTCAAGAAAGGAAAAAACGCCCGCGGGTGTTATTTCCTTTTTTGGGAAATAACGCCCGCGGGCGTTAATTCCACGGGCGTTATTTCACTGCACCCTACAAAATCACTTTTATTTCCGCCATTTTTATCTTTTTGAGTATTTTATAAGACTAGACTCAAAGGCACGACCCAGTTATTGAAATATATGGCAAAATCCCAGAAATCGAAAATTTCGAGTTAAATCCCTATTGCATAAAACGGGCGATATATAATTTTTTAAAGCTTTAATTGCAGATTTTAAACAAAAAAAAATATATAAAATTAAAAAAGAAATTGTAATGAAACTTCCGTTAATTAGTTTCTAGCGGGGAAGTATAAGAAATGAGGATGTTACTTTGAAATAATTGCAGTGTATTTTTATTCAAGAAAAAACTTAGGCTGCAAATATAAACAGGAGGTACAAAAAATGAAGAAGATTAATCCTAAAAAGCTAGCTTATGAAAATTCTAAAAAAAAAAACCTTAAAAACTAGTCACATTAATTTAGGAATATAGTTTGTATACTCTTATATAATATTTAACATACATACATACATATACAATATATACTCGTATTTGTGTATGTATATATAACGTTATTTTCACTTACAAGAGTTTCATTTCCAACATTTTTACATTCTATTCCAGATTTTCTTTTTTCGTATTTAACTTGCTTAAGTACTAAATATTTTATGCTCAATTTGTTTGACTGGTTCATTAACCTAACTGTACAATTTCTTAGTTCTAAATTTAGTTAAGTAACTAGTACCTACTTTCAGTATTGCATCTAAATATTTAGCTTACAACGTTTCTGCTTTTTATTGCGTTTTCTAATTATTTGTCAATTGATATTTGGTTAAGTCCAACAAATGCTCATAAAGCAGATCTTCGTTGGGCGTCAGACCGATCATGATCCAACCGCAGATAGCGCCAATGCTGCGCGTCACCGATAAACTGCTCCATACACTCAATACGCTGTTGCTTAACTGCTTGAAAGAGAGAGAAAAATAAAGGAATGAACTACATATGACTTTTACAAACATTCCAAAATTAAATTTTCCCCTTTCTCGGCACTAATTAATATTTCTTTCGCGTTTGGGTATTATTTTGGAATCATTTTTTGGTGTGACAATTAAAGTTTCTATTTTACAAACTCACCAATTCTTGTTGTGTTAGCGTCACATTCGCATTGTTGTTGTAGTAGAGTCGTTCATTAATTGAATCGGAGCAAATTGTCAATATTATTGTCGCTATATAAATCATTGCTATAATTAACCAACGAAATGAGACAAGCTCGGCGGCGTTGCTGAAGTTCCAATTACAAATGTCAATCCTAAAAAATAAAGTTATTGAAATTTAGAGTATATACATTTATAACTAATTTTGTATGATAAATGTCTTAATATGTATGTATGTATGTAATTAATTAAAATTCCAGAACAAAAGCTAAAGACTAACCAATTCAGTAAAAATTTAGACAAGTTATCAAACTCGAGCGAAAAATTTAAAATCTTAAAACAATTTTCTTTTTTTAAATTAAATAAAACAATTTTTTTTTCAATTGCAGGTAGTCTAGATAATTTTTGTTTATTCTGCATTTGCATTTTAAAATACATATGTACGCATTTAAATATATTCTTAGTACAGGTTAATATATTCATTTAATTTGAATTTTTGACTTAATGCATAAAAACAATAAGTACTAACAACGGAAGTGAAAAGAAAGGATTTAATTCTCACGTAAATATGCTGGATAAAAACTAGTTACATATTTAAAAATTTTGGCGTGTTAAAGGTCAAAATATTTTTCAATGGTGAACTTGTAATTTTCTCACGCCATATAGCACACTAACAACCATTGCCCTTCAAATATGTACATACATACATACATATGTAGTTGCAGTTTAAGTGGCTTATATGCATATTCAAATGCACATGCAAAACTCAACCCAACAAAAGCAACCCAGCGTACACCTTAGGGGTTTTAATGTAACAGCTTTCTGCCAAAAACAATGCAAATCATTGTACTTACTAACACTGGAATAACGAAAAATAGTGTTTAGTATCCTATCTTGGATTCATATGTACAAATGCAGGCATAATAATATACATAGGGGATCTTACAACATATGCCACGGTCAGACCTGTTACTCATCATAGAGAGTATGAAGACAAACTTTATAGAAAAATATTGTGATGCCATAGAATGGGACCTAATGTAGTACATGGTCCAGTCCTATGACATCGCCATGTTAATTGCGCGCCCTTTTCTATATGAAATGTGGTCCATTGTGGAGGACTTGAATGTTTTTTTTATTTTTGCAGAGATATACTTATGTAAATATTTATGCACATGTGTACACACATAAGATCCACGATACGCAGGTGCTTGATATGTTGTGGGTGTATTTCAGAGCACTTATCTGACATTTGGAGCCTGTATATATGAATGTATGTATGTATATATATTTAGGTATATATGTACATACATACTATATACATATGTACATACATATATACATGCTACTTTTCTAAGCTTATTTTCAGACGCGAAGGTTGCGAAAAGCACAACATTACATTATAACTTTTTTATATTTAGTAATCAATCAAATATCCACTTACTACGTACCTACATACTCATTTATCTCTTTGAAAATTTATTTAACTATATTAAGCACCGGTTAGGTGTATTTTTAACGATTAGGAATTTGTATTACAATTTGCTTTTTATGTTTAGGACACAATGGTTCTGAGCATACACATGATTTGGCTCAAAATAAATACATATATGTACGTACATTAGACTGGGTTTCATTTTTTCACAAAAAGACTGTACCGCCCCTCAATTCATAATAACCAGACTTGTTAAGTAATGCATTCCTTTCTGGATTCTGATTCCTCGGAATTGAGCCCAGAGGAATGCAATTCATTTTTGCAATTCCGGAATGGGGAATTGAAATTTTTATCCATAATTCCGAAAAAGTAATTGCTCCATTCCCAATTCTTTTCAAATCCTTTTTCCAATTCCATGGAATTAATTTCATCGGACTGTAATTCCTTTGCAATTCCTTTCTGTAAGTTCAAAAGAAACAATTTCAAACTTTATTTGTACACAAAAGGAATTTAAAAAAAATTGTAATTTCATTTGAGGAATTGGAAAATGAATTACAACAGGGACCCATAATAATCATTATTCGTTATATTTTCAGTGAAAAAAATCAAATACTTGCAAACATCGTAGAAGAGTATGGAGTTTGTGTACGTGCATGTCTGAAAGAGCACTATCCGAATCCACTATAATAATAATATATAATACAATGGCGCTATTATAACTCTGACGAGTTTTATGGCCGAGCTTCTCTCCCAATACGAGGTGTGCTCCTTTTGTTTTTCCTACTAATTGGGTGGACCTACAGTTTTATGCCGGCTCCGAACGGCGAATGCATTTGTTGTGAGAAGCTTTTTCATGACCGAAATACTCTCGGAGGGTATGCCACCCACTGCCGGGATAATTAGAAAAATTTTTTTGGTGTTTGCTCGGACTGGGGTTTGAACCCGAGACCTCTGGCATAGCAGGCGAGCACTCTACCCACTGCACCACAGCGGCCACCATGATCGAAAAATTTTAAGCGATATCCATAAAAATCAAAAATAATCATTATTTTTTAAGTTTTATTTTTTTGATCAAAAATAAAACTTATTCCTTGAGTGATATATTTATCGCTCAGAAATCGCTCAGAAATAATCATTATTCTTCGAGTTTTATTTTCTTGCTTAGGTCGAAAAACTCAAATCGTCTCTAAAGTGCTCTGTAACATAATTACTAAAAAATTCCCATCGATATAACTTCGTGAATGAGTGATATTTTTGATCGAAAAACATAAAACTCACACAATAATGATTATTTCTGAACGATAATTATATCACTCAAGGAATAAGTGTTATTTCTGACCAAAAAAAAATAAAACTCAAAAAATAATGATTATTTTTGATGGAATATAAAAAAACTCTACATATCTACACAGTAAAAATTTTAGTTTAATTTTAATACCATTTTGGTATTTATATATAACAATGCCAAAAAGAATAAAATGAAAACCATTCTGGTTTTAAAAAAAGAAGAGAATATGAGAGACAGAAATTATTTTGGTGTCAAATTAATACTTTTTTGGAATAAAATCAAAACCAAATTTTAGTTATTTTTAGAATATTTTTGGTATTGAAAATAGTTGAAATGGTATAAGATCTATCCGAAAATTGGAATAAATAATATACTTTTTTGGTATTAAATCAAAACCAAAAATATGTAGAAATGCTCATTTTATTTCATATAATATATGTACATATATAATATTAAAAAGATAGGAATTATCACATAGTTTGTGTTGTTTGTATTGCTCGATAATAGGATGTATTTACCACCGTGATTGTACCACCGTCAGTAAAAAAAAAACTACTACAGGTACTGGCCATTGCCAGAGAAATTTCGGCACCGTCGCGGTATTGCAGGGATATTGTGGTATCAAGAGGGACGATCAGCTGCCTCAAGACTGAAAAAAAATAAAACAAAATTTACCCTCAAAATATTCACTTCATCTCCTGTATTACTTACTTGATGCAATTGTTCCATCAGGCATGAAAAATTCGCTTTGCGGGTTTTAATAAACTTAATTTCTCCATCCTACTTATTTCAGTTAAAAAAAAAACATTTTGTATTTACGTATTTACATATCTTGACAAACTTTTTCTAATATTTTTTTGGTTTTGATTTCAAACCCAAAATGAGAAAGAGATACATAATTTTAATACTTTTCAAGACTTTATTTTTAAAATATTTTGGATTAAATAAAATTGTAAAATTTCTCATGGTTTAAAAATAAGAATTTTTGGCATTGAGATTCATATTTAATTCCAAGAATGATTAAATTAAGTACCAAATGATATTAGAAATAAACTATGATTTTTTACTGTGTATATATTAATAGGCTAACATTTTTCCCACATACATACTCATATCCACATAAAATTGATATGGATGTGTTCGTATGAGTCAGGAGCAGTGCATAGGCATATAATTTTTTCTATAAATTATTTAATTTGTTTATAATTAATAAGTAAAATTTTTAGTTAATAGAAATAGATATCGTAAACGTGTTTACAAATATCGTAGACACAGTTGAAGAGTTGCTTTAATTTAAAAGCGCTCTCTCTATTTTATATGAATGGCCCAGTTTACGCTCAGATCAAAATCAACGCGGCCAAATATCTCCTATTGCTTTTCCTTTAAAGCGAAAAAAAGAGAGAGAGCGGGAGAGCACACTGAGTAATTTTAATTTTGACCAAGGCATATCTAACAGGTAGGCTCGGCGGCGAATTGAAAAACTTCTATTTTTATTTACAAAGGTATAGTGTAATGTCAAAATCAAAGCGAATTCACATCATGGCCAATAGGAATGGACAAGCCCCAAGCGAATTCAGATTTTAACCACGGCGAAATATTATTTTCACATTACACCCTACCAACTACAGTAACAAAATACATGATCTGCCTTTATTGTGACCATGATTTCGCGTCGGACCGTGATCAAAAGGGCAAATCAGTGTTGCGGTACAACTGGAATTTGGAAAGTGTTGCTCATCTCCGCGAAAAGGAATAATTTTTGTACCAATACAAAGTTGAAAAACTAAATTGCATGGTCGAATTTCGAGCACCGGCGATACTAGTAATGATTAAATGGCGATTTTTATTATAAAACTCATAATGATTACGGTCCCTGAATTACAATTCCGGAATGCAAAAAGGAATTGGAATTGAACTTTTTATTCACCATTCCGAAAAAGGAATTGAGGCTGCATTCTAGAAACGCAATTCTAGGAATGGAAACTCTGGTAGTAACATAATTAAAAATACCACATATAAATTGTGGCGCGATTGGTGGCGGTTAAGACATGGCACCAGGGACCGAAAATAACGGTTATTTTTTTTAGTGTGGTGAAAAGGTTACGCAAAAATAACCTTTATCTTCTTTTGGTCCTTAATAACCATTATTAAAACCAAAAAACCGTTTTGGGCCTGAATAACCGTTATGGCAACCAAAAAAGTGTTTTGGGCTTGAATAACCGTTATGGCAACCAAAAAACTGTTTTGGGCCTGAATAACCGTTATTCAGATTTTTATTTTTTTTTGTTCAGCTATAAAAATCAAGCCTATTTATTTGTCAATATTTCTAGACGATATTGGTATCAAATGAAAGGTGTTGAGCAGGGCTTTTACATAGAGGTGTATTTGTTAAGATTCGTAGGTCGGGTTCCCAGTTAAGGGTGAAAAGTGGACCCGGATGCCATGGAATGTTTTAAGCAATATTGGTATCAAATGAAAAGAGGTAATCAGAGCTACAATCCCTGCTCAATGCCTTTCATTTGATACCAATATCGTCCAGAAATATTGACAAATAAATAGGCTTGATTTTTATAGCTGACCAAAAAATAAATAAAAATCTGAATAACGGTTATTCAGGCCCAAAACAGTTTTTTGGTTGCCATAACGGTTATTCAAGCCCAAAACACTTTTTTGGTTGCCATAACGGTTATTCAGGCCCAAAACAGTTTTTTTGGTTTTTATAATGGTTATTAAGGACCAAAAAAATTTTTTTTTTCGTAATAATGGTTATATATGACTTTTACCCCATTTCTCTCATAACCGTTACGTCCCTCCATGGCACCTTGAGGTCAATGTACGGAAAACTATGAAGAGTAAAGAAATCAAAATATTTTTTTTTTAATTATCTAATACCTAAAATCAATACTTCTATATAGAAGGATAACAAATATAAATTTTGGTACCGATTAAGGGGTCACGATTAAGGGGTTACGATATGCGAAACTAAAAACTTAAGTCTTCTGAGGCAATCTGACCCCCGTGAAACATTACTAAATCGTCATTACTTGACCTCAATGCGCCACGCCTTAACCGCCACTGTCATCGGGACCAAAATTTATGTGTGTTATCTTTGACCATTTTACTACCGATAGAGGGGCGGGACTGTAATCGTAAATTTGATTTGAAATTCAATGTACTCTAATGTACATATTTATTTTATTATTTGTGTATAGAGCTGGGATATGTATATGTAATTGGTGAAAAAAAAAATTAAAAATGGTGCCCCTTCGAGCCTTTGTTACAAAACATGGTTTATTTGATTTCACACTTACCGATCAAATACCGAAACCATGCATAGGATTGCCAAACAGTAGAAAGTATTTAAATAAATATTAGCAAAGGTAGCATAATCTTCTATAAAGTCCAGTGTGTGATGAGATCCATATAGAGTCGCTTTATCACCAATAGCAGAAGCTTCATTGCCGCCGCCATCGCCATCATTTGTTATTGTTGCTACTTCCGCCTCATGTGTCTTCGATGCAGTCTCGCCTGCAAGACTAATTACCCGCGACCAGTCCATCGGATGGCTACTCAAAACGAATAACAAATGGGCTAAAGCTAGACCAGCTAGCAAACCGTGACAGATATTCGCTACGAGTATCCAAATTCGTTGAATGACGCAGGCCAATTGGATATTAGAGGTTATCTCTGGATGATGCCTGTAAATAATAAAAGTTATAAAAGTTCGCCCCTAAAATTTATGTTGAGAGGGTTTTGGGACAATATATTGCCACATAAATGCATGTTACCTAATGGTTGATGTGCAGTAAAATGTAGTAAGTCTTTCAAGGAACATGTTTATTTTATAAAATTTTTACTATTTACTACATGTATCCACCTAACCAAGTACAGAGCGCTCTAAATTAGGAGCGTAATGGGACTTCCAAAACAATCCCTCGACGGAGAGCTCCAAATGCGGAGTGAAAAAGGAGGCCGAAAACGCTCCTCAAAGGAGTATTTGAGTCCGCAGGAAGTCTTTGAGCATTATTTTAAGAAGCGTTTTAGGACTCCGAAAAGGAGTCGTAAAGGTGCACTTTTTGCATATATTTCAAAAGGCACTTTCCTCCTTCGGATACAATCCATTGGGAGCCGTTAGGGAGTCCCAGGGACGGAAAATAACTGTTAATTTTTAACGTAGGAGAAAAGGTCAGCGAAAATAAGCGATATATTTTTAGGTATTTTTAACCATTATATTGAGGTATATTTATTTTTGGTTAAGAATAACCATTTTAATGACCAACAAATTTATATGGTCAGGAATAGCCATTATAGTGATCAAAAAAATTTTTAGGTCATTATAATGGTTATTCTTAACCGTTTGAATTCATCACAGTTAATTGTTAAATACGACCATTATTTCGTTTCTCTTATAACCCTTATGTCGCTGGGGAGTCCTAACGGAGCACCGTGCGGACTGCTCTGGTTGGCTGTGTATTATATTCAACAAAAACAATATATATATGTAAGTACGACTACCTACAAATACTTTGCAAATGCTTAAGGCAATTAACTCTTCCTCCATTAAATCGCGATAATGGAACGAACACAGGTTGGCAGTATTATCATGCAATTCCTGGAATGGCTTCAATAAAACCATGGCTCGTTTTATTCTTAGCGTCGCCAAATTTTAGATCGCATGGTTTTATAATGGGCTTTAAATGAAAAGTGCCCAGTCGACGACTTTATTTTTGGCAGTCAATTCACAAAAGTTACAGCTATTTTTAGCGAAAGAAAAGTCAAAAGAAGATAATAAGTACCTACACATGCATACACACATACATGCCCGCCCAAATGTATACAAATAAAACTTTATCCCGTTGGGTATTGTCATTCTCTTAAATAAAAGACTTGAACCCACGCAAAAATTTCGTGCTGCAAAATTCCAACGTTTTCAATTTCTTCAGATTCTTTGGTGCAGTAGTGGCATACACGTAATGAAAGCTAAATAAAACATTCGTCCGTGATTTTGGTATTTGAAGGTCGTAGAAATGTCTCAATGCTCCATAAATTTTCACCCCTTACTCGTGGCATTTCAAATGTACTGCTCATATTAATATAAGACAGTATATGAATATGTTCTGCTTTCTCTAAACTGAACAAAGAGGTTAGCGAATGATTTTGTCAATCAAAGAAGATAAAATGAAATACCTCCTGCCATCACACAAAGATCAAGCGCATTTGCGTCTTGGCAGCCACGTCACTGTTAACAGTTACACATTTGAGAGCACTAAGAACTTCGACTACTTGGTAACCGGTATTAACACCGATAACAATAGTCGATTTTTCTATTAAGCTTCGGACGGATTCGAATTTTTGCTATTCACTAGCAGAGTTCGGTTGTGTTGAGCTAAGTAGTTACCGGTAGAGAGATATACGAGGCAGAAGCATGGACGATATCAACATCCTATTAGATTGTAAGTACTTGGAGTGTTCGAGAAAATGTTTTTCGGAAGACTTATAGACCGCTCGTTAACGACGGCGAGTATCGAAGGAGATTTAATGATGCGCTGTACAAGCTTTACGTAGAATAAATGAAGATAATCCGGTCCAGAAAGTATTTCTATGGACACCCACCGATAGCAGCAGAGGAAGGTATTTTAAAATTGGAATTTTTTGAAGAAAAGTTTATCAGAAAAATTATATTTGCTTAGAAAGATGTCGGCGTTAGTCGAACTGAAAATATAAGTGCACTACAATTTTTGATAAAATTTTGAGCATTTCCATCTATTTAAGTATTTAAGAAGCCGCTTCTATGACTACCAGTCATAACACTCAACATTATTTGAGTTCCTAAATCTACAAAAAAATCTATAGCAATACTTTAACAACTAATTAAAATCAGTTTCAACTGTGATGAATTTTTTTAATAGCAAAATATAGAAGAATTTAAATGAATTCTAAGAAAAAATGTTATTTCCACAATTTAAACCCAATGCAGTGCAAGCCAAATGCCCACACAGTTTAGACCATAGGTGGCTAGGATTTAAGCGTAAGGGAGCCACACGACAACAACATCAGTAAAAAATCCAACAACCTTCTTCTCGGAATTATAAAAATATTATTTTGCCAAATAACGGTTTATTGCAACAACATGTACTTATGTATGTACATACAGATATGCTGCAGCTAGGCATTCAAATATTTTGCTAAACAGCATAAACGAGGTAGCAGATATAAATGTACATCATACATATGTATGTATGTATGTATGAAGGCGTAACTACACAATGAATGTCGGCCGATGCTGGAGCGTTAGGTTTGAGTGCTCGCCGCGACAACGATTTCTGTGAAAAAAAGAAATGCGCGTTATTCTGTCGAAATTGATTTGCTTGTTGTTGGGAGACAAACGGAGTCACTGGAGCCATTGGCTGGCCATCTATGGTTTAGACCGTGTTTTTTTCTTTTCGTTGAGTTATTTTTATGTTTGCAAATCACCAAAATACACCACTCACCTTCCACATTCGGCATCGAGTAGACAACGAGTATCACCAAAACTACCACCATTCGCCCGCAACATGGCCGCCTGATCCAAACCACCAGCCAAGCTGCCGGCCGCTGTAGACATACGTTGTACACCATAACGCCCACTGCCACCGGCGCCAATCGTACCACCACTGCCGCCACTGCCATTGCCACCAACGCCGCTGCCTCCACCTCCACCAGCTACACCGCCGCCGGCACTTCCTACACCCACAAATGAATGTTTATAGTAACAGTGTTCGACTGGTCGATATCCCGATGACGTCTGCAGGAACATTTTGTCGATATGTGCGGGCGTATCCTCGGTGGGTGAAACGACCGGTGTGAATGGATTGTAGATTTCCTCACCATCTACGGGTACAATGTCATCGGAAAGCTCTCGCAAAATGGATGAGAGGCCACCACCAGCTGCGTACAGCTTACCTGAAGGTCGATAGAAGGAATATGCATATGAGAAAAAAAGCTTGTAAAAGAGAGAACTAAAATAACAAAGAAGGAGTAGGTTTTTTAAGAGCGACAAGAGAGTGTATGAATTTTAGAAACGAAGCGAAATTGCTGCACAGCCGTTTTATTTTTAACCTGAGATACATGTTGAAAGGTTATTTTTGTTTTCTATTAAAAGCATAAATGTTAGATCAAATTACATAAAATAACCGCAGAAGCCAAAAATAAAGTAATTAAAAAAATTCTTAAAGATTTGAAATATTATATTGATCAAAAAGAAAATACCGAAAATTATCTATAAAGAAACTACTTAATTTAACGCTCACTGTATGTCCTTTCACCAAATTTGAAGAAGCAAAGAGAACATAAAAATTGACACGCTCAATCTACAAGGGTTAAAATACATATGGTATGGAAATATGTTGCTAGGAAACACATTTATAGTAAAGTTGCATGTGCATTAATTTCGTAGAATATTTCAACCCTCTAACACCCCCACAAATATGTCGTTTTGACACCTTTTCTAGAAAGAATAGTATTTGAAGGTCGATGGAGGATTAAAATGTATTAGAAAATTATTCGCTATAAAATTTCACTGGGGGTCTCCTGAGACAATGAACCTTTGCACAAAGAACCTAAAAGGTAAGACTAATAGCTTAACCAGAATCAGCTTCGGACGAATTTTCGCCGCCCGGAGCGCTCTGTCAAACGATTAAAATACACGGCAGTATATAAGAATGAACAGAACAAAAGTTCGTCAGAATAGACTTATTTCTAACGTTATCGTCTGTCAAATAAATTATTTGGATCTTGATAAGAACTTGTAATAAAATAAATGTATATACATATCTATTTTTTAATGTGGAAAAAATTTTATAATATTAACAGAAGAGAAGAGTCAAGGGAAGAAGTAAGAAACATCGTAATTATAAAAATATGCATATGGCAATTTCGCCTAGATTCTGTTTTATGTGGCGTTTACATGGGTCGATTTCCTAGTCGATTTTTGTCGTTCAACCAAAATCGACCCGTGTAAGTAGCTCAGTCGACAAAAATCGACTAGCTCAAAGTAGAGTTGCGTTCAGCTTTTGCCTAGTCGATTTCCCGGTCGATTTCCCGGTCGGCAAAAATCGACCCGAGTAAAGGCCGCATTACTGGGCGATATTCGCAAAGAAATGTCATCGCCGCACCACGCGAAGACTCGTCCGGCGATTGATTCTGTTTAAAGCTTAAGAAATTATGAACCAAACAGAGGCGTTGAACAAAAGAAGTTTAATCTACGGTAACCAATGCTCTTATTTTCCAATGATACACGTAACATGCGCTCTGCCAGAGCTTAAGAGAGCACACAAAGAAGAGCAGCATTACCCACGCAATTGATTTTAATCTCAAACGCTTTCCTAGTCAGGTTGTCTTTACCTACTACTACAAGTCAGTGAAGCAGCAATTTCTGTGTCGTATGCGGATGACAGGATCTTGTGGGATGAGGACATGGAATGGCTACCTCCCTGCAGAATACAAATAGCGTGCTATTAATAGATGTTCATTACTTTAAATGAAAATGCTGGAAGTCATACACATACAATGTATGTGGATGTCATGTTTAAGGAAACATGTAAAAATTTATGCAACGAATGCGCCCCGCCGCGCTGCAACACACCCACATATGTATGTATGTACAAAAACCCCCACTTTATTGTAACTAACCCGCCCTTCCCCTTCACCCCGCACTCTACATAGAATTTAGCCCATTATTATGTACTCACTTATCAAATGCCCACGCTTATCACGTTGCGATTTCGTCTTCCGGTGCACCCGTCGCTCATCGAAACTTTGATCTATTTCCAATTCACCCGACAGCGAGGCATCATTCATTTCGGAACATTGCTTCAAATACCGCATCAGCGTTTCATTCGCCTGTCGCACTTCCATTTCGCCAGCAGCAATCAGCTTACGTTCACGACGCCTACGCGATTCCGATTTGCTGCGTTTGCGACGCGGACTCTTATCCAAACTGCTGCGAGAGCGCACAGAACGTTGGGCGGGACTCGCCTGTGGGTCGGACAGCGATTGTAATTTACGCACCGAACCACCACCCGCGCCGGTTGCACTACCACCGCCACCGCTCGCCGCACTACCGCTACCCACACTCAGTGCGGACGGCGTTGGTGAGCTGTGCTTCAATTCGCGATCCATGAAACCCAGTATGCCGCGATGGAACGAAGCGTCCACCTCCTGCGTGCGTCTCGCCGGCGATTGTGGTGAATGTGTGCGTCGATGGCGGTGTCCGTGGGTGATCGTAGGCGGTAATTGTTGCAGCGTCTCGCGTAAGCTGAGCGCATCACCAGACGAATTGCGACTGCTGCCACCCCCGCCACCGGCTCCATTTTGGTTCGGCGCTGTAGGCGACTCTAGCTGCGTGGCGGCGACAATCTCCTCCTTCGTTAAAATACCATTGCCACTGCCACTGACTCCACCATCTATTTGAGTGTTGGTGGCTGTGAAGGCGTTTTCACGGCTAATTTGCGCATCGCACTCTTGCGGCGGCGGCGAATGACCGTTAACCAACAAAACTGTTTGCTTAGAAGTGTTCGATTGGCTTGTTACGCTGGATGTTGCAGTTAGCGGATCAAATGTTGTTGTTTGTCTTTCATGCGGCGCATTTATGGTGGACACATCTTCCGAGATATCGAATATGTTATCACCCTCTGCAGGCTCAATCGCATCATCATCACTTGAAATGTCAATAGTTGTTGAGGTCGCGTTTGCTGCAGCAATACCAGAGGAGACACCAACGATTGCGGCAGCGGCAGCGGAGTTGCTGGCAGCGACACCAGCACCCACTGCACCGGCTCGAGCTCGAACAGTCCGCGTGGTTTGAGCACGACGCTCACGCACTGGCGATTGAAGTGCGTTTGTGGAGTGCGTTCTTTCTTGTGGCGATTGCTGCAGTTGTTGGCGTATGCCTTGCGTGCTTGGCATTGCCAGCGCTATCGAATTCGTTGTTGTCGTCGCTTCCATTGTTGGCGTTATTGTTGTCATTGTGATGGCATAACCATTGCTGTTGCCCGTAGTTGCAGAATTATAGCTCTGGCTCTGAGTCTGACGCTCGTGCCGATGATGACGCGATTCCGAGCGTCGATGACGATGACGATGCACTTTCGGCTGCGTAGCTTCCATATTTTATTTTTTCAGCTGCCTGCCTACTTACTTTTAATGCGTGACTTTGGTGTTGGTTTGGTGTGCCAAATATGTAGCAACAACGAGTGCGTTGTTGTTTTCAACCTACACAGCGATTGGGTTTGGCGCGTGCGTTGTGGGTGGCAGCACTTGTAGGATGGATGCACTTTATTTTGGGACACTGAATTGAGTTGATTTTTACTTTAGTTTTTTTTGTTTTTTTTTTTTTTTCTTTAATCAATTTTATTTCCCTTCCTTGTTTTGGATGTGTGCAACTTTTTCGTTCAAGGGTCAATCGCTGCTGCTACCAGGAAATTAAAATGCTGTTGTAGAGCTTTTATGATTTTAATATTTTTAGCTGCAGCTTTTGTCTAGTTTTAAATAAATATATTTTTAATTAAAATAATTTTTATTGCCTTTTTTATTTTTATCTAACCACTATATAATCGTATCAATGGTTTGGTATATGTATTTAATGCTTTCTATTATTTACATTTAAATTTATATATGAATGTACATATTTTCAAAAAAATCTTTGCGAATTCCTGAATTTTTCAAACTACAATCTTTTTTCCAGGAACTCGCCGAATTATATACTATTATTTTATTATTCTATTTTAGTTTTATTTTTTATACAGATATATGTATGTAAGTATGTAGAGTATATTAAATTTCCTAACTTGCCATACACGCCTATGAACTAGTGTTTTGCGATTTATATTTTAATAAATTTTTAACTTTTACTACAATACGATATTTGCTTTTGTTTATAAGCTTAACTTCCGTTTCATTATTATTATTATTTGCTTATTTGTATCTGTGAAACCTTCACCTCTCATTGACCCATAAAACAATATTGAAATGCATCGACCACTTCTACATGCTCGTGTTAACATTAACATTAACAAGTTTCGTGCCTTCGTATTACTACTGTTGTTATTGTCTTATTCTGCTGCTTCCTCTTGTAATTTAAACACACGTATGTACATTAGACCGTCTCGCCTTATATGGACCAAAAAAACAAGTCCACCATACGCCCCCCCATATGATTTCTCTTTCGAAAACATTTCTGGAAAACATTTTTTTTTTTTTTTGGACGCCGCTAGATGTCGCTAAAATTCATTTTTTTCATATCTTCGGTATTTATGGTCCGATCCCTAAGTTTGATACACCAATCTCTTTGGATTGAGTGGTGCGTTTCTATTTTCTAATTGCATTAACCCTGTGTGCGCCATTGGGGTCACTTTCACCCAGTACTTATTGTATACCACCTTAATGTAACTTTTTTTGCCGGCATGTTAAACGTCGTTAAAAAGCATTAATCTTTTATGAAAGAAGTATTTCGATCGATTCGGTAGAACCGGAAATAAAACAGATTTAACATTCCGAGGAGTATAAATTTTTCCTGTAGTCTTTTAGGTTCATTTTACAAAGATTTTTTCTGAAGAGACTCCTAATGAAATTTTATGGCGAATAATTTTCTAGAATATTTTGGCCCACTAGCGACCTTAAAAGTTCTATTTCCTGACTGTATAAAAAGGGGTCAAAATAACCCTTTTGTAGAGGTGCTAGGTTATTAAAATGTTCTAGAAAATTATTCGGCATAAAGTTTCAGTAGGAGTCTCTTCAGAAAAAATCTTTGTAAAATGGACGTCAAAGACCACACTAAGCGAAAAACTTATATTCCTCAGAATGTTAAATGTGTTTTATTTCTGGTTCTACTGAATCGACCGAAGTACTTCTTTTGCCAAATATTAATGTTTTTTGACGGTTAAGGTGGTATAAACTAAGTACTGGGTGGAAGTGACCCCAATGGCACATATAGGGTTAATACAATTATAAATTAGAAACCCTCCTCTCAACCCAAAGAGATTGGTGTATCAATCTTAGGGATTGGACCATAAATATCGAAGATATGAAAAAAATGAATTTTAGCGACATCTAGCGGCGTCCAAAAAAAATTAAATTTTTTTCCAGAAATGTTTTCGAAAAAGAAAACATATGGGGTGGCGTACGGCGAACTTTTTTTTCGCGATACGCTCTAATGTACATATCTGTCTACCAAATAATCGTTTACCACGCGCCCAACCCTTGCTTATTGATTTTTGTGTGTTTAACAAGTTTTGACATTTCATTTAAAGCTGGCACTTTGCATTCAATCAAATTGTTTTGTATGCATTTTTCCGTACATTTCTGAAATGATTCACAGTTTATTTCCTGTCATTGATGTTTAGCTAAGCATATACATACATATATATTTCTTTGTTTTTGTACATACTTCACTTATCGCATGCATTCGTGCTGCTGGTCCAGTTCGTTTTGACCTAAAAACCATTTTCTGGGTAAGCAAAATACTTCCACATCAAAATTTCAAGCATTCAAACACCTTATAAAATGCATTTCATTTATGTATGTGTGTGCATGTGTGGGCGCATATCCTGCAGATCCTTAAAACTAAGTTTTCCAAATTAAGCACTAAATCTTTATTACGAGTATTATTTGAAAGAAATAATTTCGTTTATTTTTCGTCATCACTTGCGTTTTTAAAGCAATTTTATTGTATTGCTATAATTCCCCTCTCCATTTCCCCTTCACTTTCTTATGACACACCCCAGTATTTAATAGAAAAAAAAAAACTTTTTCAAAAGCCAAGAGCACAAACGCTTCAAAACGCAAGTGTTTTTTTACGCGACACGTTCGCTCGCGTTCACGGCTATTAAGCAACTGATTTGGCCAAGAAGTGTTTGCGCCCAAAACGGCTACAGTACAATGCTGTTTGCGTTGCATATTTGACTTTACTTTCCCTTCCCTTCTTTAACTGCCTGCTGCTGCCATTGACTGCTTGACTGGCGTGTCTCTGCCACTTTGCTCCGTTCGTTATTCTGCCAGGCCAAATGATTTCTCTTCTTCTTGGCTAGAAAAGCTGTCAGCGACAGTTTTTTTTTCGTTTTATTATATTTTCAAGCTTCGTGATGACGTCAGCATTTTTTTGTGCTAACAATTTATTGAAAACACTTCGCACATCTCAAGCAACCCAACGCCACAAAAACCAAAATAATTTTGTCTTGTAGTCCAGCGTTTAATGCTGCTTAGGTGTTTGGAATTTGTGGGTTGAATATCTTCAGTATTAAGTCCAAGAACAAATATGTAGAGCTAAGTATAGCAAGTCATTTTTGTATTTTTTGATACCTTTTTTATACTCGCTACTCCTTTCCCTTCTCCATCGCCTCAAATATGCAACCAAATGAAATTCTTCTTGCCGTCCATCGTTTCACACGCAAATCGATCGCGTTTGCTCGGTTTAATGAGTTTCCCGATCGAAATAAAGACTAAGCGATTTTCTTCACTGGACTTTGGCAGTGGTCGAAATACCCTTCTAGTGTTTTAGTAAAGCATTTCCCTCGATGAAATATTCCATCTACTACTGAGTGGATCGCGAATGCCTTCTTAAAGCATTATCAAGCTCCTCGTTTTTATGAAAATGAAGTTATCTTTTCTGTAAGCGTACAAGATAATATTTCTTACCCCTGCCTACTACTTCAGACTTTCTTACTGCTCTTTGAAAGCCTTTACTCTGTTCTCCGTATACATATCTCAAATACATACATATGTATGTATATGTACCGACATATACCCAACCAACCAGAGGAGTCCACACGGTGCTTCGTTAGGATTCCCTGAGCCCTCCCAATGGAGCTTATACGACGGAGAAACCTGTGACTTGAAATATATGCAAAAAGTGCACCTTTAAGACTCCTTAAGTGAGTGTTTTCGGAGTCCTAAAACGCTTCTTCAGATAATTCTCAAAGACTCCGTGCGGACTCAAACACTCCTTTGAGATGCTTTTCCGGACTCATTTGGAGCTCTCCGTCGAGGGATTGTTTTGTGAGTCCCATTATGGTGCTAATTCGGAGCGCTCTGTACTTGGTTAGCTGGGTAGGTATGCCTTTACATAAACATTTTTCTACTTTTTTACCTTCAACCGCCTTCTGTCGTCACAACATACAGCGCATATAAATTTATGACGTAGCCCTTCCTCAAATAAGATTGTGCCAATAGCAAGAGCACGGCCACACAAATATTTTCGATTCACTTACCGTTCACTCTTATTTCACACAGGGGTTTCCTTCTCTCAATTGCAACGCAGCTTTAACTCTCTTAAAAAAAGCTTTTCTGTTTCAAACAAACGAGCAAAAAAGGAATTGGCAACGCGCAAGCGCAAGTTTTTTTTTACCTGCCAACACAAGTTTATTTTCTTTTTAACCCAAACACACACACAACAAACAAACAAAACATGCAGGGAGAAAGCAGGCGGGCAAGCTTACAAGCACATGTGGCGCACATTTTCGCATGATGACGTCAATCGAGAAAGCTCAGGATATAATAAATCAACGAATTTCTAACAAAAAACGAATAAAAATAAAAATGACAACTTATAGTACCTACATAACTTTTGGCGATATTACAAACAACAATAGATAATGGAAGGAACGTTCGAAGGGTGGATGGGTTGGCTAGCTGGTGAGTATGTTAGTAGCACAGAAAGCCGGCAATTGTACATCTAAGCGTTGGTTTCTACGAAATATTTTTGCACGTTGCACAACAACAAAAGTTAGTGAGTTGCGTAGAAAGTGGTAGGTATGGGTTATGGGTTATGGCGACTCTCACTTCAGTCATACTAGCAGCCATTTTTAATAAGTATAGCTAAGAACAGCAACAAAAAAGAATCTTCAGCTATTTTATCAAAGGTCGTGGGACGATGCATTAAAACAGAAATGCTGATATACATACATGCATATGTACATCAGAGCGTATCGCGAAAAAAAAAGTTCGCCGTACGCCCCCCTTTTCGATAACATTTCTGGAAAAAAATTTTTGTTTTTTTTTTTGGACGCCGCTAGATGTCGCTAAATTTTTTTTTTAATATCTTTGGTATTTATAGTCCGATCTCTAAGTTTAATACACCAATCTCTTTGGCTTGAGAGGAGGGTTTCTAATTTATAATTGTATTAACCCTATGTGCGCCATTGGAGTCACTTCCACCCAGTACTTACTTTATACCACCTTAATATAACTTTTTTTGCCGGCATGTTAACCGTCGTCAAAAAATATTAATCGTTTGCAAAAGAAGTATTTCGATCGATCCAGTAGAACAGGAAATAAAACAAATTGAACATTCCGAGGAATATAAGTTTTTCGCTTACTGTGGTCTCTTAGGTTTATTTTATACACATTTTTTCTGAAGAGACTCCTACTGAAATGTTACGCCGAATAATTTTCTAGAACATCTTAACCATCTAGCACCACTAAAAAGGGTTATTTCGACCCCTTTTTATAAAGTCAGGAAATAGAGCATAGTCAGGAAATAGTATTTTTAAAGTCGCTAAAGGGCTAAAATGTTCTAGAAAATTATTCGCCATAAAATTTCAGTAGGAGTCTCTTCAGAAAAAATCTTTGGAAAATGAACCTAAAAGACCACAGGAAGCGAAAAACTTATATTCCTCGGAATGTTCAATTGGTTTTATTTCTCGTTCTACTGAATCGATCGAAATAATTCTTTTGCAAAAGATTAATGTTTTTGACGACGTTTAACATGTCGGCAAAAAAAGGTTCTATTAAGGTAGTATAAACTAAGTACTGGGTGGAAGTGATCCTAATGGCGCACATAGGGTTAATACTATAATTAAGTAGAAACCCCCCTCTCAAGCCAAAGAGATTGGTGTATCAAACTTAGGGATCGGACCATAAATACCGAAGATATGGAAAAATTAATTTTAGCGACATCTAGCGGCGCCCAAAAAAATAAAAATTTTTTGAAGAAAGGTTTTCGAAAGAGAAATCATATCGGTGGGCGTACGGTGGACTTTTTTTTGGTCCATATAAGACGAAACGGCCTAATGTACATATGTATGCATGTATGTAGGTATGCGTGTATAAAACAAAAATAGCAAAAATATATACATGCAATTTTGCAGAGGTTGCTTTTGGATTGCTGTTTGTGTCTAACTTAAGGACCCACCCACAAAAAAAGTCTCGAATCTGTATTTAATTACTTTTGAGACATTTTCAAAGGTCAACAACGCCAACGCCTTTGAACTCTTTTTGTTGTGTGACATACAATGCAAAAATATTGATTAAACAAAAAAATGCTGCTGATTTTTGTCACAGCTTCTTTAGAACGAATTATTGTTGGCAGAGAAAATCGAATTTTTTTGCAGAAGAATGGATATTACCAACGCGTTCGTAAGCAACAGAAACAATATCTTAGAAAACAACACTTTTTTTCCATTTGGCTGAGCGACAAGTTAGGCTTTGTAGGTATGTCATGGCAGTTAGAGGTATACTCAAGGAGACTTTTTTCCTAGAATTTGATGCACTAACCAGACTAACTGCTACTTAACCAAACTTTAATCAATAGTATAAAAATAATAAGTAAATACAACAAACCGTTAAACCAAATACGAAATTGAGCAGCTCAAAGTCAACATCGTAGGTACAGCTGTTTTAGTGTATAGTGTCACACGAAGGGTTAAAAGTTATGCTTTTATGCAAATTGAAGTAAGATTTTATTTATCAAGTCGGTACTGAGAATATCGAACTGTGTGGGCCAAGAAAGACGTATCAACCAAATTTTTTGATTTTAGCTTTTTTATGAAACTCAATAACACTGGTCGGCAACGAAATCCTCCTTTTAGGTATGGTGATTGATTTTAATAGATTTTGATGATTACGAAAATAATATTAAAAAAGTCCAATCACGTCGAATTTTTTTAGTCAGTTAGCAAAATTAATTTTGCCAAATTAGGCTAGGTCTTCCTAGTTTTTAATTTAAGTACATATATAATTTTTTTTTCGTCTCTTATTAAACAAACAACATAGTGAATGCTTGCATTAGACATTAATGAATAAGTTCTCATAAATATTAAGTTAAATATAACTTAATTGACTTAGGGCCGTTTACCCAACCTCTGATTAACGCTAACCGGAGAATAAAGGTCCGGTTAAGTTATGGACTGCCTTATCGACCACATATTAAATGTATGATGTTTTAGGATGTTGATAATGATGTTTAACCGTGGTTAGCGTTAATCAGAGGTTGAGTAAACGGCTCTTAGTGGCATACCTTTATTTTCGAAAAAAGAGTGGCGCCTTTAAATACGTAGTACGTGTCTTACTGATTATGTTAGTTTTATGCTTTTTTTTTATTTATTTTCGTAGGAGTGAATTTTTTTTTAACAGATACTATATCATTGAATTTGGAGCACTTCTGGCCTATAATCCTGCAATGAACACCACCAAAAATTGTCTCTTCCAGTAATAGAGCTTATAAAAGACTCAAACAGATGATGTACAAGAATTTATTTTCGGTTTGTGTTAACCGTTTTCGAATTAAATGGAAATAACACTATATCTGCACCAAAAGAACATGAAGAGCAAGACTATATTTGGAGCTCCACTGGCAATACAACTCGGTCCAATATTTCAAGCTCATGATAAGTGTGTATAACAAAGTATATTCGATTCATCTTGTTATTATAACATGATTTGTATGCCGACTATTTCGCTACAGATTTGTTTTTTGATTTGTATTTACATATAAATAAAAACATACAAAGGTAGCTTACTTGGCAGCTGTCTATTGACTAATTGCCCAGCTATAACATCAATTAATTTTCAATTTGCTCTTATTTTACTCTACTTAAGTATTCCTCTTTTTCTCATTATAAGTCAACCATTCAAAGGTCGAGTCAGTGTCATTTAGCTACTAGTCAAGCCAATTGGCTAAGTGTTAGGTACTCGCTTTGTACACGCATTTGTTGTGACGTCACGTAAGGATATAATGGCAGCATATAAATGTGTATACATACATATGTCCATATATGAGTATACTTACATAAAAATATTGGAATAAACACACACGTAGAAAAAAGGCTGACGTCAGAAAATTATGCTTTTTGCCCTAAGACCAACCAAGTAAGTGCCTACGATTAATACTCGCATAAGCTGTACGACAAAAAGAAGCTCTGCTATCAGCATACGATGATAGAAACGCCTGTCAACGACAGTCGTAGTTGACATAAAAGGGCGCAAAATGTATGTGTGTATGTTAGGGTGGGGCGATTTACTAACCTATATCGCGCCATCGAAATTTGGATTCCTCTCATTTCTCTGAGTAGAAAACTCCTCCACGAAATTAGTCGAAAATTAATTTTGATGTTCCGGAATTTGGTTTTTATGAACCAAGACGAATTTTTGAAAATAAAAATGGGGCAAAAATTTACAAAAAAATATCCAGGCCAATACGCAAATCGGTTTGAAGCAGAATTTTATGCTGAATCCAGATATGATTAGTCAATACAATATATGAACAGTATTTTAAAATATTAATTTATCTTCCGGTATAGGAAAACTAGAATTCACTCTTTTTTCCTTGGCCCAAAATCGCGGTATGGCTTCTCTATATTGTAGTCATCCGATAAAGACGATTTTCGCCGACAGCGCTTTGTGTACAATAAATGCTTTAAATAAAAAATTTCAGAATTTTAGCTGCAAAAATTGAAGAGTTATTCCCTAAAACGTAGGCTTATGCTTCTGAAATTTGTCTTTTGCTTCCAATAGTACGCTATGGCGTATGAGTGACCTTGAGTTTCTTTAGAGTTGAGTAAAGTGAAAATAAGTGAATATTTTAAAAAATATAAATACACGCGCGCCATCTGTTCGAAAATAGCGGTGATTATAACCTAATCTCATTAGTAAATGTGTTGCATATATTTAGACAGCAGCTAGAAATTACATACATACATACATACATACATACAGGCGAAACTAATAAAAGCGTGTTAAAAATAAGTCCCAAAGAGCATACGTCTACGTTTTGGGTTATAACTCTTCAATTTTTGCAGCTAAAATGTTTTATTTAAAGCATTTATTGTGCGCAAAGCGCTGTCGGCGAAAATGATCGGTATCGGCTGACTATGACATAGAGAACCCATACCAAGATTTTGGGCCAAGGGAAAAAGAGTGCAATTTTCCTATACCGGAAGATAAATTAATATTTTAAAATAGTGTTCATATATTGTGTTGACTTATCCTTAAGAAATTTGCAAAAAAATTAACACATATTGTACACAACAAGAGATAATCGCGAAAGTATGCGATTTTGGGCATTCAGCCTCCATAACCGGAAATCAGGCTATATCTCGAAAGCGGATCATCCGATTTGAATTCGGATTTCATATCTGGATTCAACATAAAATTCTGCTTCAATTCGATGTGCATATTAGCCTGGATATTTTTTGGTCGATTTTCACCCAATTTTTATTTTCAAAAATTCGTCTTGGTTCATAAAAACCAAATTCCGGAGCATCAAAATTAATTTTAGGCAAATGTCGTGGAGGAGTTTTCTACTTGGAAAAATGAGAGGAATCCGAATTTTGATGGCGCGGTATCGACTAATTTCCCTCCATACAAATCGCTCCATCCTAATGTATGTATGTATGTAATAATAATATAATACACATGTGCGAATATAACCCTAATGAGCATTAGGCCGAGCATCTCTTCCAAGAGAGCATTTTCCTGTGAGAAGCCTTTTCTTGGAAGAAAAATACACTTAGAGTGAATGCCCGCTACTGTCGAGGGCTGATCGCTATTTTCTCGCCAAAGAGAAAGACGTGGAGGTCTGCTCTAGCTTTATTCAGTCATTACTATCACGGGCTATTTGTTTATATAAATTAGGCAAATCTAAATCTTCGGCAAGCAACAATGCAGAATGCGCAGAAGAGTTTGAAGAGGAACTATTTGAGGACGCCGCCCATGCCTGACGGCGTTGTCGGCGATTTCGACGAACCAAACTCAGCACCGAACCAGCGACTGGAGCGCCCATAGCCAATGAATTGCGTCGGGAGTCAGATGAATGCGGTACTAGAGAAAAGAAAGAGTTCTTGATTAACATGCTGCACTAAAAAAAAAAAAAAAAAACTTAACCCACCTGAAGCTGGTCTTGGTACTTGCTCAGCATCCACTCCAGCAGCACTTTCGTTGGTCGCTACCGACGCGTAGGGTGTTGTGCTAGGTCTGCGTGAAGCAACACTTAAAATTGCCAATGATGAGGTATTCGATTCGGCATGTGCAGCGGAGTCCGTGTATAATTCGCTTGATAACGACGAAATCTCACCATCATCGGTTGAGGAATTCACACTTCCTGGTTCAATGGAAATCGTCGTGGCTTGCGGCACATTCACCGCTCCAAATGGTATACCATCCAGCAGACGCAGCGTGGGTACACTACGCTGCAGAGTGGTGCGATAAAGCGGCTGATGCACGACAGGATTACCCTGCAGTTCCAACTCCAGCAAATTTGGACATAGTGCCAGGAATGTGAGTAAACCCAAATCACTAATGCGATTATTTTGTGCGATGAGGTGCTGCAGCAAAGGCAGTTCGGAAAGTGGGTCGACGCGCTGTATCATGTTGCCATCCGCGATGAGCGTACGCACAGCCGGCAAGCCACTTGTTCCATCGAAGCTGTTCAATCCACAATTACTCACATTTAGATAGGCCAAATGAACCAGACCAAAGCCGAGGTCACGCAGTGAACACAGAACGCTTCCGCTCAAGTCGAGGTGTTGCAGGCGCGGCATGAAGAGCGGCAAATGCGCCAAGCTGATACTATAAGAGATTACGTGGAGACGAACTGTTTCTACATTGTGCAAATCGTTGCGTCCTGTGACACGGCGCTTTTAGTAATAATAAAAGAAGAATAATAGAAAAAGATATTTAGTAAAATGATTCATTATTTATACATATACATACATACGTAAATATGTACGGATTTAATATTCACCTACCAGCAATTCATCCAACGAATGCTCCGCCAATGGCTGGGGTGGTAAATTGATCGGCACCAACTGCACCAACGGCACCGCCGCAAAATGATTCTCCTCCTCAAGCTCGGCTAATTCGCGATCGAAATCGCTGAAGCGTGGCAGTGGACGCACACGTACAGGATTCGGATTCAACAAGGGCAGGCGGCGTATATTTATCGCTGGCGGTGGCGCATCTGGTGGTTGGACACGTATCTCGATAGCGCCGGCAGGTAGCAGTTGCATGGGTTCACCGACACCTGGAACATTGGCGCCGTCCACGTCGTTGGCCGAATAGGAATTCTCAGGTGAGGATTCATCGAAGCCAATGGGAGCCTCTAAATTAGGCATTTTTTATGAATAAATCGCGAAATTCCGTTTCGCAGCTGCCTTTATGTGACAGGCGCAGTTTGAATGAAATTAATTTAGATGAAATGAAATCACGGTTCTCTGGCGTGTTATTGATCAAACGAAGTGAATAGACGGTAGGCAAGGACAAACGCATGAATGCAATGAGAGTTGAGGTAAACAAATAGCTTTAGATGTACATAAATAAACATTTTCCACGTGAGTGACTATTTAAAATAAGATAAAGTGAAGAGAGTGACTTTCGCGTTATTAAACATAAGTTACCGACGCTTTTTGAGAGATTGGTAAAGCAGCTCTCATGTAGAACAAGCCTGAGCGTATCTAGTGTGCGGTTTCACTCGCGGAAAAAAATCCTTCGAGAATGGATTGAATATCGAATGTACTACGAAGTTACAGTATATTTGATATCGAATACATAGCAGGTACTTTGGGAAATAGCGTATTTATCAAATAAAATAACAAACTTTTCTCTATCCATAATCGAAAATTACTTCTCCATTTTCAAAATAAATTTTTTTTGATGTGTAAACCAGGGACCGATTTTAATCGTTATTTTCATTTGTTCGGATGAAAAAATCATTATGAAAACTTCGTTAAAAATAAAATGCAAGTATGCCGATACAATGATTTTAGCACATTCTATCCAAATATGAGCTCATCTTTAATCTAAAGATTTTTATTTTTTAAATTTTTAAATAACCATTATTAACGATTTTTATTTTTTCGATCAAAAATAATTTTTATTATTGGATTTAAATTTTTCCGATGAAACTTGATCGATATTTTATGATTTTTATTTTTTTGATCAAAAATAATTGTTATAACTGGATTTAAATTTTTCCGATCAACTTTAATCAATATTTTTGATGTGTAAACATCTTTGCTGCAGCTACGAGTAATTTCGAAAAACAGGTAAAGTTTACGCGTAAACGTAAACCGTAAATGCGTAAACCGTAAATGACATTTGGGTTAGTGCGCTGCTGTGTCTGTGTGAATCGCCTGGCATTGTCAGTGGTAGGTAGGTAGATAGACATGTACTTACAAATGCTTGCATGCATAACCGTGCAAATGCAAAGATCGTTGCTCTTGTTGTTGTTTTCTGTAACAATGCGACAAATAGGCAAAATAAAAAGGACCAACCTGTTTGAACATGTATGCAAATGTATGGATATGCATAGCAACATCTATCTATCTAATTTTCTGAGCAATATTGGTATCAAATGAAAGGTTTTGAGCAGGACTTCGATATGAAGTACTTTTAATAGTGACCCCTAGGCCGGGTCTCCAGATATGGGTCAAAAAGAGGACCCGGATGATCCTTGAATGTTTCTGAGCAGTGTTGGTATCAAATGAAAGGTGTTGAGCAGGACTTCTACACAGAGATCTACTCTTTATGATTCCTAGGCCGGGTCTACAGATATCGGCCAAGCGTGGACCCGTTATTCACGCTTTAATTTTTTTTAATTTTTTCTTCGATCATAGTAAAATTTTTCAAACGTTAGTGAATCCTATATTTGATGGCTTGAAGTTGACGATTGTGCCAACATTGGCCAGTTCTATTTGAGAACAAAATTTGCAAAAAAAAAAACAAGTTTTTAGAGTTTATTATGATAGGAAAAATTTAAATCCAATAATAAAAATTATTTTTGATCGAAAAAATAAAAATCATAAAATATCGATCAAATTTCATCAAAAAAATAAAAATCAAATTATAACGATTAAAAATGATTTTTTTTATAAAAATGATAATCGTTCCGGTCCCTGGTGTAAACATCTTTGCTGTAGCTACGAGTAATTTCAAAAAACAGGTAAAGTTCACGCGTAAACGTGTAAACCGTAAACGACTTTGTGTTAGTGCGCTGCTGTGTCCGTGTATTCACACGCCAGCGGTAGGTAGGCAGGTAGGCAAGTACCCTGCAACGAAAGTCCAAACTAGTCAGCCAACCTACCAGTTAACTGACTAGATAAATTATGGGAGTTGCCCAACTAGATTCATAGGGGACAAATTGAGATTAGTTATGAAACAAGAAGTTTTGCCAAAAAAAGCGTTTTAAATTAAAAACGAATGTATCCGGGGTTTCTGGAGGTTGCAATGAACACGTATGCGGTAAAAGTAAAGCAACTTCTTTATTGTTGTAGTATTCTAACCCTGCGTAGTAGGCCCCTTGTAGATTTAGTTGGTTGCAAATTGGTAGATCATTAAATCAGATGAATGCCACAAATATAACATAGTTTGAGATGTTAATTTAGCTTTGTATATTAGATACTACTTCAGCCATTGAAAAAAGTACATGATATGTTTGTATAAAGTCAGAAAATCATCAATATAAATGTCAAGCTTAGAATGGTCAACGTGTTACTTATTCACAATGTTAATGTTAATTTACCTAAATATTTAATATGCAAGATCACAATCTAATGTGCCTGAATTCTTTAATTTAAATATCATATTCTAATAACTAAATAAATGTATTAGAAACTTTATTTTGCAAATTTTATTTTCATTGGAGTAGCATGTAAAACTAGTTAGTCAACTGGCATATTTCTGATATATACACTGACTAGTCAGCAAATTGGTATGATGCTGGTGTGGATACCGACTAGTCAGTCAAGTGGTATGATGCTGGTGTGTATACTGACTAGTCAGTCAAGTGGTATGATACTGGTGTGGATACTGACAATTTCCTAGGTCATGTTATGGTACAGCTTTCGACCTCGATTACGATCTACAATCGAGTGGAGCAGCAATGCATGGCGGTCGGCATGATCTAGGGTTGCACTGTGGCTAGTCATTGTCGGCTGGGCGGGGTTCTTGCCTACATTGCTGTCCTGCGCCATAAACAGAAAAAATTCATATCATGCCTTTTCAAACCAAAACGAGTAAAATCACACTAAAACAACATCCGGTTTGGCCGGATGCCACGGACGGACCGTTGAATAATTCAAAAATTCAAAATAACCCGAAAAATCCAAATTCAAGAGGCCAGGCATCAGTTAAATTTAAATAAATGCAAACCGAGGGAAAATTTCGTTGAAATTTGAATATGAATTTTGAATGTACGTTAAAGTCAGATGGACGTTAGCAAAACATTTAAACCAAAATTTAAATCGGACGGAAATACTGACATCAACGGAAATGTTTGAAATCGGACGTTATATTTAAATAATCGCGGACGGAAGAGAAAAGATTTAGAAATTTAAATTTGGATATACGTTGAAATCGATGTGTATTTAATTTGAATAAACACTGAAAAAAAACTGTCAAAGTGAATTTGAATATACATATATATCGCGAGAAAAAAAAATCGTTAACTTTGAATTTAAATTTGAATCAACCGGAAGGACCGGTTATTGATAGGCATCTGAAAATACATAAAAGAAGCTGAAATTTAAAATATATGAACAATCAAAAAAAAAAGTTAAAGGCCGAACTCACAAGGGGGTGGCGTTGCTGATGTTGTTGCAGCGCCGGTGCGTTTTTGTCCCACCCTAATCCATAGTCACTGTCGCACCCGGGTATCAGTGACCCCTTACCTGTGGTGCGCCGCTGGTGTTGTTGCAGCGCTGGTGCTTTTCTACCCACCCTCATCCATGGCCATCGGTGCACCTATATTTCGATGACCCCGTAATTGAAAATCCCTATGCCTCTTAAATAAGGGTGGTCAACATTCCCATTTCAGATTCACAATTTTATTTAAACCTCATTCTTCCTTTTAACTTATATCTAAATCTCTACTCTTCTTGCATTTTGTATTTAGTATACCCTATGTTTAAATATTAGCACTACCAATTATATATGGAGATCAAAGGCGCCTTTCCCCCTTTTTTTTTCTTGTTAACAAAATAATATTCAGTTCACAGTACTAGGGTGATCTTCAGTTATTAAATATTCTACAGCCTGTTATTGTTGTATGGAAATATGTGCGTATTTATGTGCATCTGCCTGCGCCGACTATGTTCATGTACCAAAATTCGATCTGTAGCAATTACAGACTCCTGACACCTTCATACATATGTATGTATAAAAGCGAGCAGATCCACATAATTATACGCATACATACATTCATGAGCACATCGATCTTACTTAATTAAAAAAAAATGATATATGCAAAGTATATAAATATTGCTTACGACCTAAGCGCCGGTGACAGATGCTGCTGTTGTTGTTATGGGGGCTATTGCTGATGGGGTCCCTTTTCCCGCCGTTGTTGTTGCTGCTGCTGCGGCACACTATGTACGCTGTAGTATTGTTTTTTATTCGTTTTGGTGCATTGAATTTTTATTGCTTTTGTTGGAATTAATTTCGGTTCGCTAATAAGCTCCTATGCACATATATGCGTTTACGATCTATGCAGGTTTGTTGCATATATGCAATTTATTTTCTTTTGTATGATACCAGTAATGGGCTTCGATACACTGCACACGCCTTATTTATTCTCAAATGACTAAACAGAAGTTATTGTGCATAGCACTTTTTGGCACAGAAATCATGGAAAATTCAGCAGACCAAGTCACTCGCACGAACACAAGGAGATAACATGGTTTTTTTTTTTTTTGTTTTACATATACACATGTATGTATGTATTTTGTCTATAATAGTTAGATTATTTATTTATGGTCCACAAGGAGATACAATGGTTTTTTTTTTTTTTGTTTTACATATACACAAGTATGTATGTATTTTGTCTATAATAGTTAGATTATTTATTTATGGTCCATTTATATAATTTGAATTTATTTTATATACTTATATACATATGTATTTATTTAGAGAAATTGTGCATTTAGTTGAATTCGATAGGTTCATTTTGCAGTTTAATTTAATTTTTTGGGTTGGTATGTATGTATGTAAATATGCCAGTAAATATTTGAATATTGATTACATGTACATGTAAAATGTATATGTTATAGTTAGAAATTAAGTTTATATTAAATTGTTCATCCACTTAATTCTTATATGTATGTTTAAGTAATACATATATTTCACTGACTGACTGCTACCGACTTCACTCATCAACCACTTTTTCCAACTCATAACCGCTGTACTAAAAATTTTCTATCCAAGCGTGCCTTCCACCTTTTTATCTATTCAGTTTGGAAGAGTACCGTTTTCTTTCGTTTATGTATGCATTAGGGTGAAAACAGAATCAGAACGTAACGACAAGACACTGCGTCAGCGACAGTCTGTCACGATTAAAATATATGCGCTATTATGGAAGCGATTACAATAAAGTCTACGCGTCGCAACGTCGTCCAACGACAAAATTACGTTGTCATCAACTTAGACTGATTTCTAATTTCGGTGACGAGGAAGAGTTGTCGCTGCGTTATGAAATATGAAAGTTTTGACAACTCAATAATTCTGACGAGCTTTACAGAAAAAAAATAAATATTTATACGCAATCAAACGTAATGAAAATCTAATGCATTACATTAATGAATTTAGCTATTTAGCTTATTGTTTTGCGTTGAAAATTTATGATCTAAGCGAAAGAAAACCTCTAATTGTGACTTAAAAATTGTAATGTGGCTGCAACAGGCATATGTAGTGACAATCGTTGACACTTTTATCATGCTTTAATCGCTGAACTCGCACTGACATTATTACGTCCAGTGTCTGTCGCTGTCGCACCGTCGCGTCGCCTCGATTTGTCTTCAGCGTAAAGTGGCGTGACTGCCGCTTGTTCAGTGGCGTGATTTTACTGTAATTTGGATGTCCATATTCTGGTGTGACGCTAGCAATAACATAAGCGAGATGGAATGCGGTTGCCATGACACACAAAAAAAAATTACCAAAACTTTCGGAATAAAATGCCTCAAGCATTTTCCCCATGAAACTATCTCAAAAAAGTCGATTTTATTCGTGCCCTAGTAAATTTGCTACTGTAAAATTTTATTAGTGTGCGTTGGGAATATTAATAGACATTGTTGTCTTACGATCGAATTATAAAAATGGTAAGAGACAAGAAAATCTGATTAATAAAACAATAGTATAAATATGTGGTAAGTAATTAATTAATTTTCTGTGAACTATGTAAAATTTTAAAATTGTATGGAGCGCATGAGAATATTTTATAAAATATGCATTTGAAAGTACCAAGTCACCGAATAACCACGTGTTACGTATTTTCACATTACGAAGTGTTCATGGCAACCCTGGAAGAACCAGTTTGTCCATCACCAATACATGTGCATCTCCCGCCATTGGAACGATTGTCAAGGTTGAGATGGGAAGTTTCTGTTAAGCTTTCCCCATGAGAGGCCTATTTATAGAGGTTGGCTCGAAAGCTTGCCTATTTGCAAATAAAAAAAAATTTTCATGCCATCTATAAGGATTGAAATCTGAAGAATGAATCAAAACCACATAACCATTTAGAAGAATAGAAAAAAAAACAATATAAATCTCGGACACAATTACTTATTTAAAATTTGTTTAGACTCTTAGTGGAGGAAGAGGAGGATTAATTACAGGATTTTGAATAAAAAAAAAGGTTACATTTAAGATATCTAGTAACTGAATAAGAAAATTCAAATTTTAATAATTGCCAGAACACCACCAGTGGTGAATGAAATTTATTCGAACAAGGAAATGACTCCTGTCAAAATTGTCAGCTGTTGCCATCGAGACAACCTCATAAATCACCCTCGTTTCGCAGTGCGGCCACCTGTTACACTAGCCCATAGCTCAAACGTACCCGGTTGATGCGAGGGAGAATCGCTCTTCTTCTTCTTGGCATATGTCAACTTATTGTCTGTTGCTTTGATTTTACAATTTTGCATGCCTTGTTCGTAGAAGTAGAATGCTAAGCTCAAGGTTTATCCAAAGAAGGTTATATTAGTTACGTTTTGATGTGTGCGTTTCCTTTAAATAAAAAAAATGTCAACGTGAAAGAGGAGAGAAATTATTTTCAAAATAAAAAGATTTTTTTCCCAATCGGTTCTATCTGACGTTCGCACTTTTTTTGCACACGTACCCAATTGCAATCGGCTTATCTGCCGCGAAATCCTTCTTTAAACAATCCCTGCTAAGTTGTGTGTTCACTTCTTTTTCCCTGCTTTTGACATTTGAAATAAGCCGCCTAACGTCAATCGCATATTCTGCCTCCCATGCGACGACCTGTTTAGTTTGGCCACGCGTCAACCATTCTTCTTCACCATGTCAGCACGTCGGCCATTATGAAATGGAAGTTATTGGAAAAGTACTAAGAAAAACTACTAAAATAGTAGTGCTGCCACACAGACAAAATTAAGCAACCGAAATTAACCCGTTTATGATCGATATCAGGATTGATACCGATAGCAAACCATAACAGGCCTGCTTCGCTTCGAAGACCTGACGAGGGAGCGAACAGGAAAAATGGTTTGCCTGTAAGGTTGTTGCGATAATACTCAACTGTTAACTACGTGGGGCACGACTCACCCCTAGAAAAGAGTCTCAAATTCTACCACAGCTAACCGGGCAACAGAGGCTCCATCAGGTGATACCAAAAAAACGTATGCTATATGAACGTGTCTAATCTAGTAATATATGTAAATCCGAGATTAATTGAAAGTCAGGTATATATATAAAAAATTCATTTGGTAAAAAAAAACCAAAATGCGTAAGTCCGGTGTTGCGGTGTTTCTCTATTGGCTTAGGCCAGAGAAGCCTACTCCCCCCTAGGAGCCCTCCTCCTAGGTGCCGATCTTGGTCGGTCTTAACAACCTGTCCCCCCCGGCTGGTCCAACCCCGCACGCTGGACCCAGGACAGGCGGTCTTGAAAAAGACCCTTGGTCCGCTGGTTTCTCGCCCCCCGGAATGGGCTTTACAAAAAAAAAATTAAATTATTTTGTTTCCTATTTTAAGGCTTCGCGGCCTTAGACATTTTTTTACAGGAGAACGCGTCTAAACTCCGAATACACTCACCCTATCAGCTGGTCTATGGTCCCTAACCTCGCGAAGCTGGACAAAAAAGAACTTTAACAGGAAAATCATCAATACTCCGTTTGAATAGACATTTTTGTATTGGAGAACTCGTCAAAACTCCGTAAGGTTAGGCATTTGATATTGGAGAACTCGCCAAAACTCCATAAAACTAGACATTTTAATTTGGGAGAACTCGTCAAAACTCCGTATAAGCAGACCAATTGGAATATGGACTGCTAGATGGTCCACGGTTCCCGGTGGGAGCGCTTGTGATCCACCTATTATTATAACTGCTCGGGGAGAATACTGGGCGAATTGTCCCCGACCGCCAAGACGCCCAGCGGAGTCTTATTGAGGACGGATATCAGAAGCATGGAATCGTCCTATTAATCTCCCTGTTAAGTCTTCTAAGTCATACAGAGCATTGCCTACTTTTCCACGAACTCGACACTTAATATATTTTGGCAGGAATTTCGCGTTTATGCCCTGTTTGAAGTTACTCAAGGCAAAATTTCTTCTAAATACTTCCTGACCTTCCCTATAATTCACAAGCCTAGAGCGCTTATTGTAAACCTGCTTGACTCTATCATTTGCATGCGCTAAGTTTTTACGGATTTGCTCGTGGATCCCTGTTAACCTATCAGCCCTACTCACTATCGGTACGCAATCTTCTTTAAGGCTATCCAATTTTTCTAATAACTTATACGCGGATGCGTGTTGGACCATATTCTGACCATATAATGCAAAGTACGGAGAGCACTGAATTGACGTATGAAAATCACTTCTCAGAACTGATAGAATTTCGGGTATATGTTTGTCCCAGTCCGTATGATCCTGCTTATCTTTTAGGAAAATTCTTATCTTGGAAACTATCTCTCTATTCACGCGTTCGGACGCATTAGCTTGTGGGGAATACACTCCTGTTCTTACATGCGTCACACCGTACTTCTCAAAGAACGCTTTCATTTCTTTTGAGATGAATTGTTTCCCATTATCGCTGTGGATATATTCTGGGACCCCTATGGCTGGAAAAATCTCTGTACTGAAGTAGTTCATTACATTGATAGTTGTCGCTCTCTGCATTGGCTTCAGCCACACATACTTTGAAAAATGGTCTAAAATAATAAAAATAAACTGGTTCCTGCGTTTTGATCTAGGATAAGGTCCTAAGAAGTCGCAATATAAGCGCTGAAAAGGTCTCTCTGTAACAAAAGCGCTTCCTATAGGTGGTCTTGACTGCTGATTCGTTGCTTTTACAGTCTTGCAAGTGTCACAATCCTTCACATAATCTCTAACGTCCCTAGCTTGTTGAGGCCAGAAGTATTTCCACCTAACTCGTTCCAGGGTCTTCTGCCAACCCCCGTGATAACTCCTAACTGCGTCATGTGCCATTCGTATTGCTTCCTCCCTGAGTCCTTCGGGCAACCACAACCGCCATAACGAGCCTTCTTCACCCTCCACACCCTTCCGAAACTTAACTCTTTTAAAAATCAGTCCGTCTCTGACACGCAAATCCGGGAGAGCCTCACCGTTTACTGTAATTGTTCTGATAAGATCCAGATACTCATTGGCTCTAAATTCGGGTGAGTCTAGGTCTATTTCGTCCGGCGCAGGAGATGAAGTCAACTCGTCAACGTCAAAACGCGACAGAGCGTCTGGTACTACATTCAGAGCCCCCTTACGGTGCTGCATTTCGAAATCATATCTCTGTAGTAGCAGTGACCATCTAGCTAACCTACACTGCAAAATTCTTTCGGGTGGATATAGTTGGGAATCATTCGTGAAAATATTTGACCTAACCAATTGATAGTTTTGTTCTCTTTCTTCTAATCTGGGTTGGAAAATGGTCTGACAACTAACACTTCTGACTGAAGCTTTCAAAATACGAATTGGTCGAGAATTGGTTTGTGACGAAGTCGGGCTATCTGAATCCGAACTATTCGAATTATCCGTACTATCAGGGAAAGTTACTATTGGTGTTTGTTGACTACTCGCGGATCTGGCCGAAAGTGGACTAGGCTCAGTACTCGCGATGATTGGCTGGGTATTGACTGAAGTGGGGGCTATAGTCCCGAACGAGTTTCCCCCTCTCTTTTCTCGCTCGGATAACGGTTTCCCTGACCACGGTGGTCGTTGGGACACTTCGGAGTCAACACTCCTCTCTGACCGCATTTAAAACAAAACTGAGATTTAATTGGCTCCTCACAGTATATATAGGAGTGACCCATTGTCTGGCAGTTCCAACATTTAATCCCTGAGTAGTCTGGCTTACCCACACGACGATAATTCAACGCTTCTATCTGCGGATCTATCATATAATCTTCGTTTTCAACCCTACATTCCGGAGCTATGGCACGCGCTTCGTTTACGCTCGGCCTATGGTAATTTGATACTAAGGTTCTGCTCTCTTTCAATACTTGCTCCCCTCGTCGAGCTACATCGCGGAGGTCATGCAGACTTCTTACATCCGCGTTAAACAGCATTAATTTCAAATTACCATTAACGTTGCGTTTGATAATATCTATTAACAAGGCCTCAGACATGGGCTCTCTAAGTCTCGCGTTTAATGCCAGAATGTCCGTGTGGAAAACATCGTATGTCTCATTCACTTTCTGCTTACGTACAGATATTTCCATCATCAGCTCGTGGTCCGTTTTCATTGTACCGAATTCCCGTTTTAAAGAGTAACTCAAAAATGGATAGTTTGCGTTGGAATTTTGTTTGGTAAATAACCAATACCATTCTTCGGCACGTCCTGACAAGAAAAGGTGAAAACTGGCCATAAGCTGATCTTCTGTACACTGCGTGCGCTCACGCAAGGTGTCCAATTTAAACAAAAAATCTGAAACACTACCAGTACCGTCATAAGATATCTTCCAATCTTGTGGTTTCACAACCGTATTACTGGGCGTGGGAATAATTGAGTTGTTAACAAAAGTCTGCGCTTGGTTCGGCAGCTGTCTAGCGTCATCCCTAATATCATGTCTAGCATCACTCCTAACAAAATCCATCGCCGTTCGAGAGGCTGCGACTGCAGCGTTCAGGGTATTCACGTTTTCCCTAATAGCTCTCATCTCTTGGCGTAGCTCTTCTTGTGACGTTTGGAATAGCTGATGCAGAACGTGTACCCACGAATTCAAAGGAGTCACTTCGGGATGGGTCTCCTGATTGGAAGCCCTATCGTTGTGAACGTTTGGTTGTAACCGAACCTGTGGTAAAGCGCTAGCCTCGTCTACTGTATTTGTCGCGCCTTGCTCAGGCGGCTCCGGCATATTCCTAATAAGACTGTCTAGATCAAGGATATTTGCACTAGCCGGTCTATCATATTTTTCGGAAGGGTCAGTATTTGGAACATTCCTGGATGGATCGACTGTTGCCTGGGTGACTATTGGAGAATGCATTACTAAAGGTCGGCTCGCTGGGGGTTTCGGAATCGCACCTCTATTTCCTCCTCCTCTATAATGTCCGCCATTACCTCTGAACTTGGAACCACTACCTCTATTCGAATTCCTCGTTTGCCTGCGTTCAGCCGACTGCTGACTATTCTGCGACATTTTTCAAAAAAAAAATCGAACGCCTGAGTGCTTCAAAAGGAAACAAGGCACGCTTGAACGGTTGTATGAAATCTAAAGCAATTAACTGCTTGAATAAGTCACGTTTGGTGTTAAAGCTCAAATGCAATTATTTGTACAATTACCGAAATTTAAATCTCTATCTCGATTCAAAATTAGATCGCATCGAAAAGAAATTAACAAAACCTTGGTTTTGTGTTTGATCAAGCTTTCAGCGAATATTAATAATGATTATTTGCTATTTAAATCTCTATGCCGGTAAAAAATTATGTCACATCCGATAAAGTAATAAAACTTTAGTTGTCGCGTTTGGTGGGAAAATCAAGCAATAATTGTAATTATTATTTGCGATAAAAAAAAATTATCTTAAGTTTAGCTAACAATATCGATTCAAAACGACCGCACTTCGCTTGTCAAAAAAAAATATTTGTATAAATAAACGTGTTCATATACGTGTATATGTAAATGTAAAAAGATATACAATGCAAAATATATATATATGTTCGTTATTCAATGGGAATGCTGACCTCCCATTATAAAAGGCGCAGGTTACAGAATAAAAAAAAATATATATAAACCCCCTTGAAAAACAAAAAAATTAAGACAGTGTGTGCCAACTGGTCTCCAGCGCACCAACCGCAATGCAGGGTTGCTCGGAAGCTAAATCCCTGAGACAGGCTGGCTAACTAAAAGATAGTTAACAATAACATAAAAAAAAATTGAAATTTTGCGAAATACTAACCTATCTCCGCCGCAATGAAAGGAACGGTTTGAATCCGCTATCCCCAGACTTGCGGAGATAGACAATACATCCTTCGGTCTCAGCTCAGCTCATCGCCATGAAGTGGTGCTAAATGTTCCAAGGCACCCAACTCAGGCATGAGATGACCTGAGGCCTGCATCGCATAACAAAAGAAAAAGACAGAACAAAAGAAATTTGCAAAATACCCTCCTAATCTCCACCGCAATGAAAGGAACAGCTAGAGGCTGCTTTCCCCAGACTTGCGGAGATGAAAAGTACTAACTCAGGTCTCAGACCAACCCATCGCAATGAAAGTGGCGCTAGGTGCAACCAACTCAGCCGCGGAATGGCTGAGGCCTAAATTGCAAAAAAAAAATCACGAACACAAAAAAAATTAAAAGGACGAATTTTCCTTATGACCAACATCCTTGGCTTCGCCGCAATGAAAGGCACGGTTTGAAGCCGCTACCCCAGACTTGCGAAGAAGGATTTGCTAGCTTAGGATCCAACTCAACTCATTGCAATGAAGGCGGTGTTCGAAACACTACCCCAGACGCGAGATGAGCTAGGCCCCAAAAGAAAAAAAAATCCGATACACAAAACTGCACAAAAGACATATTCGGCAAAAAGAAATAAAAATAAATACTGAATCTAGCGGACATGCCCCTCGGACGACAGTGAAAACAAATTTATATTACAAAAAAAAATAAGTGCGTTCAACACTGCCTCTCCGGGTGAAATGCAAAAAAAACTGACAAAATGACGTTAAGTCTCGTGGAGCCCTGAGCTACTGACACCAATGACTCTCCAATCATCCCGATCAATCTCGTCATTCCGCCGCAACGCAGTGGCGGCTACTGAGGCTGCCAATCTGGGACTTGCGGAATAATGAAACTTCACTGAACGACCAGAAAACCACCGAAGCCAGTACCCCAGGACACCACGTTGGGCGCCATCTGTTATGGTACAGCTTTCGACCTCGATTACGATCTACAATCGAGTGGAGCAGCAATGCATGGCGGTCGGCATGATCTAGGGTTGCACTGTGGCTAGTCATTGTCGGCTGGGCGGGGTTCTTGCCTACATTGCTGTCCTGCGCCATAAACAGAAAAAATTCATATCATGCCTTTTCAAACCAAAACGAGTAAAATCACACTAAAACAACATCCGGTTTGGCCGGATGCCACGGACGGACCGTTGAATAATTCAAAAATTCAAAATAACCCGAAAAATCCAAATTCAAGAGGCCAGGCATCAGTTAAATTTAAATAAATGCAAACCGAGGGAAAATTTCGTTGAAATTTGAATATGAATTTTGAATGTACGTTAAAGTCAGATGGACGTTAGCAAAACATTTAAACCAAAATTTAAATCGGACGGAAATACTGACATCAACGGAAATGTTTGAAATCGGACGTTATATTTAAATAATCGCGGACGGAAGAGAAAAGATTTAGAAATTTAAATTTGGATATACGTTGAAATCGATGTGTATTTAATTTGAATAAACACTGAAAAAAAACTGTCAAAGTGAATTTGAATATACATATATATCGCGAGAAAAAAAAATCGTTAACTTTGAATTTAAATTTGAATCAACCGGAAGGACCGGTTATTGATAGGCATCTGAAAATACATAAAAGAAGCTGAAATTTAAAATATATGAACAATCAAAAAAAAAAGTTAAAGGCCGAACTCACAAGGGGGTGGCGTTGCTGATGTTGTTGCAGCGCCGGTGCGTTTTTGTCCCACCCTAATCCATAGTCACTGTCGCACCCGGGTATCAGTGACCCCTTACCTGTGGTGCGCCGCTGGTGTTGTTGCAGCGCTGGTGCTTTTCTACCCACCCTCATCCATGGCCATCGGTGCACCTATATTTCGATGACCCCGTAATTGAAAATCCCTATGCCTCTTAAATAAGGGTGGTCAACATTCCCATTTCAGATTCACAATTTTATTTAAACCTCATTCTTCCTTTTAACTTATATCTAAATCTCTACTCTTCTTGCATTTTGTATTTAGTATACCCTATGTTTAAATATTAGCACTACCAATTATATATGGAGATCAAAGGCGCCTTTCCCCCTTTTTTTTTCTTGTTAACAAAATAATATTCAGTTCACAGTACTAGGGTGATCTTCAGTTATTAAATATTCTACAGCCTGTTATTGTTGTATGGAAATATGTGCGTATTTATGTGCATCTGCCTGCGCCGACTATGTTCATGTACCAAAATTCGATCTGTAGCAATTACAGACTCCTGACACCTTCATACATATGTATGTATAAAAGCGAGCAGATCCACATAATTATACGCATACATACATTCATGAGCACATCGATCTTACTTAATTAAAAAAAAATGATATATGCAAAGTATATAAATATTGCTTACGACCTAAGCGCCGGTGACAGATGCTGCTGTTGTTGTTATGGGGGCTATTGCTGATGGGGTCCCTTTTCCCGCCGTTGTTGTTGCTGCTGCTGCGGCACACTATGTACGCTGTAGTATTGTTTTTTATTCGTTTTGGTGCATTGAATTTTTATTGCTTTTGTTGGAATTAATTTCGGTTCGCTAATAAGCTCCTATGCACATATATGCGTTTACGATCTATGCAGGTTTGTTGCATATATGCAATTTATTTTCTTTTGTATGATACCAGTAATGGGCTTCGATACACTGCACACGCCTTATTTATTCTCAAATGACTAAACAGAAGTTATTGTGCATAGCACTTTTTGGCACAGAAATCATGGAAAATTCAGCAGACCAAGTCACTCGCACGAACACAAGGAGATAACATGGTTTTTTTTTTTTGTTTTACATATACACATGTATGTATGTATTTTGTCTATAATAGTTAGATTATTTATTTATGGTCCACAAGGAGATACAATGGTTTTTTTTTTTTTTGTTTTACATATACACAAGTATGTATGTATTTTGTCTATAATAGTTAGATTATTTATTTATGGTCCATTTATATAATTTGAATTTATTTTATATACTTATATACATATGTATTTATTTAGAGAAATTGTGCATTTAGTTGAATTCGATAGGTTCATTTTGCAGTTTAATTTAATTTTTTGGGTTGGTATGTATGTATGTAAATATGCCAGTAAATATTTGAATATTGATTACATGTACATGTAAAATGTATATGTTATAGTTAGAAATTAAGTTTATATTAAATTGTTCATCCACTTAATTCTTATATGTATGTTTAAGTAATACATATATTTCACTGACTGACTGCTACCGACTTCACTCATCAACCACTTTTTCCAACTCATAACCGCTGTACTAAAAATTTTCTATCCAAGCGTGCCTTCCACCTTTTTATCTATTCAGTTTGGAAGAGTACCGTTTTCTTTCGTTTATGTATGCATTAGGGTGAAAACAGAATCAGAACGTAACGACAAGACACTGCGTCAGCGACAGTCTGTCACGATTAAAATATATGCGCTATTATGGAAGCGATTACAATAAAGTCTACGCGTCGCAACGTCGTCCAACGACAAAATTACGTTGTCATCAACTTAGACTGATTTCTAATTTCGGTGACGAGGAAGAGTTGTCGCTGCGTTATGAAATATGAAAGTTTTGACAACTCAATAATTCTGACGAGCTTTACAGAAAAAAAATAAATATTTATACGCAATCAAACGTAATGAAAATCTAATGCATTACATTAATGAATTTAGCTATTTAGCTTATTGTTTTGCGTTGAAAATTTATGATCTAAGCGAAAGAAAACCTCTAATTGTGACTTAAAAATTGTAATGTGGCTGCAACAGGCATATGTAGTGACAATCGTTGACACTTTTATCATGCTTTAATCGCTGAACTCGCACTGACATTATTACGTCCAGTGTCTGTCGCTGTCGCACCGTCGCGTCGCCTCGATTTGTCTTCAGCGTAAAGTGGCGTGACTGCCGCTTGTTCAGTGGCGTGATTTTACTGTAATTTGGATGTCCATATTCTGGTGTGACGCTAGCAATAACATAAGCGAGATGGAATGCGGTTGCCATGACACACAAAAAAAAATTACCAAAACTTTCGGAATAAAATGCCTCAAGCATTTTCCCCATGAAACTATCTCAAAAAAGTCGATTTTATTCGTGCCCTAGTAAATTTGCTACTGTAAAATTTTATTAGTGTGCGTTGGGAATATTAATAGACATTGTTGTCTTACGATCGAATTATAAAAATGGTAAGAGACAAGAAAATCTGATTAATAAAACAATAGTATAAATATGTGGTAAGTAATTAATTAATTTTCTGTGAACTATGTAAAATTTTAAAATTGTATGGAGCGCATGAGAATATTTTATAAAATATGCATTTGAAAGTACCAAGTCACCGAATAACCACGTGTTACGTATTTTCACATTACGAAGTGTTCATGGCAACCCTGGAAGAACCAGTTTGTCCATCACCAATACATGTGCATCTCCCGCCATTGGAACGATTGTCAAGGTTGAGATGGGAAGTTTCTGTTAAGCTTTCCCCATGAGAGGCCTATTTATAGAGGTTGGCTCGAAAGCTTGCCTATTTGCAAATAAAAAAAAATTTTCATGCCATCTATAAGGATTGAAATCTGAAGAATGAATCAAAACCACATAACCATTTAGAAGAATAGAAAAAAAAACAATATAAATCTCGGACACAATTACTTATTTAAAATTTGTTTAGACTCTTAGTGGAGGAAGAGGAGGATTAATTACAGGATTTTGAATAAAAAAAAAGGTTACATTTAAGATATCTAGTAACTGAATAAGAAAATTCAAATTTTAATAATTGCCAGAACACCACCAGTGGTGAATGAAATTTATTCGAACAAGGAAATGACTCCTGTCAAAATTGTCAGCTGTTGCCATCGAGACAACCTCATAAATCACCCTCGTTTCGCAGTGCGGCCACCTGTTACACTAGCCCATAGCTCAAACGTACCCGGTTGATGCGAGGGAGAATCGCTCTTCTTCTTCTTGGCATATGTCAACTTATTGTCTGTTGCTTTGATTTTACAATTTTGCATGCCTTGTTCGTAGAAGTAGAATGCTAAGCTCAAGGTTTATCCAAAGAAGGTTATATTAGTTACGTTTTGATGTGTGCGTTTCCTTTAAATAAAAAAAATGTCAACGTGAAAGAGGAGAGAAATTATTTTCAAAATAAAAAGATTTTTTTCCCAATCGGTTCTATCTGACGTTCGCACTTTTTTTGCACACGTACCCAATTGCAATCGGCTTATCTGCCGCGAAATCCTTCTTTAAACAATCCCTGCTAAGTTGTGTGTTCACTTCTTTTTCCCTGCTTTTGACATTTGAAATAAGCCGCCTAACGTCAATCGCATATTCTGCCTCCCATGCGACGACCTGTTTAGTTTGGCCACGCGTCAACCATTCTTCTTCACCATGTCAGCACGTCGGCCATTATGAAATGGAAGTTATTGGAAAAGTACTAAGAAAAACTACTAAAATAGTAGTGCTGCCACACAGACAAAATTAAGCAACCGAAATTAACCCGTTTATGATCGATATCAGGATTGATACCGATAGCAAACCATAACAGGCCTGCTTCGCTTCGAAGACCTGACGAGGGAGCGAACAGGAAAAATGGTTTGCCTGTAAGGTTGTTGCGATAATACTCAACTGTTAACTACGTGGGGCACGACTCACCCCTAGAAAAGAGTCTCAAATTCTACCACAGCTAACCGGGCAACAGAGGCTCCATCAGGTGATACCAAAAAAACGTATGCTATATGAACGTGTCTAATCTAGTAATATATGTAAATCCGAGATTAATTGAAAGTCAGGTATATATATAAAAAATTCATTTGGTAAAAAAAAACCAAAATGCGTAAGTCCGGTGTTGCGGTGTTTCTCTATTGGCTTAGGCCAGAGAAGCCTACTCCCCCCTAGGAGCCCTCCTCCTAGGTGCCGATCTTGGTCGGTCTTAACAACCTGTCCCCCCCGGCTGGTCCAACCCCGCACGCTGGACCCAGGACAGGCGGTCTTGAAAAAGACCCTTGGTCCGCTGGTTTCTCGCCCCCCGGAATGGGCTTTACAAAAAAAAAATTAAATTATTTTGTTTCCTATTTTAAGGCTTCGCGGCCTTAGACATTTTTTTACAGGAGAACGCGTCTAAACTCCGAATACACTCACCCTATCAGCTGGTCTATGGTCCCTAACCTCGCGAAGCTGGACAAAAAAGAACTTTAACAGGAAAATCATCAATACTCCGTTTGAATAGACATTTTTGTATTGGAGAACTCGTCAAAACTCCGTAAGGTTAGGCATTTGATATTGGAGAACTCGCCAAAACTCCATAAAACTAGACATTTTAATTTGGGAGAACTCGTCAAAACTCCGTATAAGCAGACCAATTGGAATATGGACTGCTAGATGGTCCACGGTTCCCGGTGGGAGCGCTTGTGATCCACCTATTATTATAACTGCTCGGGGAGAATACTGGGCGAATTGTCCCCGACCGCCAAGACGCCCAGCGGAGTCTTATTGAGGACGGATATCAGAAGCATGGAATCGTCCTATTAATCTCCCTGTTAAGTCTTCTAAGTCATACAGAGCATTGCCTACTTTTCCACGAACTCGACACTTAATATATTTTGGCAGGAATTTCGCGTTTATGCCCTGTTTGAAGTTACTCAAGGCAAAATTTCTTCTAAATACTTCCTGACCTTCCCTATAATTCACAAGCCTAGAGCGCTTATTGTAAACCTGCTTGACTCTATCATTTGCATGCGCTAAGTTTTTACGGATTTGCTCGTGGATCCCTGTTAACCTATCAGCCCTACTCACTATCGGTACGCAATCTTCTTTAAGGCTATCCAATTTTTCTAATAACTTATACGCGGATGCGTGTTGGACCATATTCTGACCATATAATGCAAAGTACGGAGAGCACTGAATTGACGTATGAAAATCACTTCTCAGAACTGATAGAATTTCGGGTATATGTTTGTCCCAGTCCGTATGATCCTGCTTATCTTTTAGGAAAATTCTTATCTTGGAAACTATCTCTCTATTCACGCGTTCGGACGCATTAGCTTGTGGGGAATACACTCCTGTTCTTACATGCGTCACACCGTACTTCTCAAAGAACGCTTTCATTTCTTTTGAGATGAATTGTTTCCCATTATCGCTGTGGATATATTCTGGGACCCCTATGGCTGGAAAAATCTCTGTACTGAAGTAGTTCATTACATTGATAGTTGTCGCTCTCTGCATTGGCTTCAGCCACACATACTTTGAAAAATGGTCTAAAATAATAAAAATAAACTGGTTCCTGCGTTTTGATCTAGGATAAGGTCCTAAGAAGTCGCAATATAAGCGCTGAAAAGGTCTCTCTGTAACAAAAGCGCTTCCTATAGGTGGTCTTGACTGCTGATTCGTTGCTTTTACAGTCTTGCAAGTGTCACAATCCTTCACATAATCTCTAACGTCCCTAGCTTGTTGAGGCCAGAAGTATTTCCACCTAACTCGTTCCAGGGTCTTCTGCCAACCCCCGTGATAACTCCTAACTGCGTCATGTGCCATTCGTATTGCTTCCTCCCTGAGTCCTTCGGGCAACCACAACCGCCATAACGAGCCTTCTTCACCCTCCACACCCTTCCGAAACTTAACTCTTTTAAAAATCAGTCCGTCTCTGACACGCAAATCCGGGAGAGCCTCACCGTTTACTGTAATTGTTCTGATAAGATCCAGATACTCATTGGCTCTAAATTCGGGTGAGTCTAGGTCTATTTCGTCCGGCGCAGGAGATGAAGTCAACTCGTCAACGTCAAAACGCGACAGAGCGTCTGGTACTATATTCAGAGCCCCCTTACGGTGCTGCATTTCGAAATCATATCTCTGTAGTAGCAGTGACCATCTAGCTAACCTACACTGCAAAATTCTTTCGGGTGGATATAGTTGGGAATCATTCGTGAAAATATTTGACCTAACCAATTGATAGTTTTGTTCTCTTTCTTCTAATCTGGGTTGGAAAATGGTCTGACAACTAACACTTCTGACTGAAGCTTTCAAAATACGAATTGGTCGAGAATTGGTTTGTGACGAAGTCGGGCTATCTGAATCCGAACTATTCGAATTATCCGTACTATCAGGGAAAGTTACTATTGGTGTTTGTTGACTACTCGCGGATCTGGCCGAAAGTGGACTAGGCTCAGTACTCGCGATGATTGGCTGGGTATTGACTGAAGTGGGGGCTATAGTCCCGAACGTGTTTCCCCCTCTCTTTTCTCGCTCGGATAACGGTTTCCCTGACCACGGTGGTCGTTGGGACACTTCGGAGTCAACACTCCTCTCTGACCGCATTTAAAACAAAACTGAGATTTAATTGGCTCCTCACAGTATATATAGGAGTGACCCATTGTCTGGCAGTTCCAACATTTAATCCCTGAGTAGTCTGGCTTACCCACACGACGATAATTCAACGCTTCTATCTGCGGATCTATCATATAATCTTCGTTTTCAACCCTACATTCCGGAGCTATGGCACGCGCTTCGTTTACGCTCGGCCTATGGTAATTTGATACTAAGGTTCTGCTCTCTTTCAATACTTGCTCCCCTCGTCGAGCTACATCGCGGAGGTCATGCAGACTTCTTACATCCGCGTTAAACAGCATTAATTTCAAATTACCATTAACGTTGCGTTTGATAATATCTATTAACAAGGCCTCAGACATGGGCTCTCTAAGTCTCGCGTTTAATGCCAGAATGTCCGTGTGGAAAACATCGTATGTCTCATTCACTTTCTGCTTACGTACAGATATTTCCATCATCAGCTCGTGGTCCGTTTTCATTGTACCGAATTCCCGTTTTAAAGAGTAACTCAAAAATGGATAGTTTGCGTTGGAATTTTGTTTGGTAAATAACCAATACCATTCTTCGGCACGTCCTGACAAGAAAAGGTGAAAACTGGCCATAAGCTGATCTTCTGTACACTGCGTGCGCTCACGCAAGGTGTCCAATTTAAACAAAAAATCTGAAACACTACCAGTACCGTCATAAGATATCTTCCAATCTTGTGGTTTCACAACCGTATTACTGGGCGTGGGAATAATTGAGTTGTTAACAAAAGTCTGCGCTTGGTTCGGCAGCTGTCTAGCGTCATCCCTAATATCATGTCTAGCATCACTCCTAACAAAATCCATCGCCGTTCGAGAGGCTGCGACTGCAGCGTTCAGGGTATTCACGTTTTCCCTAATAGCTCTCATCTCTTGGCGTAGCTCTTCTTGTGACGTTTGGAATAGCTGATGCAGAACGTGTACCCACGAATTCAAAGGAGTCACTTCGGGATGGGTCTCCTGATTGGAAGCCCTATCGTTGTGAACGTTTGGTTGTAACCGAACCTGTGGTAAAGCGCTAGCCTCGTCTACTGTATTTGTCGCGCCTTGCTCAGGCGGCTCCGGCATATTCCTAATAAGACTGTCTAGATCAAGGATATTTGCACTAGCCGGTCTATCATATTTTTCGGAAGGGTCAGTATTTGGAACATTCCTGGATGGATCGACTGTTGCCTGGGTGACTATTGGAGAATGCATTACTAAAGGTCGGCTCGCTGGGGGTTTCGGAATCGCACCTCTATTTCCTCCTCCTCTATAATGTCCGCCATTACCTCTGAACTTGGAACCACTACCTCTATTCGAATTCCTCGTTTGCCTGCGTTCAGCCGACTGCTGACTATTCTGCGACATTTTTCAAAAAAAAAAAATCGAACGCCTGAGTGCTTCAAAAGGAAACAAGGCACGCTTGAACGGTTGTATGAAATCTAAAGCAATTAACTGCTTGAATAAGTCACGTTTGGTGTTAAAGCTCAAATGCAATTATTTGTACAATTACCGAAATTTAAATCTCTATCTCGATTCAAAATTAGATCGCATCGAAAAGAAATTAACAAAACCTTGGTTTTGTGTTTGATCAAGCTTTCAGCGAATATTAATAATGATTATTTGCTATTTAAATCTCTATGCCGGTAAAAAATTATGTCACATCCGATAAAGTAATAAAACTTTAGTTGTCGCGTTTGGTGGGAAAATCAAGCAATAATTGTAATTATTATTTGCGATAAAAAAAAATTATCTTAAGTTTAGCTAACAATATCGATTCAAAACGACCGCACTTCGCTTGTCAAAAAAAAATATTTGTATAAATAAACGTGTTCATATACGTGTATATGTAAATGTAAAAAGATATACAATGCAAAATATATATATATGTTCGTTATTCAATGGGAATGCTGACCTCCCATTATAAAAGGCGCAGGTTACAGAATAAAAAAAAATATATATAAACCCCCTTGAAAAACAAAAAAATTAAGACAGTGTGTGCCAACTGGTCTCCAGCGCACCAACCGCAATGCAGGGTTGCTCGGAAGCTAAATCCCTGAGACAGGCTGGCTAACTAAAAGATAGTTAACAATAACATAAAAAAAAATTGAAATTTTGCGAAATACTAACCTATCTCCGCCGCAATGAAAGGAACGGTTTGAATCCGCTATCCCCAGACTTGCGGAGATAGACAATACATCCTTCGGTCTCAGCTCAGCTCATCGCCATGAAGTGGTGCTAAATGTTCCAAGGCACCCAACTCAGGCATGAGATGACCTGAGGCCTGCATCGCATAACAAAAGAAAAAGACAGAACAAAAGAAATTTGCAAAATACCCTCCTAATCTCCACCGCAATGAAAGGAACAGCTAGAGGCTGCTTTCCCCAGACTTGCGGAGATGAAAAGTACTAACTCAGGTCTCAGACCAACCCATCGCAATGAAAGTGGCGCTAGGTGCAACCAACTCAGCCGCGGAATGGCTGAGGCCTAAATTGCAAAAAAAAAATCACGAACACAAAAAAAATTAAAAGGACGAATTTTCCTTATGACCAACATCCTTGGCTTCGCCGCAATGAAAGGCACGGTTTGAAGCCGCTACCCCAGACTTGCGAAGAAGGATTTGCTAGCTTAGGATCCAACTCAACTCATTGCAATGAAGGCGGTGTTCGAAACACTACCCCAGACGCGAGATGAGCTAGGCCCCAAAAGAAAAAAAAATCCGATACACAAAACTGCACAAAAGACATATTCGGCAAAAAGAAATAAAAATAAATACTGAATCTAGCGGACATGCCCCTCGGACGACAGTGAAAACAAATTTATATTACAAAAAAAAATAAGTGCGTTCAACACTGCCTCTCCGGGTGAAATGCAAAAAAAACTGACAAAATGACGTTAAGTCTCGTGGAGCCCTGAGCTACTGACACCAATGACTCTCCAATCATCCCGATCAATCTCGTCATTCCGCCGCAACGCAGTGGCGGCTACTGAGGCTGCCAATCTGGGACTTGCGGAATAATGAAACTTCACTGAACGACCAGAAAACCACCGAAGCCAGTACCCCAGGACACCACGTTGGGCGCCATCTGTTATGGTACAGCTTTCGACCTCGATTACGATCTACAATCGAGTGGAGCAGCAATGCATGGCGGTCGGCATGATCTAGGGTTGCACTGTGGCTAGTCATTGTCGGCTGGGCGGGGTTCTTGCCTACATTGCTGTCCTGCGCCATAAACAGAAAAAATTCATATCATGCCTTTTCAAACCAAAACGAGTAAAATCACACTAAAACAACATCCGGTTTGGCCGGATGCCACGGACGGACCGTTGAATAATTCAAAAATTCAAAATAACCCGAAAAATCCAAATTCAAGAGGCCAGGCATCAGTTAAATTTAAATAAATGCAAACCGAGGGAAAATTTCGTTGAAATTTGAATATGAATTTTGAATGTACGTTAAAGTCAGATGGACGTTAGCAAAACATTTAAACCAAAATTTAAATCGGACGGAAATACTGACATCAACGGAAATGTTTGAAATCGGACGTTATATTTAAATAATCGCGGACGGAAGAGAAAAGATTTAGAAATTTAAATTTGGATATACGTTGAAATCGATGTGTATTTAATTTGAATAAACACTGAAAAAAAACTGTCAAAGTGAATTTGAATATACATATATATCGCGAGAAAAAAAAATCGTTAACTTTGAATTTAAATTTGAATCAACCGGAAGGACCGGTTATTGATAGGCATCTGAAAATACATAAAAGAAGCTGAAATTTAAAATATATGAACAATCAAAAAAAAAAGTTAAAGGCCGAACTCACAAGGGGGTGGCGTTGCTGATGTTGTTGCAGCGCCGGTGCGTTTTTGTCCCACCCTAATCCATAGTCACTGTCGCACCCGGGTATCAGTGACCCCTTACCTGTGGTGCGCCGCTGGTGTTGTTGCAGCGCTGGTGCTTTTCTACCCACCCTCATCCATGGCCATCGGTGCACCTATATTTCGATGACCCCGTAATTGAAAATCCCTATGCCTCTTAAATAAGGGTGGTCAACATTCCCATTTCAGATTCACAATTTTATTTAAACCTCATTCTTCCTTTTAACTTATATCTAAATCTCTACTCTTCTTGCATTTTGTATTTAGTATACCCTATGTTTAAATATTAGCACTACCAATTATATATGGAGATCAAAGGCGCCTTTCCCCCTTTTTTTTTCTTGTTAACAAAATAATATTCAGTTCACAGTACTAGGGTGATCTTCAGTTATTAAATATTCTACAGCCTGTTATTGTTGTATGGAAATATGTGCGTATTTATGTGCATCTGCCTGCGCCGACTATGTTCATGTACCAAAATTCGATCTGTAGCAATTACAGACTCCTGACACCTTCATACATATGTATGTATAAAAGCGAGCAGATCCACATAATTATACGCATACATACATTCATGAGCACATCGATCTTACTTAATTAAAAAAAAATGATATATGCAAAGTATATAAATATTGCTTACGACCTAAGCGCCGGTGACAGATGCTGCTGTTGTTGTTATGGGGGCTATTGCTGATGGGGTCCCTTTTCCCGCCGTTGTTGTTGCTGCTGCTGCGGCACACTATGTACGCTGTAGTATTGTTTTTTATTCGTTTTGGTGCATTGAATTTTTATTGCTTTTGTTGGAATTAATTTCGGTTCGCTAATAAGCTCCTATGCACATATATGCGTTTACGATCTATGCAGGTTTGTTGCATATATGCAATTTATTTTCTTTTGTATGATACCAGTAATGGGCTTCGATACACTGCACACGCCTTATTTATTCTCAAATGACTAAACAGAAGTTATTGTGCATAGCACTTTTTGGCACAGAAATCATGGAAAATTCAGCAGACCAAGTCACTCGCACGAACACAAGGAGATAACATGGTTTTTTTTTTTTGTTTTACATATACACATGTATGTATGTATTTTGTCTATAATAGTTAGATTATTTATTTATGGTCCACAAGGAGATACAATGGTTTTTTTTTTTTTTGTTTTACATATACACAAGTATGTATGTATTTTGTCTATAATAGTTAGATTATTTATTTATGGTCCATTTATATAATTTGAATTTATTTTATATACTTATATACATATGTATTTATTTAGAGAAATTGTGCATTTAGTTGAATTCGATAGGTTCATTTTGCAGTTTAATTTAATTTTTTGGGTTGGTATGTATGTATGTAAATATGCCAGTAAATATTTGAATATTGATTACATGTACATGTAAAATGTATATGTTATAGTTAGAAATTAAGTTTATATTAAATTGTTCATCCACTTAATTCTTATATGTATGTTTAAGTAATACATATATTTCACTGACTGACTGCTACCGACTTCACTCATCAACCACTTTTTCCAACTCATAACCGCTGTACTAAAAATTTTCTATCCAAGCGTGCCTTCCACCTTTTTATCTATTCAGTTTGGAAGAGTACCGTTTTCTTTCGTTTATGTATGCATTAGGGTGAAAACAGAATCAGAACGTAACGACAAGACACTGCGTCAGCGACAGTCTGTCACGATTAAAATATATGCGCTATTATGGAAGCGATTACAATAAAGTCTACGCGTCGCAACGTCGTCCAACGACAAAATTACGTTGTCATCAACTTAGACTGATTTCTAATTTCGGTGACGAGGAAGAGTTGTCGCTGCGTTATGAAATATGAAAGTTTTGACAACTCAATAATTCTGACGAGCTTTACAGAAAAAAAATAAATATTTATACGCAATCAAACGTAATGAAAATCTAATGCATTACATTAATGAATTTAGCTATTTAGCTTATTGTTTTGCGTTGAAAATTTATGATCTAAGCGAAAGAAAACCTCTAATTGTGACTTAAAAATTGTAATGTGGCTGCAACAGGCATATGTAGTGACAATCGTTGACACTTTTATCATGCTTTAATCGCTGAACTCGCACTGACATTATTACGTCCAGTGTCTGTCGCTGTCGCACCGTCGCGTCGCCTCGATTTGTCTTCAGCGTAAAGTGGCGTGACTGCCGCTTGTTCAGTGGCGTGATTTTACTGTAATTTGGATGTCCATATTCTGGTGTGACGCTAGCAATAACATAAGCGAGATGGAATGCGGTTGCCATGACACACAAAAAAAAATTACCAAAACTTTCGGAATAAAATGCCTCAAGCATTTTCCCCATGAAACTATCTCAAAAAAGTCGATTTTATTCGTGCCCTAGTAAATTTGCTACTGTAAAATTTTATTAGTGTGCGTTGGGAATATTAATAGACATTGTTGTCTTACGATCGAATTATAAAAATGGTAAGAGACAAGAAAATCTGATTAATAAAACAATAGTATAAATATGTGGTAAGTAATTAATTAATTTTCTGTGAACTATGTAAAATTTTAAAATTGTATGGAGCGCATGAGAATATTTTATAAAATATGCATTTGAAAGTACCAAGTCACCGAATAACCACGTGTTACGTATTTTCACATTACGAAGTGTTCATGGCAACCCTGGAAGAACCAGTTTGTCCATCACCAATACATGTGCATCTCCCGCCATTGGAACGATTGTCAAGGTTGAGATGGGAAGTTTCTGTTAAGCTTTCCCCATGAGAGGCCTATTTATAGAGGTTGGCTCGAAAGCTTGCCTATTTGCAAATAAAAAAAAATTTTCATGCCATCTATAAGGATTGAAATCTGAAGAATGAATCAAAACCACATAACCATTTAGAAGAATAGAAAAAAAAACAATATAAATCTCGGACACAATTACTTATTTAAAATTTGTTTAGACTCTTAGTGGAGGAAGAGGAGGATTAATTACAGGATTTTGAATAAAAAAAAAGGTTACATTTAAGATATCTAGTAACTGAATAAGAAAATTCAAATTTTAATAATTGCCAGAACACCACCAGTGGTGAATGAAATTTATTCGAACAAGGAAATGACTCCTGTCAAAATTGTCAGCTGTTGCCATCGAGACAACCTCATAAATCACCCTCGTTTCGCAGTGCGGCCACCTGTTACACTAGCCCATAGCTCAAACGTACCCGGTTGATGCGAGGGAGAATCGCTCTTCTTCTTCTTGGCATATGTCAACTTATTGTCTGTTGCTTTGATTTTACAATTTTGCATGCCTTGTTCGTAGAAGTAGAATGCTAAGCTCAAGGTTTATCCAAAGAAGGTTATATTAGTTACGTTTTGATGTGTGCGTTTCCTTTAAATAAAAAAAATGTCAACGTGAAAGAGGAGAGAAATTATTTTCAAAATAAAAAGATTTTTTTCCCAATCGGTTCTATCTGACGTTCGCACTTTTTTTGCACACGTACCCAATTGCAATCGGCTTATCTGCCGCGAAATCCTTCTTTAAACAATCCCTGCTAAGTTGTGTGTTCACTTCTTTTTCCCTGCTTTTGACATTTGAAATAAGCCGCCTAACGTCAATCGCATATTCTGCCTCCCATGCGACGACCTGTTTAGTTTGGCCACGCGTCAACCATTCTTCTTCACCATGTCAGCACGTCGGCCATTATGAAATGGAAGTTATTGGAAAAGTACTAAGAAAAACTACTAAAATAGTAGTGCTGCCACACAGACAAAATTAAGCAACCGAAATTAACCCGTTTATGATCGATATCAGGATTGATACCGATAGCAAACCATAACAGTCATCACCGTGTTAAAAATACCAGTTGCTAATATGAAAAACAGATAGATGGCTGACTAGTTGAGCTGTATGGCCAACTAGTTGTCAATTAGTTTACAACTAGTTGATTTCGCTGCAGGGTACTTACAAATGCTTAGACGCAGACATGCATTGTTGCTGTTGTTGTTGGTATTTGCAATAAAGCGACAAATAGACAAAATAAAAAGGACCAACATGTTTGAACACGTATGCGAATGTATGAATATTCATACCAACATCTATCTATTTAATTTTCTGAGAAATATTGGTATCAAATGAGAGGTTTTGAGCAGGACTTCGATATGAGGCACTATTAATTGTGACCCCTAGGCCGGGTCTGCAGATATAGGTCAAAATGTGGACCCAGACGACCCAGAATATTTCTGAGGAATATTGGTATCAAATGAAAGGTTTTGAGCAGGGCTTCTACATGGAGCTTTATTCTTTATGATTCCTAAGTCGGGTCCTGAGATATGGGTCAAAACGAGGGCCCGGATGATCCTTGAATGTTTCTGAGAAATATTGGTATCAAATGAAAGCAAAAACAAAAGCAAAAACAAAAATAAAAGCAAAAACAAAAACAAGAACAAAAAAAATAAAAAAAAAAACAAAATAGTAGATAGCAGTGACAATCACATCAAAAAATTTTAAAAAATAGTCGCATTCTAATCCAAAGAAAACCAGAATGGGAATAGAAATCCTATTTCGAAATTGTTTACACATTAACGTTCATGAATACTCGTTATCCACGCTTTATTTTTTTTTTTAATAATACTTTAGGGTGTGTTCATAAGTAAAATATACTTTTTATACGCCAGAGTCGCCCTGCGTTAGCTAAGGCACAAACCGCTTCCAGCTAGATGACTTGGCTAATCACAAACAAAAGCAATTCCTTTTTCCAACGGCAGTGAAGCCGGTTAGTTCAGTTGCCAATAAATAGCTTTTGATAATGTAGCTAAGAATTGATTATTTATTCATAATCATATTCATAATTATCTGTTTTGTTCGCCCATTTTCAAGCCCACTTAGATTACATATCGCTAGCTTAGAGTGAAAACTGTATAAGTCCACTTTTATGAAAAAGTGTATTTTTATTTAGAACGCTAGAAAAATCAAATACGCACCGCGCTAAACAAGTGTGATACTTTTCATATTTCTACTCGTTGTTATTCAGTGATGCGCAAATTGTGTAAGTCCAAAAAGCAAAGAAAATTATGTAAGTCCAAAATATTTACATGAACAGAATTGTTTGTCTCTCCTACAAATTTTTTAAAAAAGGACTTACACAATTTGCACTCTAAGCTAGTGATATGTATAAACCGACATTACAACTTGTTGTCATATGAATGTATGTAATTTAGTTTGTGTTGCCTGTACGTACGCACAAAGGGGAGGTAAATATTTATTGTAAACATGTAAATTGAATTATCTACTTTCCATTAGTCTTATAGTACCACTGTAGTGTAATACTATGTAAACGGCATTAAAACATACATACATACATACATACATATACACAAACTCAATAACATGAATTGAACGCATAAATTTACAAAAATTTTATAATTATGTACTACTAGCTGGCCCGGCAGACGTTGTTCTGCCTAAAATTTATTCGTATAAAGCTATAAAACTGTCAATTCTCTGAACAAAAGAGATATACATATATTCACCGCGACAAACCTAATTTCTCCTATCCCTATCTCTGTCTCTATCTCTATCTCTGTCTCTATCACTATCTCTATCTTTATCTCTATCTCTATCCCTATCCCTATCTATATCTATATCTATATTAATATCTATATCTCTATCCCTATCCCTATTTCTATCCCTATCTCAAAATGTATTGGAAAATAATTTTTTTTTGCATTTTTCGGGAATTTTATTGGATATTCTCCTATTGTGGTCATAGAACAATCTGAATTGGTGTCAATCATCCAAATCGGTGCAGGCGTTCTTGAGTTATAGGCGTTTGTACTAACGCCACTTCCTTTTATATATATAGATATAATAATGTACCATTAGGGTGGAAACTAAATTAGCGATTTTCTTCGGTCTCACCCCCTCTCTCGGTAACAGGACACTCAGGGATATCACACATAAATTTGTGTCCCGATTGGAGACGGTTAATATGTGTCGCACAGTGGTCAAAGCCATATAAAGACTCAAAAAATAAAATAAATCTGTGCGACACTCCTAACCGTCTTCGATCGGAACAAAAATTTGCATGCGTTATCTTCGACTATATTAGCATCGACCTAGGAGGTGAAGTTGAAGAAACATATGTGTATTTAGTATATATAATGTCTCCATGCATTGGATAACCACCGTAATTAATGTACATATTGATACAGGCAAAATCGATTACAACACTTTATTAACACCTAAAAATGAACAAAATTGCTACTACAAAATACCCTGCAGGAATTGAAAATATATATTTGTTCATGTTCTGCGTGGAGTTTCCCGCTAAAATATATGGACTACAGTTTAATGTCGAAAACTCATTGCTAATTAATGATTTTCATTATTATCTTTGCTAGAAAAAATTTACATGGACTGGGAAAATATGTGCGTACTCCAGACGACTGCAATGTTAGCAACATTATTTAGTTTCCAGATATATGTATGTTAGCTTGGTGATGCATGCATACTACATATCCCTATGTACTTACTTGTCCATACCTACCCAGTGGAGAAAATTTCTAGTGCGCTTCGTACTCCTTTCCATATAAGCAACTGGCGAATTTAGCACGGGGATGTCGTGGGCGGTGTTAACTGAGGGTGATATTTTAAAAGAACGAATAAAAATACAGACACCCGTATTGCGAATGTCGATTGTGATAGATAATCGATTATTGATCGACCAAAGAGCATGTAAATATAATGCTCCTGGATTGATCAACAGTTGATTATCTATCACAGCCGACACTCGCAAAAGGGGTGAGAGTTCGTGTAATTTCGACCTTCATACATATGTATTAAATAATGTTTTGTAACGATCACTCAGTTGACCCCTTCTGAAGTGACGAAGAGCCATTCCATAAATCAACTATTACGTTTTTGATACCTTTTCGCCAATGCAGAACCAGAAATTTTGTTCGTTAGTTATTGATTTCCCTGCAGGGTGCATACGTTGAATAATATTCAGTTCAGTTATTGTTATAAACATACCACCCAGTGATGCATTAAGAAATTAAGGGGGCGTGTGTGAATCACAATCAAAACTACGAATAGAACAATATTTACAAATAACAAAAAGCCCTTAAAACGCCTTCTAAATATGTATTTACGTATGTATTATTGTGTAGGTACATATTAATTTAAGTGAGCGCATGAATAACAAAATAAAGACAATTTGTCATCAGGACAATTTTCAGTCAAGTTCAATATTGTATGTGAAATGTTCACTTGCTGCCATTCCCCTACACTCAGGAAAAAAAATTATAAAAACATATGAAAACGTGCTTAAAATGGGCAAACACGTATTTAGAAGTGATGTAAATACCAACATTTTTAGGTATGTTAGAGTCTAGCACGAAATTATTATTTTTAATTATAATTTTTATAGTTTGGAATAAGCGGAATAATCCAATTAGCTCATACAGCGATGGTAGATGTGATAGCCATTTCGAAGAAAAACCACTTTCTTCATCATCAGACATCTTGTCCGGAGCACACCAGGCTTTGAACCTACGCTGGGGTGATTGCGGCCAAAAATAAATTCAAAATTAAAGTATGAGTAAAACCATTTTTTTAAAAAGAGATCGACAGATACATCAAATTGTAATAAAAAAGATTATATAAAAATTTTTGAGTATCTTTTCGTTTAGCAGTACAGGGTGCCCAAAGTTGAGCAAAAAATAGGTCCTTTTATTTCTCAATGAACACACCTCATACAAAACGCTCTTTCTCATTTAACTGTTAACCTACATACACGAATGATACATCGTTACATAGATAATGATTTTCTCTTTCAGAAAAAATAACTTAGTTGTAAATAGCGCTCACTGTTGAATTTATATGAATTTTCATATATTCACAAAAAATGACGATGATAAAAAAATTTTCCTCGACTTTGAATAAAAAAATAAAAAAACAAAAAATATTACCTCCTCAATTTTTTTTTATGCTTTGAAATAATATATTCTTAATCAAACTGCATTTTCATTTTAAAAATCCACTTGCTCCATTTGCTTTTATAATTTTTTTCCCATCTGCCTAAAACTGTGTTTTTGTAAATGCATTAATTATGTTACTTTTGACATTATGAAAAACGTGTATATTTAGGCGACTAATCGAATATTTCTCTATCGTCTTTCAGCAAATGGTCCATACTTTAAAATTATGAGGTAATTTTTTTTATCAGCGTTAATTATTATCTTTGGCAGCTTTTTTATTTTAGAATATAAAAAAAAAAAATTGTTAAAATTGTAAAATTTTAAAATGAAATTAAAAAAAAACAAAAAATATTACCTCCTCAATTTTTTAATATTTGATGCTCCTGAACGTCTTTTAAAAACTGGCGAAAAAATTGTAAAAATTCGTTTGCTCCATTTTGTTTTATGAACATTTTTATGGAAGGTGTTTTTTGAGTTTTGGTACATTTTTCCCATACAAAATGCCCAGAAGTATGCTTCAAAAAGTTTAAATTTTTTTGTATGGGGAATATTTGTCAAAATGGTGAAACTTAAATATCGATATTTCCAATTCTAATTAAGATATTCGAAGAAACTAAACGCTGTTTTCAAGGGTAATGATTGTGCTTTCAACTGGTTAAATCGAATTTGAGTGGAAAGTAATTATATAAAAGATATTAAGCAGGGAATAGAGCCAAAAAACGTGTTTTTTTCCTATTTGGGCATGAATATCTCAGAAACTAGAAACAATTTGGAAAATCTGACTCCAGACTCAGGTTTATCACACTGAAATCCTTTAGAAAAGTGTAATTTCATTTCCGGTATAAAATTTTTTTGAAATGCGATTTTTTTGTATGAAAGTTTTATGATAAATGCTTATAACATACTTAAAAGTGCATATATTTTTAATTTAAAAACGGTGAAGTGCTTTACCCTTTTTCCAAAATGATTACCGCATTTGATTTATATTTCAAAAATGTATACACTAATCAAAATGGAGCATTTTAGCTATAATAGTTAGGAAAATGCTGAAATTTCAAAAATACCGTTATATGGGAGGTGGGCGTATTTGTGGGTGGATTTTGTTCAAATTTTCACAGTTTACTAACTTCAACCAAAAAAGCTTAAGTTCCGAGTTTCAAGATTCTAGCTTAATTATTACTATTTTTGGCCGCGTTTGTATGGAGGTGCCCCCACTGTGCTACGTTGCAACCATCAGTAGTCGAATATTAGCGAAACGCTAAGCACTGCGGCTACCGATTATTCCAAAGTACCAACATTTTTATTTTAGAAATGTTCATTGTAAAATTTTGGAATCAAGAAAAAACATTTTAAATTTAAAAATGTTTATTTTTATTTTAAGCAATATGAGAAAAAACGCTGCAGTGTTCTCTATATCATTTTCTCTTCCGGATTCGAAATTGTATCCAACGGCATTCTCTTCATCTTCTCTCACTCCGAGTCCCAACTACAAAAATATAGCCTCCGCTTGTTCTCCTCTTCTCTTCTTCTTCGCATTAACTGTTTGCTATATTTATTTCTTATTCTCCTTTTTCTTCTTTATTTTATATTCTCCTCCGGATTCGAACCATGACATCAACCTGAAATTCAATCCAACGCCATCACATAGTGCAACATTAAGCATTATATTGAATTGTAATAACCTATTTATACTTCCCTTTTTCTAAAAAAGAATCCATGAATTATATGAATCATTGTAAAAAAACAAAATTAAAATAAATCGGTTCTCATTATTGTTTTTGTTGGATTTCTCACAAAAAATATTTTCTCACAAAAAAATTTTGAACAAAGAGCGAGTTTTTGAATCAACATTCATTTTCATTTTTAATTTAAGTATGTTTATTTTTAAATCAAAATTCAAAAATTTCACTTTTAATTTAAAATTTTTCGTTGTTAAAATAAAAATGGTTTGGTTTAAAACGTGCATTATGAAAGCAAAAATTTTATTTTTGATTTTAAAATTCTGTTTTTCGCTGAGTGTATTGGCCTCTGCATCAATGCTAAATTATGCAGGAGGCTTGAGGTACTGGGAAATGACGCAATGAAAGTATTTTCTCGCATTCTGAAAGTACTTTCATTGCGTCGTCTGGATGTAACTTTAGGCTGCAAATAATTTGTGTAGCAAATATTTTGTGTAGCAAATACCCGAGACTCTAGTAAATCTTACGCAGAATAGGAAAAAAATTTAATTCACGAATTGCTGAACAACACTATTGAAATGCAATTGTTGAAAATAGTTTCGAAATGATCTTAGCTGCTTTCGAACTGTTGCCAACTAGCCGAACCTCTGACCTCGTTTGAGATGCCTTTATTCTGACAGGAGCGAGATCGAGAATCGGAACACTTTTGAACGTAAGGCCCACCCTAATGTACCTACATTAGTTATGAAATTCAAAGTATCAACAAAATCTTTATTGCATTTACGTTCTTCTATGTACGTACATACATATGTATGTAAATTGCATAAATATAAAAATTCCATAATTAATTAAATCAATAGGGGTATTCGCCATCCATAGCATAACCCTAGCACGTAGCACGGATTGCACGGATTGCAAAGTTTTACAACGCACAACAACAAAATATAGGCGCACAGAAATATGCTAGACCTCAAAAATATGCTACACCAAAACCTATGTATATTTATTTGCTATGAAGTGTAGGAAATTAATTGCGACCCTGTGTCAGCTGACATTTACCAATTGCTAATTTCAATTTCAATTTGAGCATCCGAATTTTGCTTAAAATGTTGTGTTTTGTGTGTATCTATTAAATTTACTAAAATAAAATGATTTATTTATTAAAAAGTGAGTGGTGAACGCGTCCCTTTGGCTAAAAAGAAAAGCTGCTTCTTAAAATTTCCTACGACTGTGCAATGGGGTGCTCTCGATGTGTAGCATATTTTGGTCTAGCATATTTGCAATCCGTGCTATCTTGCTATCTTGCTAGGGATAGCGAATACCCCTAATATATCATCAGCACGCTTAAATTTTTGAAACAACAAAATTATTTTTTAAATTTTGTTTTCTTTCTAAAACTCATTAAACTTCCGAGTATTTCATACGAGTATTTCCCCCGAGATGAATATTTCGCTTAAATATTCTATTGTCACAAATGATTTTAGATAGCGCTGATATGCGATATCATCATCAACGCGCTACTCCGTGTAGGTGTATTGAAAAAGCGCCGCCGAGGGTGCACGCACTGGCACCAACTGGCTCTGACCATTCGGACTGCGAAAAACCATATAATCACGACCGTTAATCAAGCGGCGTACACCGCCACCCGTTCCACTGCTGCCACTATTGCCCAACAATACACCCGCACCACTGCCACCGCCACCGCCACCATAAGGTTTGGCGCCAAAATACACACCACCACCACCAATGCCACCAAATTGTCCAGCGCGTCGCCAACGTTGCAAACTGCTGTCCTTGCTCACTTGTGGCACCGCTTCACCATGATGACGCTGAAGATGCTGATGCCGATGATTATTGCTGAAGAATATGCTTTGATATGGCGGCGGCGGTGTGATGTTAGAGTCCGAGGGTGATGGCACCGTCAAATGTTGTTTGTCGTTGTCAATTTCCAATTGACGCAACCAACGTGGCGCACGCACCGCCAAACCATTTGTGGTGCGGCCAACGCCATGTCGTGCCCATTTGCTAGCCTCGCGCCGACCATTCAAATAGCGGAATAATAGTTCAGTGAAGAAAACGACCATGGCGGTGGCGAAACCGGCAAACATGATGTAGTAGGTCATCAGAAGATCGGTATTGCGTAGCTGCCGTTCGGTGCCGGCCAAATTTTGTGGGCATATTTCGGCCTTGGGCAGGCCTTTGGCTGACAAGTACTTAATGATGCCCGATTCAACGAGGTTCAAGAGTCTAAAATTATGAAGATAAAATAAGCAATTAGTTATTGAAAGTTACATAACAATTTCTCTGATGTAAAATTAAAAAAAAAAAACCTCCAATGAAAATTGAATTGTGTGCGCATACAATGCAATAAAGATTTCAATTTAATCTATTCACTCACTTGGGATCAAATAAATCGCTCAAATTCGAGCCTTTCGGATAAGCAAATGAACGATTTTTCTTTAAAAATGGCTCCTTTGCCAAAGCGAAGGGGCAATGAAGTTTTTCATCTGTCATACTAATGGTTTTGCGATAACGATAATCCGCATAGAGCATGTGATTGATGGCTGGGCGGTCGCGTACGAATACATAGCCGTCCTTCTCAACAAAATTCATCAAATTGAATGTATCATTTGAACTCTTCGAGAATACCGCATGATTGTCACGTACCATTTTGTTCAACATGGAGAGACTTTCATTTGTCTGGAAAAGAAAATGCGTAAAATAAATATGTATGTAAGTTATTTATAGGCAATATATTTGTGTTCGACAGGGCGTATGAGCAACATTTAATCTAAAATATCGCTAGCTTAGAGTGCAAATTGTGTAAGTCCTTTTTTTCAAACTTTGTAGGAGAGATAAAAAACAAAAAATAAAAAAATTTCGAAATGAAAAAAAATTTTCTGTTTATGTAAATATTTTGGACTTACACAATTTTCTTCGCTTTTTGGACTTACACAATTTGCGTATCACTTAAGCTGATTCCACCTAAAACTTTTTTCGCTTTGCGTTACGTCGCTTTCTACGCAAAACTGAAAAACTATGCCACAATGAACGTTGTAACATCACTCAAAATATATTTATTTTCTGAAAAATCTTTCATTCTCCGTTTTATTTACAAAAAAGTAAATAAGAAAATAAAAATCTATTAAATTATTTTTCAATTGTGTGAAATTTAAATTTGTTTATTTACATTGGAATTAAAGTGAAACTGAAAAAAAATTCAACGCCCCCAAAAGTTGAGTTTTGGGCAACTTTGTGCTTTACGTAACTTCGGCGTTGCGTTACTTTTTGTTATGTGAGAAACCTCATATAGATAACTGTATTTTAATCTCAGCTGTCACGCAGAAAGTGTCACGTAGCGCAACACAAAGTTCTATGTGGAATCAGTTTGAATAACAACGAGTAGAAATATGACAAGTATCACAGACTTGTTTAGTGTGGTGCGTATTTGATTTTTCTAGCATTCTAGACTTAAAAACACTTTTTCATAAAAATGGACTTACACAGTTTGCACTCTAAAGCTGATTCCACATAAAACTTTTTCCGCTTTGCGTTACGTCGCTTTCTATGTCAAACAACGCAAAACTGAAAAACTATGCCACAATGAACGCTGCAACATCACTCAAAAATATTTATTTTCTGAAAAATCTTTCATTCTCCATTTTATTTACAAAAAAGTAAATAAGAAAATAAAAATCTTTAAATTATTTTTCAATTGTGTGAAATTTAAATTTGTTTATTTACATTTGAATTAAAGTGAGACTGAAAAAAAATTTCAACGCCCCCAAAAGTTGAGATTTGGGCAACTTTGTGCTTTACGTAACTTCGGCGTTGCGTTACTTTTTGTTATGTGAGCAACCTCATATAGATACATGTATTTTAATCTCAGCTGTCACGCAGAAAGTGTCACGTAGCGCAACACAAAGTTCTATGTGGAATCAGCTTAAGCTAGCGATTTACACATTATTTAAATCAATAGCAACTTAATTACTTATGGCTTCGCTGCATTCATCATTAATCATTATAGAAAATTATATTAAATCTATATATGTATGTAAATATAAATATTAATCATATATGTATGCACATACATACTCACATTTCTTATAGCATATTCAATGCCGCCACCACGCGTCGACACAAAATGTTTATTCTTATATAATATATCGTTCACAGTATTGTAAGGTAAAGTAAATTGGGATAAGGTAAGAAAGGCTGTCAAGTTGGCTGTGTAGAATGAAGTTAATATCGTAATGAATATCCACCAGGTGGCAAAGAGTAAACGCGTTGAGTCTAGACGCAAAGTACATTAAATGAAAAATGAGAAAAAAATTGATTAAATTTTAGTAAACTATTTATATTTAGCAAACATACGAGCACAATATAATAAAGTATTTAATTAAGAGTTTGAATATATGTACATACATATATCGTCGCTATAGAAGAAAAAAGATGCAGACTGTTTTGTTGAGGAAGAAAGACGCAAACTTTTTTTCTTTCAAAGAAAGACGCATTAAAAATATTTTTCGGAAGAAAGGCTCTTTATTTTTTTTTTTTTTTTGATAACGAAGAAAGACGCTTTATTTTTATTTTAAAATGCGTCCCTGTTCGTCGAAGTATTCTTTAATGCGTCTATCTTCGTCGACATGTTTTGTAAAGCGTCTTTCTTCCCCGACATATTTTTAATGCGCCTTTTTTCGTCGACAAATTACTGCATGCGTCTTTCTTCTTCCGGAGCGACGATATGTAAATATTCTCAAAAGCGAATACGGCTGACTGACTAACTTTACTTTGGCTAAAATTCTTATAACTAAATACATACATACATAGTTCTAAACAAAATAAACAAATAACTTTTTACCATCAAAATAAACGAATCCCAAAATTTTAGAAAAAAAAATCGAAATTAAAATTCATTTACCTGCTATCGGTGACAAAGTACTGCCCTGTTTCATCAATGCTCCATAAACAAACCAGGCACAATGACCCAACGAGTATGGTTTCTGTTCCTTATCGCCAGTCAAACGATTGCGCAATATTATCAGCATATAAATGACGGGCCCTACTGCCAGCAATGATATTAATATCAAAATCCACACCCAAAAATCGAATGGCGCCATTAAACCGGAGCCGGTGGCTGATTCGCGTGGTCGCTGCATCACCATTACCCATTCGCCTTCATCCAGTGTGGTTGTGGAGTAGAAAACGAAGCTGTGCTGTTCGCTGAGCGTGGGTATAAAAGCGGCAGCTAAATCTGCTTCCTAAACGTTATAAGACAAAAATTATATCTATGAAACCTTTAGTTTCAAGATTTTTTTTAACAGGTGTTGAAAATCACGTCTCAGACATCCATCAGACGTTCACTTATTAGACAGATTCGAAATCAAATAGCATAACAAAAATCAAATGTTATACTAATATGTAGTTAACAAAACTTTTAAGAGACTTTCACTTTCTCAAATTGGATTAATACCAAGCTTACTTTTGATTTATATTCTAGGCTTAAAGCCTACGGCGATGACTTAAAAATGAGCTTGTCTTTTAGAACAGCAAAATGTTATGACGTGTATATTTAACGGAGTTTTTCATAAACCAAATTACTGTAATGTTGATTGGTTCATTTAATGCAATACTTCATTATGGAATATAAAAATAACCAATGGGGACCACTGGAGGAGGAAGGTTCCTACGGCAGTCGGATATAACAACCGGAACGCCTCGGCTTTATATCCAGCAAAGACATGCCACTCTGCACTTCTCATAACTTCCAGGGAGTATTTTGCCGTTACAACACCCACTACACTCAGAGAAAAAATCAAGAATTTAGTACTTAGCTCAAGCCCAAATCAAGAATTTTGGTCACGAAAGTACGGTAATACCGAATATTCTTATGCTGGGTAGAAAATTCCTATTTCAAGAATTTTTTCTTAAAGAACGAAAATTCTACTGTTAAGACTGATTTCGTTCGTATTTAAGAATGCTTGGTAGGTTTTCAAGAATAATTATTCTCAGATTAATATTGAAATTTCTCAAAACAAGACTTTTTATTCCTAATTTAGAATCAATCATTTCGGTTTATTTTCTCACTACAATTGCTCTTTCTCTCTCATATATATATCTTTATGCCTCTTAATATATCCTAAAAATAACTTTTTTCCAACTACAAAAATGAAGCTTCATCTCCGCTTGTTCTCCTTTTCTTCTACCATTGTGGCATCTTCTTCGCCTTTACTGCTTGCTGATATGTTGTCCATTTTATATTTTCCTCCAGAACCATGACATCAAGCTGAAATTCAATCCAACGTCATCATATAGTGGGACATTCAACATTATACATAATGGACTTCAGCGATGCTTTTATATGTCCGTTTTTTTTCGAAAAAGAATCTGGGAATTGTTGTCACCATTGTAAAACGCAAAACTAAAGAATTTGAATTTTAAGAATTTTTATTCTTGTTTAAAGAACTTTCAAAGAATATCTAGAATTTCAAGAATATCTAGAATATTCTTGATTTGAGCACAAATTGGGTTTGTTTTAAGAACATTTTTCTTAATTTATGTACATTATTTTTATTTTAGATATTTTGCATCTTAAGTTTTAAAAACAAGAACGAATTATTTTTAAAATTTTAAGAACGAAAAAGGGTAAATTTATCACCAGTCGAACTTAATTTTAGATCACCATTTTTCTCTGAGTGTACATATTAATTATAAGCAAATATTAAATTCACAAAAATAAATTCACTCACCGAATTATTCAGCATTTGTATCAAGCTTTTCTCATAATCCTCCCTTGAGCCGATTATATTGTCCTCAGGCACCACCACTTCGTATGTGAACTTGTATTGCTGCTGTAAAAAATCTATCAACTCAAAGGCCACACCCTTACCGACACGAGTATCATTTTCAATGGCCGTATAGCTGAGCGGATAATCTTCGAGTGTTGCTATTACCAATTTTCTACCCTTTATCCATTCTTTTAACTTATTCCTTTTCTCTTGTGTGGCCAACAAAGTTATAACGGTTTCCAAAGGTGCATCATCCAGCGCTGGATCTGTAACTGACAAGCCTGGTAAACTAGGAATCACTTCATCATCTTCATCCAATTGTATCAGATTAATGGGCAGACGTGTTTCGTTTAGTGGCGCACAAGTGAGACAAAGCGCCGCCGAGAGTATCAATTCGAAACCGGTCATTGCCAAAGTATACTATTTACTATTTTAGTTTATGTATGTCGCTTGGTTTTATTTATTTATTTTATAGTTATGTGGTGAATGTAAGATATTGCAGTTGGTTTTTGTTATATGCCACGAGAAAGCTTTGAACTTGCACATAATGAAGATTGTCAATAGCTAAATATCATTCAAATTAAGTTTATGCAATTCTGCAGACTTGCTGAAAGAATATGTAGAATCTGCATTCGAAATACTTAAGAATTTGTAATACATATATTGGTTCATATATACATATGTATGTACATACTAACTCAGCTGCTTTAATGACACCGTGTTTGCAACCTAGTAGGTATATTGTGTTGTTATTGGTTTTTACAAATTCTAATTTTGAACAAACAACGCTTTTTGTTGTTGCTAGTTTTTTTTCTGCCGCTGACCCATCCGATAAGCTTCAGATTTTTTTGCTCAATATATATTTTTATTTTATTTTTTATAATTGCTTTATTTTCGAGCTTTGGTCAGTTTTTATGGAACACATTTTTTAAGCAATAATTATTTTTAATTTTCATTCAATTTTTTTCTTCTTCTTCTTATATAATTTTTAAAAGAAAGATGTTGGTCTTTACCAGTATACACTTATGTAATTAATAAATATGTTTCACTGAATGCCACCATTGGCTTATTTATTCACCTCTTCATATTTTATTAACTCTGTGGTCACAAGCAATAATCGCTTAAGTCAACTTAGGAAGATTTCGAGTTATATATACCACGTTATTCTCCTTTTAAAACTCTATATTTCTGTAAAATCCCCATGCTTATAACTTAATTCAATCAAAAGATATAAATAAAAATATTTAGGCTTAACTTAACAGTGGTATATTAAACTTGCTATAACAGCCAAAGTAGATGTATATACTTAATCAAATTTGATCATGACACACAAACGATGACGATTACAAAATTAAAGTTTATTGTTTTTAGTTTTATTTTCTGCTCGGAAAAAAAGTTATGTTTGGAGTTTTATTTATTTTTATTTTTTGCTCTGAAAATAAACAGTTCTAATTTTTTCTACGCGAAAGATGAAACCCAAAATAATAATGATGTATTGTGGAACGATTTTCCGCCATTCCTTGTCAAGTTTGGCTTGGAGACAAACAGGTTTCGGCTAAAATGCGCCATCTTCAGTGTCTTTTTTCGTTCGTTCATATTCCTAACCTGTCGAAAAAGCAGGCAACCAAACAGTAATACTCAAAAAATAACTTATTTTCTATTCGAGAAATAACACTAAAGCAAAATTATCTTTTTGAGCAAAAAAAAAAGTAAAAATAAAAAATATTAAAAATCATTTTTTAATACATGTTACAGTGATTATATCTGTGTACTTCTTTGGCATTTATCATTTCTCCTTCAGCATGATTTCTAAGCCAAAATTTGGAAAATAATAATTACTAGAAATCCCTGTTTTTTCAATATTAAAATATAATTTCCCTAATTTATTAAAAATACATTTATGCTTATCCTAAAACAGGGGATTTTTTTTTTTTGACAAATAATTTTATGAAATCCACCAAAAATCATTCACCATTCAAATGGCGAACAAATATTTATTTATTACTTTTATTATATACTTTATTTATTTATTATATACTTTTCTTTTTTTTTTGTTTTGTTTGTTAAGTTTTATTATGAAATAATTTCTTTGAGCAATATTTTCACTAATGATTATTTCCTTTGTGTAAGTTTTTTTTTTCATTCACTCACTTTAATAACAGTAAATTGTTATGCAAAAGTATCAATCAATTATTATATTTATGATTTATATGTGTTTTCACTGGTTCAGTATTTAAAATTTCGTCCGATGTTCTTCCTCTTTTTCCGCTTTTCAACCATTTTCCACCGTCGTCCGACATTAACTGTTCTACGAATCTGTGGATGAAATCTAAAATAATGTTTCACCATTTTCATAAAAAAGAATTATAATCCACTCGGTCAAAAACGCACACGAACTTAATTTCAGACGATGCAAAGACAAATACAAATTATAATAATAATCATATGCATACATACATACATATGTACGAGTAAGTATGTATATATTGTTGGAGTGCAAGAGGGGTGAATATTAAAAATGAGTTGTAAACCGTCAGTCGAAATTTATTTACATATCCACAGTGTTGTGCAATGCGATAGGATAAGCTATGCATGTTACAAGGAGTTGGCGCCAAAATTGAGGTGATTTATAAATTCACGTAGATTGCCTCACATTGTATTTTCTTGGTATCTGATTTGGATATCTCTTTTTTAAATATCTTATATCAAACAGTAACTTTGTTACACCTATAAATATATACAGCTGCTTTTCCTTAGATCCCTCTAAGACTCATCAGGTTACTTTTGCTTCTGCCAAGAATCGAACTTGCGCCCTTTGCAGTACCATGACTACAGTTCTAACCGCTGAGCCATTGCCAGCATTCGACATCTGATAGAAATTTGTTGCTAGTTTCTTTCCTACTTAATTCGTTTCTAACTTATGCACATACATACGGGCGATTCCGCAGAAAGGTAAACCATGACGAAAAAATTAAATGTTAAAAATTCGGTATGCGGATATATTTTTATGACTACTTAGATGAAAATTTGTCGGAATTGGCCATATCGGGCTACTATAACATACAGCTCCCATACAACCGATTGTTCAGATTATACATTTTTGGGTATAACTTCTCCATTTAAAAAGCTAGGGACAAATAATGTGACCGAAAATTATCAAGATCGAACCACTATAACATATACATATATGTAGCTGCCATATAACAGATTTTTCAGATATAGTCTGTTTTGGGTATAGCTTCGTTATTCAATCTAATAGAATAATCTTTAACCGCATAGCCTCCCGAATTAGCAATGGAAATTATTAAATATTAGACAATGTAAAATTTCGTTTTTCGGCGATTTTACGCGTTGTTCTTAACTATTGTGCTTATATTCCCTATATGTGCTTGTATGCCATTATCTTCACCGAAAAAATATAAAATTTTGTTAATTTAAGTTATTCTGAGTATAAATTAGTTGAACTAATCGTTATAATCCCGGTTGGGAAATTATGTCCCGTTCGCCATCGCTTTATAAATGCTAATATCTCAGAAACTTCAAATAGGTAGTAGTTCTTCTTTGCACCGATTGTAATGCTGCTCAAGCGCTCTCCAAAAATAAAAATAGGAAGAAGAATATTAACGCTATGCATACTTTATGAGCTTTGAAGGCGTACGAACGTCACGTTCGCCATCCTGGAATCGCCCATATGTATTTTTTTTATTTAACGAACATTGAAAAAAAAAATTTCATACCTAAGTATATACGAGTATTACAGAACACAATGAGGTCTAATATATATAGTTATATTTTGATACTTGATACTAGTAGTTCTATTTCAACGCCCGAAGCTGTCAATGTGACTGCACACAATTAAACAATGTTACAAAACATTCAAGGAGACAAAAACCAAACGTTGGGCAAAATAATTATAATTGTTATTGTATGTGTGGACAAAGTAAACAAATGTACGTGGTAAGCAGTCAACGGTCAGTTGCAATTGCTGGAATATGAAAGGCTTTATAATGAGTTTACATATGTATTTATAGTCTTATTGGTATATGGGCAAGCTTTCCTGTACATATGTATGCAATAATAATGCATAAATAACAACAAAAGCAAACAGTGAAGAAATGCTTCACAATTTTCCATACATTTTCACACAAACACACGTATACAACTATATGTTTTGAAAGCAATGACAAGAGAAATTGTTTGGCTTTTGTCAATTCAAAAAAAAACGCTCCATTGTTGCTTTCCTTTGTTGGTAATTTTGTACTCGTATACACATAAATATGTATGTATGTACATATATTAGGGAGGTTCAATTTGTTCTGAGTGAGCGAACTTATTTCGGCGACAGATGCATTATCTGGTCAATTCGGAACAAAAAGTCCAAAGAAGCACTTCTCTCAATTTGATTTTGGGCTTCCAAGTTTTCAAAAGAAATTTATGTACATAAATAATAAAATAAAGGGCCCGTCAGAATGAATACTTTTCCGGCAATCCAGCAGCGTTTAACTGACACATACTTTAATTTCATATATTTGTTACGGCAAAGTTGGAGTACTGATTGTGTCGATCTTCACTCAAATACATGTAATTCCACTCTGCTGTCAGTTAAACGGATTGCTGGATTGACGGAAAAGTATTCATTCTGACGCCCCTATAACACTTTTCTAAAGTAAAGTTTTCTCCGGATTTTTAATATCATTTTTTTCCTGTAGCAAATACAGTTTCCGAGATATCCTGACCCAAAGTTGTAAAAAAACACTAGCATTTGCTCTAGCTATTTTTTTTAAGTAAAATTAGCTTTCGTATGCATGAAATTTATCGAACTCGCTTTATTTTACCCAGTAAGTAAGGTTGATAGTTCTTAAACACTTTTCTTCTTCTTACCAATTGGCGCTTAACCGTCTAAACGATTTTGGCCGAGTCCATAAAAGCGCGTCAGTCCTTTCTGCTATCGACAGCTGGCGCCAATAGTAACATCAAGGGAGGCCAAATCATTATCCACATGATCTTTCCAACACATTGAAGGCCGCCCTCTTCATCTGCTGCCAACGGTGGGTGTGGATAGAAATACTTTCTGAGCAGGAGCACAGCCTTACAGGTGCTATATTTTCATGTATTTTTGTGGCAGAAATACTAGGAAGGTATGCCACCCACTCCCAAGATGTGACCGTATTTTTAAAAAAATCCAATAATTTAAAATTAATTAAATTAAATTAAATTTTTTGATGGCATGGCAAGCCAGTAGTATACCAAAGCGTCCACACAATATCCGCGTACGTATTATTATTTAGTGTAAAAATCTTTAGCAGAACTTTCGTTTTGATCGCTTTCCCTTTTAATCATTGGAATTCTTAAAAAATATATATAATAAATGTTTGGTAAGTTTTCATGAATAATTATTCTTAGCTTAATACCGAAATTTCTCAGAACAAGGATATTTTTCCTAATTTAGAATTAATCATTTCGGATTATTTTCCTGCTGCCAGAAACACGAATGTGAAAATCTTTTTAAGTGCTATGTCTGCTCTTTACGGGTATATATTGATATAATAACAATTAATATTTTTATATATACTTATGTACATACACCTACATATTATGTATGTATGTTTACACAACCAATTATACAAATATTAATTGTTATTACATCAATATATACCCGATTAAGAGCAGACATCGCACTTAAAAAAAATTTCACATTCGGTTTTCTGGCAGGGGAACGACGAATTGCTCTCTCTCAGATATAGTTTATGCCTCCTAATATGGCCTAAAAAAATCTTGTTCTCTTCTTCTTCTGCCATTGTGGCATCTTTTCCGCCTTCCCTGCTTTCTGCTATGTTGTCCATTTTATATTCTACTCCGGATTCGAACCATGGCATCAATCTGAAATTCAATACAACGTCATAATATATGTAGTGGGACATTCAACATTATATTGGACTTTAGTGATGCATTTTTTCGAAAAAGAATCTGTGAATTGTTGACATCATTGTAAAAAGCAAAACTAAAGAATTTGTATTTTAAGAATTTTTATTCTTGTTTAAAGAATTTTCACACTAGCAATAAAAATATCTAGAATATTCTTGATTTGAGCACAAATTGGCTTTGTTTTAATAACATTTTTCTTAATTTATATACATTATTCTTATTTTATATATTCTGCATCTTAATTTTTAAAAACAAGAACGGAAAATTTTTGTTCTTACAATATTTAAGAAAGAATTACTCTTAAAATTTTAAGAACAAAAAAGGATGAATTTATTACCAGGCGGACTTAATTTTAGTACTCCATTTTTCTCTGAGTGTATGTATATAATAAATAGGGCAACCAAAAAATTGCTCTAAAAAATGTTTTTTTGGCGCTAAAAAATTGCCGTTAAACTTAAAGAATTGGCACTTTTTAGCCTTAAAAATTTTTTTAATTTCAGTTCATTTTCTTAAAACATAAAACAAAATAAAATAAGGGTCGATTTCATAATGAGACTCTTAAAGCTCATTTTGTTCAAAGTTCCTTTTAGTTAAAGAGCCATTTAATCGTACTTTAAAGTAGGAGTGATTTCATAATAATATAATATTAAAAGGCCCCTTTAAGCGAAAATATTGCAAATGGCAATGCCATCTTCGACAGTTTCACGTCAAATTATTGTCATAAATTTAAAAATATTGAAATTTGACATTTGTTTTTTTTTTCTGAAAATAAATAAATTTTTTGATTGGGGCTTTAATTTTTTTGAAAAAAAAAAAGTAAAAAGAAGCATAATTTGGAAACCCAGTGCAGAGAAAATAGGAAGCGGTCATCTAACCTCACAAAAGAGAAAGAAGATGAATATTGCATTATCGGACTCAATAAACAAAATCGGTTGAAACATTTTAATAAATTCTTGATATTTGATTTTGACAGACTGCAGAAATAAAATTTTTTCCGGCAAAAGGGACCGGACTTAAATGCCAGTTTTTGGGTATTTAATTTTAAAGGAACTTTTATCTTGAAAAAGACTTTATGAAATCGATCAACAAATTAAAGGCCCCTTTAGATTTTAAATGAACTTTTAATTTGATTATGAAATCGGCCCTAAAGTAGATAAACTAAAATAAAATAAAATAAAATAAAATAAAATAAAATAAAATAAAATAAAATAACAAAATGTAAACTTTTAGGTACATGTCTCAAAAGAGAAAGACAATATGCCGTAATCGTAATTTGGCATTAGTTCGGTCGCGCGTTGATCGTACCTCAAAGTTGCTTTACTCTGACATTTGATATTACATGTTGAAGTGAAAAAATGCTAACTGTCACTAATATATTTTGTTGAATTTTTTACATATTTAATATCTTTTCATCGAAAGAGAACTATTTGAATTTATTTTTTCATCGATATTTACAAAAATTTTACGATCAAACGCTTGAGGTCAAAATGAGATTTCCCCCATATATTTTCCTACATTTATTTGGATTCCGGTATAAAAAATTTAATTCATATTGCCACATACGGCATCCCCGATCAATACAACAAGAAAAATGGGAGCGAGAGCAGAGCTCGCAGCAAAAAAAATTGGGAGTTAGGAGCAGAGCCAGGGAAAAAAATGTTTGAGAATGAAGCAGGAACGTAGCTAAAGAAAAACAAACTTTTGCTCCGATACCCTGGTTGTGAAGATTAAACGAATATATGGGGGGTTAGATGTGCAATAAAATGTTGATGAAATTACCCGACGTCTATACATGCCATATCTGGAGCAATTCAATTGACAAATTGAAGCGACTAGCCAATCAGAGAGCAGAAAATCCGTAACATATTTTTTCCAATAGTAAAATTAGCATAAATCGGCATTTATTATGAATTTGGTAATTTTTAGCTCTATCAAAAGTAGGTCAGAATGTATAATTTTTCTTAAAAACTACCCTAAATTAAGTATTATGTGATAGCTACCATAGGAAAAAACTTGCTTGTGCCAATTTTTGGTTGCCCTAATAATAAATAATCACCCCGATTCTAAACGAAAAATCCACAAGGATTTTTCCGCTTCTCCCTGTTCTCTTATTCTAAACACAAATTCCTTGTGGATTTTTTCGCTTCTCCCTTTCCGGCTATTCTAAATGATGTTCGAAAAAGTGAAAAGCGAATAAGGAAGAAAAGTAGGTATCATGAATGAAAATAAAAGCGAGAATTTATGCCATTATTTTGTGAGATTTTTCACAAGACAATTTTAAGTGAATGTTGAACAAAATGTGAGTGAATATAACTTTTGTTAATAAAAAATACATAATTGAATTAATTATGTACTGGTTTGCTTATTTTTATGACGGAAAGTATAAACAGCAAATAGATATTTTAGTAAGTTTATTGAAGGGGCAGCCGGATATTTCGCGGCTTGTAGGCTGTAGTATCCCTTCCGGTTGTAGTAAGGGTGCTTGTTTTGATATGGAGCGATGATACGGACATGTGTTCCATCAATACATTCAAGGACACTAGAGATGTCGTAGTTTTAAAAACCGCACTTAAAAACTTTCTTTTTCGTCGCTGTTCATAGCTTTATGAATCCAAATCGGATACAACTCATTTTCAGAAATTTCAACAACTTTTAGAACTTTGCTGAAGGTGGATTGAGCCAATCAAACGTCAGAATTTTTTCCAACTCCCGTTTGATATCCGTCTTCAAGCAAAAAAACGGAAGAATGCGCATAGTTTTATTTATGAGAGATTGCAAATAGTTTCTTTGGCTGCTGTGTATGTGATATTAAAATGTCCAATAAATATTTGAACGCAGGTTTATTAATTCTATAGTATTTAATAAAGCTGCAAATTAATAAAATCAATGCAATACTCTCAAAAAACTTTTATTTCCTATAAAGATTCCGTCAAACAGATTCGTACCATCGCGCAATCTTCCTCTTATAGACCTCTGCTACTTTCGAAAAGCAATACCATGTATATTCACTCATAATTTTGTTAAATTTGCAATTTTTTAACAAAAATGCAAAATTTGTGGGGAAATTTCTATACGGGCCAGGCCCCTGAATTTTCGGTTTTTTTTTTATTATTTTAGGGTAGGGGGGTCATATGGATCACTAAAATGCAAACGAAATCTTGTGAAAACTCATAATTTATTAATAATAAATTATTTTTGCGTAGTAGTAGTACATCCTAATGCGTTGGCGGCCTTCGGCTGCGCTTAAAAATTCTCTTTCTGGAGTAAAATCTACGGACCGATCCACAGTTGTTTTGAGTAGAAAAACATTTTGCGTTTGCGGCCTTCGGCCTCGCTTCAAAAAAAATTACCCTCAGCCGGCGGAATTCCCTTTCTGGATTTATATTTCTGGAGCAGTCCACAGCATTTTTGCATAGTGGGGTTTTAAAATTTGTAAAATTAACATTCACATAACATTTCCAGAAAATTTTATTGAAAAATTCTTAGTGGTTTGAAAATAAATACGGCATTCGCATAATATCGAAGGCGACACAGGTAGGCGCATAGGCAAATTCCGAAGTTACTTTTTTATTTACAAAAGTAGAGTGTAATGTAAAAATCAAAGCGAATTCACATCATGGCCCAATAGGAATGGGCCAGTCCCAAGTGAATTCAGGTTTTAACCAAGGCGAAATATCATTTTGACACCACACTACCAAATACAATAACAAAATGCATCGGAAATTTCTGAATCCGCTTATGCGCCTACCTTCCTAGATCTGCCTTGCAACAAAAAAGCTGACTTCGAAAATCCGCTCACATGTTCGAAATTCTGTTCGCCAGTTTTTCTTCTCGCTAGTGAAAGAGAATAGGAGGAAATTTTCCTGGTGAACAAAAAAATCCACAAGGGCTGAGATCCTGGCGGATATTTAGAATCGGGGTGATTGTGTATTCCCAGCCAGCAAGGTGCGGTACATTTTACGAACATTGCGATTTACGAGCTAAGTATTCTCGAATCAGAAAACAATAACAAAAGAAGCTTTTTTCTATCATGTAAAAAAAAAGAAAACGAAAAATTCATTATTTTAAAAGTAAGTATGTTTGTAAAATTTCTAATTAAAAACACAAATAACATAAAATATATCTTTTAGATTATAATTAGCGAAGGATTTGCTGATTTCTGCACAAGTAAGGACGTGCTGGAGGAAATTTATTACCGATGAAGTAGCCGAGCATTTTTCGTGGAGGGGCAGTGGTGTGAAAATTAGCGCAATTGGTTTGGCAACGACTGCAGCAATAAGAAGTATGTATGTACGTATGTTACATTTTCAATAATACTTATTAGGTTTGGTCTTTTACTTTGTTATCTAAGGTGCATTTCGTAACAAATTCAATTCAGAGGAAGAAGTGTTTACGACGATTTTGAAGAAGCATTTTCAATATGCCCATGAAAGGCAAAAGAAGTTGGCAGCATACCACCGAAAACAAAATTAATCACCCTTATTACGGTTGTCGTCGTCGACGTCGTTGTCACTTTTCAGTCGACATCACGTCACCTCGACGTCGTCGTCACATCGACGCAAGATCGGTATTAGCTAAGCGTATTGAGACGACGTCGACTGTTTATCGGTAAACCGAATGACGAAAGTACCATCCCTATAATTTCTGCACTAGCTTTTTGATTTTATTTACAATCTGTGCGCAATTTTTTCCGTATTTTTAATCTGTGCTATTTTGATAATTTATTTCTTTATTATAAATGTATTTTGCGATGAATATAGCAATGAAGTGCTCGAGTAATGAAGAAATAAAATAAAAATAATTTTAGTTGAAATACATATGTATGTACATAAATATTTAATAAATTAGTTTTCTCCTAATCTTTCTTAAAGGAGGTGCCAAGGCATTCAATTTAATGGTGATTGCTTCTCAATGTTGTAAAAAATTAGTTGGAATCGTACCCCATTGAAAACCTTTGGGTCGGCTTCGGTATGTGTGCTCACCGAATTTATTTTTAAACTAGTGGGAATTTTTCAATGAAACTAGCAGGAAATATTCTGCGGATGTTAGTTCTACTAATTTTAACACTCCCGTAATAAAATTTTAAAAGCAAAAATCCATACATACTAAATTTTCTTCTTGTCGCCATTAAACACCGCTTCGACGAAAATGGCAACGAGTGACCGTCGACGTCGACTTAGCTGATACCAAATATGTGGTCGCTGTGGTGCAGTGGGTAGAGTGCTCGCCTGTTATGCCAGAGGTCTCGGGTTCAAACCACGGTCCGAGCCAAGGTTAGGTTAGGTTGAGGTGGCTGTCTCCGCAATTCATGAAAGCGGGGACACACTTAGGCCGAGGTGGCCCATTGTGATACCACACGGGAGCCCTAGCTTCCTTATCCCTGTTTACAAACCTTTCCGGAAAAATTAGATTCAAAAGTATGATAAGATTAGATGCCCGTGAAGCTAAACCAGCGCGTTTGTTTCATGAAGCGCAGAAAATCTAGTGTCCTTGCATTTTCCATCTCCGCCATGCACTCGAAAAAGTGTTTATGGAGGAAGCGGTACCTGGATAGCGACAGTGCGGGGCAGTGGCATAGATAGTGCTCAACACTCTCTATTTCCTCCACGTCCCTACAGCTGCGGCAGAAGTCGTTTTTATATAGGCCCATGCGAGAGGCGTGAGTGCCCATAAGACAATGGCCTGTTAGAAGTCCCACCAGCGGACCTATAGAGAGCCGATTCAGATGCAGCACCGATACAGACCTAGCCTCATCCAGTCTAGGCCAGATTTGCCTAGAAATCACACAAGTTGACTCCTTGGCCCATCTAGCGTTAGCCTGTTCAATGGAGCGAGATCTCAACCAATGCTTGCATGAGTTAAGCGGGGGGCCAACCCATGCCGCAGATGTGATATCCTGCAAGCTTGTGCCTTCCCTTGCCAACTCATCTGCAATGCAGTTGCCCCGAACGTTGCTATGGCCTGGAACCCAAACGACGTTCAGGTCGCACCTTTCGGCTAGTTTGTTCAAAGACTCCCTACATTTCATTGCAACTATAGATGTAGCATTGTTACTCTGTAAGGATTTTATGGCAGCTTGGCTGTCAGAGAAGATTTTGATAGAATTTATGTCTGGCAGATCTGTCAGGCGACGAGCTGCTTCCCATATGGCTATGAGCTCAGCCTGATAGACGCTGCAGTGATCAGGTAGGCGCAAACTTACTTTCAGATGAAGCTTTTCGCAGAAAAACCCACTTCCAACTCTATTGTTCAATTTAGAGCCGTCCGTGTAAATGTGCAGTATATTAGGGTCGGGATCCCCTAAGTTCTTCCACTCGCTCCTCTCCGGGATTCTTGTGGAGAATTTGTTATCCCAACAAAAGGCTGGTATTGCATAGTCCAGCTTTAGAAAATTGGCAGGGACGTTACTAAGAATTTGAGCGTGCCCGAATCTGGTGTCCCTCCAGGGTTCGGTTGCATTGAGCCTTGCCGCGTTGCAGCTGGCAATGAGTTTCCCCTGTATATCCGTGGGGAGAAGAAATAGGATGGTTTCGAGAGCTTTAGTTGGGGTGGAGGGAAGGGCTCCGCTAATAAGCATGGAAGCCATTCGCTGCGCTCTAGTTAATTTGCTCTTATTGGTTTCGAGTTCCAGTGCTGGCCACCATATGGTGACTGCATAGAAGAGAATAGGTCGCACTACCGCTGTGTACAGCCAATGGACGATTTGGGGGTTAAGTCCCCATCTCTTGCCTATCGCTGATTTACATGCGTAAAGTGCTAACATGGCTTTTTGGGATCGTACTTCTACGTTCCGTTTCCAGTTTAGTTTTCTGTCTAGAATAACACCAAGGTATTTAACCTCGGTAGAGAGTTTAATCTCCTTCCCATTTATGGACGGAGGTTTGAATTCAGGTATCTTATGTTTGCGGGTAAACAGAACCATTTCCGTTTTCTCAGAGCTGACACTGAGCCCGCATTTCAGAGACCAGGTTTTTACAATGTTGAGTGCATTTTGCAAAAGGTCGCTCAGCACCGGTATATGCTTGCCAGTCGCTGTCAGGGCGATGTCATCGGCGTACGCAATGACCTGGCAGCCCGTGTGCTTAAGTTTAGAGAGCAGGGTGTTCACCGTTAGGTTCCAAAGCAGAGGAGACAAAACTCCACCCTGGGGTGTTCCCCTGTTGGCATACCTAGTTATCGATGAATTACCCATTTCAGAAATAATGGCTCTTCTACTAAGAAGAAGTTCGACAAACCTCACGAGAGCCTCTTCTACCTCCAAGTCCCGTAGGGCGGTGGTAACGGCTCCCGGTAGAACATTGTTGAAAGCTCCTTCTATGTCGAGAAAGATGCCCAGTGTGAATTCCTTAAAGGCTAGCCCCTTTTCTATCTTGGAAGTGATAACGTGTAGAGCAGTCTCTACGGACTTGCCTTTGGAATAAGCGTGTTGAAAAGGAGATAGAGTATTCGCACGGAGCCTGATATAGACATCCAGCAATCTCTCAAGAACTTTGAGTAGAAAAGAGGTCAGGCTTATCGGCCTGAAATCCTTTGAGCTGCTGTAGGAGGCTCTGCCCCCTTTAGGAATAAAGATCACCTTCGCCTTGGTCCATTCCAGAGGAATGTATGACAGGTTAAGGCAGGCTTTATAGATAGGAACAAGTAGAGGGGTTAGAGTATCACTTGCTGCCTGTAATTCAGCAGGAAAGATTCCATCTATTCCCGGAGATTTGAAGGGTTTGAAGGATTTAATTGCCCATTTTACCCTTGTGTTAGTAATTATGTGCTCCAAGTCATTAGATGTCCTGGGGTTAGAGTAGGTTCTATAAGGTTCCGAGGTGCACCCTGGGAAGTGAGTGGTGACCAGGGTGTTCAGAATATCAGTACTAGATGTGGCCCAGTCCCCATTTTGCATTCGGATACAGCTTGGGGGAACTGGGTTAGTAGAGAGGACCTTTCGTAGACGATTGGCCTCAGAGATTTCTTCTATGTCGCTAGCGAAGTTTTTCCATGAGTCTCTTTTAGCTCTTTGGATCGACTTCTTGAAAATTTTTAAGGCATCCTTGTAGGCTTGCCAGTTGCCAGTTGTTTTCGCCTGGTTGAAGAGTTTTCTGCTGTTAAGCCGAAGCTTGGAGATCTCCGGGTTCCACCAATAAGGTTTCTTTTTACCCCGAACTTTGACCTCCGGGCAGGCACTCTTGAAAGCAGCGTTACAGGATTTAGTAACAAAGTCAACTGCTTCATCGATTTTAGACGATGTGTCCAGCACACCGAGAGAAACAGACCCGTTATTGGAGATAGGCGCTTCATCAGTTGTTAACGGTAGGCTTAACATACCGAGAGAAGCGTGCTCAAAGAGCGTAGCAGACAGTTTCTGATTAAACAGAGCCCAATCCGTACGCCTCCTGTTCCTGTATCCCGCTCTAAGCGGAGGTCTCAAGAGTAGATTAAAAGTTATATACATATGATCAGAGAAGGAGTTTTCTCCGGACACCTGCCATTCCTTGACATAGTCAGAAAGCGGGCCTGTGACCAGAGTGATATCAAGTACCTCACTCCTGTTTGCGGTGACAAAAGTAGGTAGATATAATAAAATCAAAAAGAGACTCACCCCTCGCGTTTACATCCGATGAGCCCCATGTTGTGTGGTGGGCATTGGCATCGGCCCCGATCAGCAGTTGGAGCCCTAAACGTTCGGGTTCCTTAACCGCACCAAGTAGCCGATCTTGCCCAGAAATGGGGCGGTCATACGCCAAATAGACAGAGGCGATCCATATCGGTTTACCTTTCAGCTCGAGGCTGATGCAGACCATATCTTCGTCGCTGAAAAGAGATACCATAAAGTAGGAAAGAGTTTTGTGTATTAGAATACATGATCTGGTCCTACCTGTCGCAGGTGCTGCCACCACATGGTAGTCCCCAGATTTGAGGCCACAGACCCTGGATCCAACGACCCAAGGCTCCTGGACCAGAACGATCGCCTCAGCAGTCTTGCTGAGATGTAAGAGTAGTGCAGCCGAAGCTGCTTTGGAGTGATGCAGGTTAATTTGCAGTACCTGCATCATTTTGGTCGTCGGAATGCATCTCGACGTCCGCCGCTACTGTACCCGCTCCTTCGGAGACCTCAATGACTGTGGAGTCAAAGTCGGCTTCCTCCGGATCCGAATCCAGCAGCGTGCATTCGTCGAGCATGTTATAGAACGGGCCTACCAACTCAGACACCGAGAACGTATCGCTCTCGGAGTCCAGAGTGCTATCTGCCCGTTCATTAGCGGCCCCATGTCCACTCGAGGTGTTGCATGGAGCCCGGACGTCCATAGTTAAGGGGGTAGTGGGTTCGCTCATGGCGTTGCCCCCTACCTCCACAGAATTGGAATTGGATGCTTTCGTAGAACACCCCCCATCCCCAGAGCCCTGCGGATCGGGTGCGCTCAAGGCGCTGCCCTCAGCCCCAAGGCTCGGAAGACCAGGGTTGTCCTCGTCGGCTACCAATTCATCCTCTTCTGGGGATCATCCCTTCTGATTTTCGGCGTGATGGTAAAAAGGCCGTAGCGGATTGTACCACCTCGCTTCTCAATCCACGGGAGAGACGCCTCGCTTATGACAAGCCCAACCTGGCGTTGCATCTCCCTCACGTCACCAACACGTACTACCCTCCAATCGCTTGTGGGCATTTCCGCGTTGGAGCGAGAGATGATCCTCAGAATTCTATCCGGATCAGATGGCTCAGCCGGGACCCAGACCCAGGCTCTCGGTCTGTTCGGAATTTCTTCCTTACTGACCGCAACCAAGTCAGACCCGGGCCACAGCTCACCCACCTCGGACATAGCCAGTTTATAAAGCTCGTACGAGCGCTCATCTGCACATGTTACGAGCTTTATTCGACGGTCCGAGCCAAACACCAAACAATTTTTCTAATTAGTAAAAATCCAATTATTGGGTTTTTTAAAAGCAGCGGTCACCTCTCGGCAGTGGGCGGCATACCCTCCGAGACTATTTCTGCCATGAAAAAGCTTCTCACAAAAAATGCATTCGCCGTTCGGATCCGGCATAAAACTGTAGGTCCACCCAATTAGTAGGAAAAACAAAAAGGAGCACACCTCGAATTGGGAGAGAAGCTCGGCCATAAAACTCGTCAGAGTTATAATAGTGCCATTGTATTATTATTATTATTATTATATATTATATTATATTATAAATATGTTTCGATAGTTGTCACAAGTTATCGACTTTACCATACGTAATACCGATTTTGATAAGTCGTCGCCGACAGCGTCGAGTGAGTGTCGACGGCGACAACCGTAATAAGAGTGAATATATTATTGTAATTATCGCATCCACTACCATTGTTTAGTTAATATTAAACAGCAGTCAATAAAAAAACTGTATACCTAAAATTTAGTTTTTTTATGGGCACTCTTTTACGCATTGAAAATCAGTCGGTAAGGCAATCCAAAATATCGTTTTTTCTATTGAAAATCAATCGTTTACGAGTACATTTACGATAAAAAAAACGGACGTAAAAAGATTCATACACGAGTGCTTTTTCGATACATTTACGACACTTGTAGGCACTGAACATTTTAAAGCGAAACAGTATTCGTAGGCGAATCGTAAACGGATTTCATAAACGATATTTTATTAGAGTTTTCTTCGAGAAAACATCAGTTTACGAGCTCGTTTACGATGATTTTGCTGACTGGGTTACTATCGTTATTACTAAAGCTGGCCACAGACGACGAACATGCTCGCCAACATGCGCGCCAGCATGCTCGTCGCCTTTGCCTACTAACGTGCGACCATCTCATTTGTAAATGCGTACTTCAAGTAGGAAGATGGCAATGAATACGCGGATAATGCTCTTTCTATGAGTTAAATTTGCATATATATTTATGAGGCAAAAAAATTAAATACATACGTATAAAATCCTTAAACATGCATATATTTCTTTTGCATTCAATGCAATTCAGTAATTTCCAGTGTGATACTCACTTCATCCGCGATGTTTACTGCTCAAGCGTCAACACGAAATGAGGTTGTTGTTGTTGCTTTCAATGCAATGTTCGTGAACCACGCCACTAACGACGAACATGTGCGCCAGCGGTTGGCCAAATATCAAAAAATTTTGATTTTTGCCAACATGTTGGCGAACCACGCCACTAACGAGAAAAATGCACCTGACCACGAGCATGTTGGCGAGCATGTTCGTCGTCTGTGGCCAGCTTAATACAAATTTCAATAGATGCCAATAAACTTTCAGTATAAGTACCGTTATGTGAACAAAAAACCATCATGCGCTTAAAAGTATGTATGTAGGTGCATACACGTACATATGTATGCTTGTATTAGTCGCATGCTTCCCTGCACATATTCGCATTTTTTTTTAATTATAGTCAATACTTACGACTTGTACGCTGCGGCTGATTTGTTCAACTAATTAGATATAATCACTTCTCAGCACGCGAAAATCTAGTTTCTAGCGAAAAGGCTTTTCATCAAAAGCAGCAAATTAACCTAAACGCAGTTAGTAGGCTTAGCAATGCGATATATTTTTACACAATTTTATATGTATATATTTATGGCTGTGTATATATGCCTACAAATACACATGCATTCATAGGAGTATGTACCTATGGCTGCTGTGGTGCAGTGGGTAGAGTGCTCGCCTGCTATGCCAGAGGTCTCGGGTTCAAACCACGGTCCGAGCTAAACAAATTTTTCTAATTAGTAAAAATCCAATTATTGGGTTTTTTAAGAGCAGCGGTCACCTCTCGGCAGTGGGCGACATACCCTCCGAGAGTATTTCTGCCATGAAAAAGCTTCTCACAAAAAATGCATTCGCCGTTCGGAGCCGGCATAAAACTGTAGGTCCACCCAATTAGTAGGAAAAACAAAAAGGAGCACACCTCGAATTGGGAGAGAAGCTCGGCTATAAAACTCGTCAGAGTTATAATAGCGCCATTGTATTATTATTATTATTATTATATGTACCTATATACATATGTACTTTCATCGCCTATTCAGTTTCATATGCTGACATGACTAGTTAGCCTTTTGTCCCTTGTTTAGCTAATAAAAAAAAAAGTTTAAAATGTTACATTTTTATTGGTTGTTTTTCAAAGTATCGTAATTAACCTACACGAAGGCAATATGCAAACCCATTCTAACAAACATACATACAAACGTGTCGTCATTTAAAGTGTTAAACCGCGAATCTGTATAGGTACTACAAGTGTATAGTGTACGTATGTACATATGTTTATATGTATATGTATGCATTTAAATGGGATATGGTTTAATTAAGCCTCATTAGCAAACGAAACGCATAACAATCAATAATGCGAGTATTTTAGTTGGTTGCAGATAGACTTTCATGCACAGATGAGTAAGCAAAATTTAAAAACTAATGTATCGCTATGCCAAATATGTATGTATGTATATCCTTCTTCACGGCGATTTCCAGTGTAAGGTAGAAAAGGATGTGTGTCGGTACATGACCCCATCGCCGTCTTTGGAATGCATTCTAGAGTGTGTCCGCGATAAAGCAGAGAACATGGACGAAATCATACTTTTTTATCTTGCACTCTTTCATGTAGGTCTTTTCATGCATATCTACGTGTTCAAAGACATGCATGACCACGTTTCCCATTGGGAATGATTGAGGATAAACTGTAAATGCAAGAATTTACTTATAATAATATGCTGTATTATCTTGTTGAACAAATACATTCCACATACATATATATGTGCCGAGGTTAGTTATTTCCTTAAAACTCTTGAGACCGAATGCCAGTAAAATATTACGTTATATTCTTTGAAAACTATGTCTAATAATTACATATTCCATTCAAAATAAAATGGAGTTGGAGATACATATACACGTTCAAACTATTGTTGAATAAGCCTAGTTATTAAATTATTTGCGCTGACCTTGAGCGCACAAAATATATGTACATACGTACTACTTACCTATGTATGTACTTGTATGACAAGTTCCACATTCCAAAAATATCCACATGGGATTAAAGTATAGGGATATTTGTACATATGTAAATAGTTTGCATATGCATATACATACATATATGTTTGTCATATATGTACCTGCTTCAACCATCATAGACCTCATGGAACCATTAAACTTGAACTTGATTTAATTTCGACGGCTCACCACAAAAAGGGTTGACGAATGTGACAATTTGTATAAATAGTACATGGAAATTGTTAGACACGCAATACATTCTGCTGGCACTGCACATGCAAATACATACATAAAATTTGTATCTACAGGTGTCGGTGTGTAACGGCAAACAATAAAACTGAAAATTATAAGTTAAACGTACGTGTAAGAATAATAAATAACGTTTAAATAATAATAATTGCAAGTTTAAATTCTATGGGTTCCATTAGCTTAGATTACGCACACATTAAGTAACCACAAAGCACTGCGTGTGCACTCGCACTGTGTTTAATGTTACGTATACGCCATGTAGTACGCCGTACTAGCGCTTGATGATAACCCATGAAAATAAATATGTATACATGCATACATACATATGTGTATGTATGTACATTAGAGGTGTTCTTATTCAGAAAAAATTTAAATCTACGAGATGAGGAGTGCCGGCCAGATTATGGTTCATTTTGGTATAGAAAACCAACGTGCGGAATTTGGTGGCGATCAGAGAACATTTAATGGACCCGGAAACTGTCTGAAGTTTCAATATTAGGCATATTTCCGACGTATAAACGCATACATCGAATTTATATTAATGAGCGAAAAAAATTTTTCATACTAAAATTGCTAGCATACAAATCTACCTTAACACGGGTAAGCACCAGTGGCGGACCTAGCATAAATTGCCTGGGCAAGCCTTTGTGTGAAGCATAACCATTAGCCATTTATGTAATTTCTTTTGCTGTATTATTTAAAAGTCTGATTGCGTTCCGTCATTGACTTTGATTTAGAGTTCTCGATTTCTTTTTAACATTTTCGAGTGGCCCGAATCAATGCTTTTCATTGCTCGAACGCTCGTTTGTTTGTTTATTACGCGTATGTTTGTACAGGCATTTGAACAATTTGGGTATTTGAAGATCGTTTTTTCTCGTTTATTTTGTTTTTGTTTTTTTTTTTCATATGTATTTTTTACTTTTGTTTTCCTGATACACATTTTTTTGTTTGTATACTCAGAGAAAAGGAATCAAAAATAAAATTTTTATTTTTATAATGCACGTTTTAAACCAAGTCATTTTTATTTTATAAATGAAAATTTTTAAATTAAAAATTAAATTTTTTAAATTAAATTTTTTAAATTAAAATGTATTTAGAATTTAAAAAGAAACATGTTTAAATTAAAAATTAAAATTAATGGAATAAAAACGAAAGTTATTCCTTCAAAATCTCATAGTGCTTAAAATAAAAATAAACATTTTTAAATTAAAATTGTTTTTTCTTGATTTTGCAATTTTACTCTGAACATTTTTAAAATAAAAAATTTCGTATTTACATAATTCTTAAATATAAAAACGTGCGCTAGGGAAATCTTACACGAAAGCACAGAGGTATTTTTAGTTTCCTTATACCGACGGAAATTTCAGCAGTAGCAAGTGTATTTGCTTATTGTCTAATACCTAAAAATGGGTGCTTTAGTGTTTGAAAAACTGAGGTCCAATTTGATTTCCACCGCTTTTTAAAATTATCTTGATATTGTGCCAATAGTCGCCAAAAATCACAATCAACCCATTTATAATCTGGTATTTGATATTTATGTTTGCATGCACATGCAGATGTAAGAAATTATGTGCATAAGTATGTACATACATGCAAACGAAAATCAAATCAAATATGCATATGGCTGTGAATACTGAACTTTTGAATTCCGAAGCCAGCTTCATATTCGCATACAAATTTGATGTGAAAAATAAAAAAAGTGCTTTGCTAGTTTTTTTTCAATTTAAGTCTGAAAATAAGCAGTTGGTTTCTCCTTAGGGAAAGCGAGAAAACAAGCTATGTTATTTTGTTTTGAAAGCCAGCTTATGTGTGGAAACGTTGAAGCATGCTCACTGTGCTGTGATTGGCTGTACAAACAAAATACACATTGTGAGGTGGATTGGTGGTGTATTTGCGCTATTTTCTTAGCAGGCTTTTAGGCACATGTTACAGTGGGGGCTATATTATTGAGAACTTAAATAGTAAAGACATTTAAAAAGAAAAATAACCAGATTTTAAAGAATTTCGTATGAAATGAACGAAAATGTGTACGCAAGCCGGGCTTCTCGGCTTGTATGAAGCGACCGCCTCTGGTAAGCACAAATTTAGCAATTTCAGTATGAAAAATTTCACAGTAGAAATTGATTAAAGTAGAATATCCTGGGAACGCCTAAGCGGATATGAAAAAGTTATATGTCGTTGAAAACAGAATTAACAGCCGATTGTTTTAAAATTGTTTTATATTTACACTGGTAAACAAATTCATCGAGAAATCCGGCATTAAAAATGAAAAAAATTAATTTAAATTGAATTTGTGGCATTTTTTAGTTTCTCTGGCATCTATCAAGATAAATTAACGATCCGTATACTGTTAAAAGTGGTGAAATATAATGTTTTCATCGACATGAAAATCATGTTAATGGGATAAACAGAGGAAAAGTTATGGTATTAGGTATATGAAGAGATGAGTTTTGGCCCTTATCTCCAGATTTTGAGGGTGTTTTGAGGAGGGAATTCTAAGAATGCACTTTTGTATACTCGACTAGACGTACAACTTGAGGTATGTCTCGCCAAAAGTACTTTTTCACTGTCACACAGTTTTATTATTGTCGATGCAACAAGGTGGGCTGACTATCATGACTGTTTTTTGTTGACTTAATGTTGTTTTTGTAGGATCCACGTAGTTTTTACCTTCAGTGCATAAAGATATATTCATGTACACATATCGATTTCGATTTCTTTATGCCGTTAAACCACCGATAGGTGATCAATGTTTACCTTTCTGATAGAGCTCCAATTTTAAGACTTGGATTGCATTTTTTTTACCTTTGCTTTTTCAAGGCCTATATAAACAGATTCGCAGTGTTGCACTTTAAACGACGCCATAGAGAACATTCAGATAGTGTGCATATTATCTGAACTATGTAAGTTCGTGTCAAATTATGTACTTTGTTTGCAAACAAAAGAAAAACTATTTATACTTTGTATGGAAGCAACAATTCAAATTTTTTGTTGGTAATGACCCCATATGTTCACTACACTATAAACTGCACTATAAATGCACTTAACGCGTTCCACAAAATCCACAAAGGAAGCACAATATGGGTTTTAAATGACGGTTAAACAGGAGTATGTATATGTATGTATACATACACGTGCATGCACACTAATTGCACAACTAAAAGGTGGACTTAAAAATTTGTTGATCAATTACCGTTCCATTTAAGTTGAAAGCCCAAAAGCTTTTTAAAACGTTAATGACACTTAATTGCCATTTAAATGCAATTTGTAAGGCAACACCAATATTTTAGTGAACGTGGCGAAATGGTCGCTTTAACGCTGCATTTGTAGTTAAATATCTATATTTATGTTTTAATTATATATACATACATAGTAAATTAGGGCGTACTACGGTGCAGTGTAGTACATTTGCAATTGCAATTATATACATAGCTACACTTTCATTACCTTTAAAATTAAAAAAAAAACCTTTTTTGCCTTTTAAAGCCATTTTCACCATTCGCTGTTAAGCATTTAACCAGCGATTTTTGCACGTTTAAGCAGTTTATTTGACAGCTCGTCATACAATTTATGTCAAAATAAACAGCGATTAAATTAACCGGAGATGGCGAAAACGGTCCTTAATCTTATACGTATATGTATTTATATGTATAGTATTTAGTAATCTGATGTATTGCGGAACGATTTTCCGTCATCCCTTGTCAAGTTTAGTTTGGAAACAAACCGGTTTCGGCTAATATGCGCCACCTTCAGTGCCTTTTCTCTTTCTCTGATAAGATGGCGCATATTACCCGAAATCGGTTTGTCTCCAAACTAAACTTGACAAGCGATGACGGAAAATCGTTCCACAATACTTCATATTCCTACCCTGACGAAAAAGCAAGCAAGCAAAATTTAACATTTAGTAATTCTTTATGTGTATTTTATAAAAGGTACTTACGTGCATATAACTAAGTAATTAGGTGATGTGTCTTTCACCAATAGACATTGAAACCAGTTGCAGGCTTTAAATAAGAATAAAAAGAAACCAAATTGATGACAGGTGGGTGGCTACAATTTGCCAGTTTGCTGCTCAATTCGAATCGTTATGTGAGAAATTTATGTATGTATGTATGTTCAATAAAAATGAAATCGAGCTGATGCCAACCATTGCGACTATGGCGCCTGCTCATTGATTTGGTCGAACTCATTGGCTGCTAAATCTAATGTATTTATAGCAATCTAAAGAAGTAAGACCGCAACTGTGTTCAGCCATACTGAAAATTTTATACTTTTTATGAGTAGAGAAAATTAAATGTCTGATTTTCATTACCCAGCGGCGAACATTGCCTACCACACTACTTCTCCTCAGTGATGTATACTACACAATGCCAACTGGCATACAATGTGTATGAAAATGTAAGTAGGGTTCACAAAAATTAATTTTGTTCATTTTTCTGTTTTTCTTCAAATTTCATTCTTGTTGTGTTGCTATGTATAATAAACTAGCTGACCCGGCAGACGTTGTTCTGCTAAAATTTATTCCTATGAAGCCTAAAGAAAAGTCTTTGATTACAGTATTGCTAACCATTATCTTAGAGTCCATCTTAATTACTGCGAATAATATAAAAATTGTCTATTCTCTGAATAAAAGTTATATAGTTGTATTCGCCGCGACAAACCTACTGCCTCGGATCCCTATCCCTATCTCTATCTCAATCCCTATCTCTATTTCAATCTCAATCTCAATCTTAATCTCAATCTCAATCCCTATACCTATCCCTATCCCTATCCCTATCGCTATCCCTATCCCTATCCCTATCCTTATCCCTATACCTATCTACCTTTACCTTACCGGAACCGCCCATCACCATCCGGGCCCACTACTTTAGCCATCTCTGGGAAACAGCCTTAGAAATCACAATGAAAATAGCTGTTTGTGGAAGCCCTGCTCAACGCCTTTCATTTGATACCAATGTCGCTCCAGGGTCACTCGGTCCCACGTTTTGACCCATATCTGGGGACCCGGCCTAGGCATCGCAATGAAAATAACTTTATGTTGAAGGCCTGTTCAACAGCTTTCATTTGATACAAATTTTGCTCGAAGACTTGCTGGGTCGATCTGGGTCCACATTTAGGAATGTATTCCGGGAAGCTCCCCCTTTTTCGAAATTCTATATATTCTATTATGTGCGCTGACACTACATGAATCTGCTGTGAAAATTTCATAAAGATCGGTTAATTACTTTGGGAGTCTATAAAGGACACACATCCACACATGCACACATACACACATACGCACCGATTTTTCCAATTTTCGGACTTTTCCGGAGGGATTTTCCAAAATTTTCTTCCGTACGAACCTTCTCCTCGAGAATACGAACAACTAAGAAAAAATTTTACAGAAATCGCCCCAGCCGTACTCATCGGATGAGGTTAGTAACATTTTTTACACCATTTTTATATATATAGATTCGGAAATTCTATTCAAAATAAGAATAACGTTGAAGAATTTTTTTTGTTACAAATTCGTTTCTGAATCAAGCGCCGATAGAATAAAATTGTTTAAAATTGTATAAAACAGATCTTAGTGCTAAAAAAAAATGCACCACTTCTTCATGGACGTTCCCCCTATGTAGATATATTGGATTATTGGCGGATTTCGGTGTTTTCTGTTGGTGTTTTATGTGGTTTTTTCTTGAGTTTCCCTAATTATGCACGTTTCCTTAAATACATAACAGTAGCAGTCCCAGCATAAATTGAAGCAGTCATAAGCCCTTTGTGTAAATTTCTTTGCTGTATTATCTGAGAGTCATAGCATATGTGCATATGTACATATGATTAGTGGGGGTAGTGGTGGTTTTTGAATTCGAAATGTCTACTTACAGCTTACAATGTAATTGTATACAATCCGCCTACATTCACCTTACAAGGTAGGCTAAGGAAGATTCGAGGTGCCTAACTACAACCTACAATGTAAACGGAATTGTATTCAGTTCGCCTACATCACCCTTACAAGGTAAGCGAAGGTAGATTCGATCTGCCTACATACAGCTTACAATGTAAGCGGAATTGTATTCAATCCGCTTACGTTCATCTTACAAGGTAAGCGAAAGCGGATTCGGGGTGCCTACCAACAACTTACCCAGTAAATGGAGTTGTATTCAGTCCGCCTACATCCACCTTACAACGCACATAGGATGAATTTCATATCAAACCCAATATGCGTTGAACCCGACCCTCTCAGAATTTGATGAAATTTTGCACAGAGGTACATCTTACCTACCCAAACACAACCTCATTTTCAGAAATTGCATTTTCGAAAAATTGTGGGCGTGGCAAGGTATCGAAATATTCAAAAATATTCGAAAATAATCGAAAAATGACGATAATAGGTACTTTTAAAGTGTGATTACTAGGGAACGGCTTTACCGATTTCAAAGATCTTTACACCATTAGAAAGGTATTGAAATTAGCTTTCAAAAAATACACATTTTCAAACTGAACTGAATTTTTTTTTTTTTTCAGTGTAATATGTAATACAGAATTTTTACAGTGTATGTTTTCAAAAGGTGATTTTAATACCTTTCTAACAGTATAAAAATTTTTGAAATCGGTTGATTAGTTTACGCGTGATATCAAAATACAAGAAAGCCAAGAGATGCATTTACTTATTATTATGGCAATTTTGCAGCTCATTCAATTTTAATATAATAATATGCAACATTTTGTCTATATTTTTAAACTAAAATAAGAAAGAACTCTTTGAAATAAATTTAAAAACTCTGGCTTATGATTTTTTTTTTTTTTTTGAGTCTCTGTATATATTTTTTAATGAAATCGACTTTTAACACAAATTATTAAAATTTTTCATTTAACAAGCAATTTGGAATACATGTAGACAATAAAATATTTTTGGCCGCATAAAACTTGAAAATCTAGCTATGTGCAACGTTGGCGAAGTAGGATTCGAACTGTCTACCTACAGCTTACAATGTACGCTAGTTAGTGATATGCTCATTGGATGAATACCTTACTACCCCGATTACTTTTTATTTAACGTGTAGGCGTTCACTCTACATTTGCGGCCATGTATGTATGTATATGAAAATGTATAACAGATCTATATATGAGGTGGTGTGCATTACAGCCTTACATGTGTGCATGACTTAATCGATTCTGTAAGCAACATTTTCGCCGCTGTGTAATTTGTATTCTCAATATGTAATAAACAAAAACTTTCAAATCCTTAGCGTTTTAACGGGAGAAGTTATACACCACAATATCTATATCTGAACAATCAAATGTACACCCCAGTGCAGAAATGACTTATGTTATTTGCTAGCGCAAAAACGAACTATCGTACAAACAAGAAACGCGAAAACTCGAAGCGCAAAAACATGCCGACAAAACTTTTTAGTTCGTTTTTTCCCTTTTATCTTAGGGTCAAGCTTAGTTCCAATTTTTGTTCTTGCACTTATTGATATTTGATATTGATATTTATTGCCATAGATTAGTACAATAAGATTTGAGATCTTTTTTTTTCTGAAGAATTAAGTTTTGGGCCTTCTACCTTTTTAGGAATCATCCGTATGTGAGCTCTCACTCCCTCACACTTACCTCTTCTCTTGCTTTCCAAGGAAAAATAATTTTTTTTTCTTTTTTTTTTTAATAATATTTATGTATGTGTGCATATTTTTTATTATATTGACCTTAAATAAATTTACATTAGTTAATTTGTGTATGTATGTTTGTATGTACATATAGGTATGCCTCGCTAGATGTAATCGAATAACGACGATTTAGTCACATCGACTGCTCCATTCCAAAACACAGTATCCAACATTTCCACAGCCTACGTTAAAACCAAGTAAGTGTCAAATTTTATATTTAGTCTAGAGCTAAAATAAAATTTCGTCAGTTATGAAGACACAAAAAATGTAATGAAGATTTTAAGATCTAGCATTAAAATGCATTAATATCAAAATGTTTCGTTAAACAGCCTAAAGAGCCCAAATAAAAAAAAAATATCAGTCTTTTGTTTTTTTCACAAACACATACTATGTTTTGCAATGGAGCAGCCGATATGTCTAGTCCTACGCATGCATGAGCATTTACAATTTTAATTTACATTTACACGTACGTATGACATTTGTTCGTTTGTTCAATATATTTGCTCATGCACATATTTGCATTTCTAATTGTAGCTTTCGTATGTGTATTACATGTAATTTACTTATATAAACAGTTTATGAAAATTAGTTGCCCATTACTGTAATGGGAATTTAATAGTAAAACATTAGAATTATGTAGGTGTTCATAAAAAATTATTTTCAAATATAAAACTAGTTACATCTATAAATTATTTAAGTCTTAAGAATTCCTTTTTTTTCTTGTAAAACATTTCTTTTGCTTAAAATATATTGCTTAGAGCTAGACATAAATATATATATACTACGTACTATGTATGTGAGTATAATCAAATTTTAATTTTGTGAAAATGCGTTTTTATGTACAGCAATTAATTTCTATTTGTGTTTTCAACGAAATTGTGCGCAGAAATGTGTATGGCCCGGCTTCAAATCCCATACTTAACTTAGTTTGGTAGCAAATTTGATGAATGTTTTCAGTTTCACCACACTCTAAAAACTGCGTGTAAATATGCTACCAAAATATATGTAATTTTTAGTTGAAAATTACATTTCTTTCGTAGATTTACACTACAACTGTGTAATTTACAGTTCTAAACGAAATTTTACGCACTTTTCAGCAAAAGTGAGCATATCATGCGATTTTACACGCATTTTGGATTAAAATTGCATACAGAAATTGTAATTTCAAATCTCGTGCGCGAAATTACAATTGAGTGGAGTAAAATTACATAGTGAATTTGTAATTTTGTTTAACTTATATGCGAAATTACAATTTATTACTCGATTGGTGTTTAGATTTAAAGTTTGTTTGTGTAGGCTTTACACTTTTATTGTTTAAATTTAAACAGCTTATCTGTTGAATTTTTCAGTGTGCGATTTTGCGCATAATAAGGTAGGAAAAAAGTAACCTACCTTTTTGTATGCAAAATTACACGAAAATTTCTAAGAGTGCACTCGTTCTAAACTTTAAGTAGTCACAAGTTAGTCAGCTCTTGATTTGACTAAAACTAAACTAAAATTTTATTTCGCTTAGAGTGAATTCAAAAACCAAAACAATCAAACACTATTTGGCAAAATAGCTGTGAGTGTTGCTGCATGCAAAACTGTTTAGTATGACATCTTGGTGAATTCGAAAAGTTAGGTTAGCAACGAAGCGACTAAAACTAAACTTAAGTATGGTTGGTGAAACCGGGCCTATTATTCCTTAAATCATTCTTTGCAGCAAGGGTGGCCAAACAAATGTTCTCTATCACCAACAACATTACTTTGGCTCAATTCGACATACTAATTTGCTTTATCGCGATTAGTTGTTTGTTAAATTGCGCTACATGCGAATATAAATGCAGTTTTTGTTCACCTAAAGAAATATCTTTCTTGCTATTTCAGTATGAAAGCATTTTTGTTCAAATTATTTTCGTAATTCCTGCAACAATGTTGCTGTAAAGTTTATGACGTTCTCGTATGGCTCCGTTAATCAAATTACTTGACCACCCTTGCTTTACATTGTACTAAAGCTTAAATTAGAGATGGATGTGTCATCCTTATTTCCCTATGAGCAAAAATGTATATATATAAAGTATGTACATATACAAAGTATGATACCATGAGCCGTAGCGGTAACCATAGCAACCAAATTCGTCATAACCTCAAGCAACGAATTGCTTGCTGATTTTCCACCTCAGTGCATACAACAAATCGATGGTATATTTAATTAACTACTGATGGCATATTGGTTACGACTATGGTTTTTCGGTAGAAATTATATGTATGCGATAAAATATTTAAACAAAATAAAAAGTAATTTTTGCACTTTTGCAATATTTAGTCCAATGATGCACATGCGCAACTAAACGAATTTTCAAGTACAAATCGTACTGCAAAAGCACCCAAGTTATAAAGATACATATTTAGATTGATGAGTTTGATTGATCCAATTGAGCCGGAGTGTAACGCAAATTCCGAAGTCACCGAACTACAAACGCAAATTCAGAGATTTTAAGATGTAATGGCAAATTGGACGGTGTTGCTCAGCGTAATGAGTACAAAAGACCGAGACAGCGGTCGTAAATAAAGAAAATGACATATAACTTTTTGGTTGCTTGTTTTTCCGACAGGGTAGGAATATGATGTATTGTGGAACGATTTTCCGTCATCCCTTGTCAAGTTTGGTTTGGAGACAAAATGACATATACCTAACTAACGTCTCCAATTACAATTCAAGGTGAAGCTAGTATGGTACCACTACAATCAACCATGAAGATTCAGTTAGGATTTGCATAAAGAATCGAACAGCTGCGCCAAAACTATAATTGGCCGGATATTATGATTTTATAGGCAATTCAATATGCATAAACTAAAAGGTATGGTTGCCACCGATATATAGCACTTCTTCAGAATTTTTAACAGCATTTTATACGGATTTTTTTTTTTTACTGTAAATCTGGAACTCTGAAGCCAAGAGCTTAATACGTTTTTTAAAACTTGTCGTAAAAAATATTTCATTGATCACTGAACTAATATTTGAATTTGTGAACATTATTTTGTTATGTACGCAAAAAAAATGCAAATATGAGTTCGTCTTAGCGTTTGTAATCGATTGTAATCGATCTGAGCTCTCGCTAGTTGTGAGATAATTGGACAATCGAAACAATTGAAAAAAGAAAACACATCCCGGAATGTTTTCCAAGAAACATGGTGTACATATGATTTATATTTTTGTTCGATCCTCAATAATAGATGATGGATATTTATCGTTAGCCCGAATATCGAATAGTAATACGAATACCGAATGCGAATACCGAATAGGGATACCAATACCGAATATCGAATAGTAATACGACTACCGAATACGAATACAGATTATGTTGTTTACGAATAGCGAATAGTAATACGAATACTGAATGCCGAATAGTAATACGAACACCGAATACGTATACTGATTGCGAATATGGCTTACAAAGTCCGAATATGAATGTCGAATACTAATTGCGCATACCGAATACCAAATAGGAATACGAACATCGTATGCGAATGTTGATTACGAAAACCAAGTATGAATATCGAATACTAATTTTTTATACAGAAACCAAATAGTAATACGAATATCGAATACTAATTCCGGTTATCGAGTACAGAATACCGGACACCGAATACCTACCGAATATGAATATCGAATACTAATTGTGGACAGCGAATATAAAATAATGAATGCCATTTACGGTAGATGGTATTCGGTATTCAGTATACGGTATTCAGTATTCTGTAGTCGATATTCGTATTTACACTCTTTTACCACAATTGTGACTTCATCAAAATCATCGAAAAAATATCCACCCCAAGTAAATATTATTGAGGATTGAAAAAAGAAACAATTATGAGGATTGAAAAAAGAAACATAAGTAATAGTAGTTGTATACCTATATATGCATATAGTCATTTAGCTTAGAATCGAATGGCGTCTGATGATAGTTTTATGGACGAGGAGTTAAATGACTGGAAAACGGGCTAAAATTGAGGCTGTTGAAAAGATTACGTTTCTTTGAGTTTGGAGAAAAGGGTATGATGATGAGGTACTCCTCATCAAACCAAATCAATGATACAGTTTTTACCCAGGAACATCGTGGCGGCAATTTCACAAATTTTGGCGCCAAATTTTCTTTCGACACGAATGCTCTCGCAGAAAATTCTGGCATAAGGGCAGATAACTGCATTAAGCAGCCAGACTGCACAACAAGAAAATGTGACGCCAAAAAAAGTGAAGAAATACAATCGAAGACAAATTCTGACAGTGGTGGCGAAAATAATGTCTCCATACCAATCTGTTTGTACCCTACTAATTTCAAGGGAGAAATTTTTGTTATTGTCGATAGCTCTAAGAACGAAAACCTGGCTAAAGAAAAATTTAACAATGGTCTGAATTTTTTTAATCAATTTAAAGATGTAGCAAGCCATTCCATGTATATATGTATTATAGGTAATATGCGCCCAGCTTTATATGAGGGTGCACCATAGGATTAATGGTGGTACCACTATTACCACTTTGTCACTACACTACTTTGTTCATTCTAACTAATACGTTAAGTTATGTTCTCTCTATGTATTGTATGTACATATGTTCTCTCTATGTATGATACATATATTAAGTAGATATAGCGGACGAAGAAAATAAAACAGTTCTTATTTGCGGTTGAACACGGATGGTTGATTTTAATTTGGAGGACTATAATTCGTCAGAAGTGAGGTTGTCCCCACGCCGGAATTTTGTTTCCTATTGAAAAAGTAGTAAACTATTAAAAATAAAGCCAAAGTTGTTTAAGTCTTGTTTAAGAACTCGAAAAATGATCGAAATAGTAGAAAAATGATCGAAATAGTAGCGATATAAAAAATGATTGACGTGGTTAAGGCTAAAATCGAAAGAAGTTATATGTGACAAAAGTAATATTTAAAATAATAAGCGGCGTCAAACAAAACCAATTTGGGCATAAAATATTAGACTGTTCAAAAATATATATTTAAAAAACGTGGAAATAATTCGACTAAATTTCATGCGAAAAAAGCATAGTAAATATATTAAAAACTAACTGTAAAAAACCGCAAAATAAAAAAAAAAAACCACAAAAATGGAAAACAAAGACTTGTCTGCCTACAGTATAGTACAGTTGCGAGCTTGGCTACGGCCCTCGAATTGCCTTCGAGTGGCAACAAAAGCACGCTTATACACTCAGAGAAAACCCGCATCGTAAAAATGACTATGAAAATATTCAGCTTTACTATTCGCTTTTTTACTATGAAAACACGGAAATATGACTATGAAACAACTTAATCTGAATATAAACGTATTATTTCAACCGTTCAAGTATGAAAGATATTCAACTTGAATATGAAAAACTTTGAGTTGACTAGTAAATTCTAATCCAACTGGACAAGTATTAACACCTGTCAATTTAAAATTTGTAATAATCATCTTCAAGTTGAAACATATTTATTTTAACTACTGTTTATGCTTCAACTTCAATATGATTCATAGTAGACTTAAATATTTAGCACAGTAAAAGCAATTTATGCTGCGTAGATTTTCGTTCCTTCATTTGAATGCGACTTTTCAAATTTACGTAACTCTTAGATGGTTTATACATTGTTCGAGCTATATAGCATGATTGATCAACTCAAATATAACTCATTTTCCACAAGGGAAATGAGTTGGCTTATTTAAAGCCATTTTTCATACCCCAGAGTTTGGCACTCTCGCCGAACCTTGGAGCTACAGCGCTCCCCGCACGTGAATACATAAAAGGGTTTAAAAAAACACATATGTATACATATGTATCATACATACACACAAAGTTTAGACACATAGTTAAATTCAATATGAAATATATTTAAAACAAATACGCTGTCTCTTAGACTTGAATAAAAACATATTGAACTTCAATATGAATCATAGTAAACTTAAGAATGTGTCATAGTCAGCTTCAATATGAACATTTTTTAAAACAACTATGTTGTAACTTTAACTTGACTATAAAATAATCAATTTGAGTATGCTGCATTTTTCAACATATTTAGGACAACTATTTTTCATAGTTGTTTTTACTATGAGAACACTTCAAGTCGAGTATGGTTAATTTTCATTTTAACTACTCAATATTTATTATGATGGTATGAAGTGCAACGTAATCAGAATCACTATTTTCATCCTAGGCGCAAAACCATTGGTAAAAATAGTCAAATCAAGGTGTAAATAGTCAGATTTACGTGCGTTTTTTGCTGAGTGTAGTGCGTCTCACCGATTTGCCCGCAGACAAACGAGGAAAATGTCCAACAGAAGACAACACACACAACGACACTTGCCCATCTCAGGTTGATGCCGATGATTCGGAAGAAGAACAACAAGAAGAGCAGCGATCCGATCAGCTTTTGGAATTGGAAATGCTAAAACGAGAAGCAGATTTGCTACGGCGCGAAAAAGACGTGCTAGAAACGTTGGTTGCAGAGCAAAATAAACTTCGTCACTGAAAGCGTTGATACTCTACTAAGCGACATGGGCAAAATATTCGACTTGAATTCAGCTGATCTGACGAACCAACCTGTTCAGAGGACCCTTACGCTAATGATATTTCTCTGATCATGACATTTCATTTTGCTTATGAAACAAGCTTTTTAACAGAGACAGAAGTCCACACAGATGCATCTATAGATGGGTTCGGTGCACTTTTGCTGTAAAAATCTCCAGACGACAATCAACTTCATCCAGTGTATTTTATGAGCAAGAAAACAACAGATGCACAACGAAAGTACACAAGTTATGAGTTAGAGATACTTGCAGTAATAGAAGCACTGACGACATTTCGTGTTTACTTGTTAGGAATACATTTTAAATTAATTACCGACTGTAATGCATTCACCAAGACGCTTGAGAAAAATAATTTATGTGCCAGGGTAGCTCGTTGGGTTCTTCTTTTAGAAGAATATGATTACACGGTTGAACATCGGTCGGGTACACGCATGAAGCACGTCGATGCCCTTAGCAGGTACCCAATAATGACAATTACCAACATTGGTACATGTGATGGTATCAAGAAAGCACAAGACAACGACGAATAAATAAAAGCAATAAAAGAAATCATCAGCGACGGTAAAAAAATGTATGAAGACTATTTTCTCAAAGCCGGTATACTTTACAAACTAGTAAACGACGTTGAATTACTAGTTGTTCCAACATCAATGCAGAGGCAAATTATCAGCAAGGCACACGACGTAGGTCACTTCGCAGTGAAGAAGACGAAAGATTTTATTTGCAAAACATATTACATACCACGGTTAGAAGAAAAAATTAACGACTATATAGAGTGTGGTATTCCATGCATAATTAGTAATCGCAAAAGAAGGATTTTTACATCCTATTCAGAAGGAAGATGTACCACTCTATACTTATCATATAGACTTTTTAGGTCCATTAGAATCGACACATAAAGACTACAAGCACATCTTAGCTATTATAGACTCTTTTACAAAGTTTTGCTGGCTTTATCCCACGAAGTCAACAACGTCGAATGAAGTAATTACACGCTTGACGAACCAAAGCACAGTGTTTGGCAACCCAATGTATATCATTTCAGACAGAGGTTCTGCTTTTACCTCTCAAGATTTCGTAAAGTATTGCAACGACGAAGGTATTAAGTTATTGCATGTAACAACAGGTCTGCCACGAGTAAATGGCCAAGTGGAGCGATTAAATTCCATCATTATTTCGGTTCTGTCCAAGCTTAGCGTCGACGATAGAACAAAATGGTACAAGAACGTCGGAAAAGTACAGCAAGCGATTAATTCAACATACAGCAGAAGCATCGATACGACTCCTTTTGAATTGATGACAGGCACGAAAATGCGCACACGAGAAGATTTACATCTAAGAGACCTTATCAACAAAGAACTCTTAAAAACATTCATCGAAGATCGAAACGATTTGCGAGCAAAAGCGAAATCCAGTATTCTAAAGGTACAAAACGAAAATAAGAAAAATTATAATCTGCGACGAAAAAACGCAACACAATACAAGATTGGCGACATCGTAGCCATAAAAAGGACGCAATTTGGTAGCAACCTCAAATTAAAACCAAAGTTTTTGGGGCCTTATCAAGTTACAAAAGTTAAACACAACAATTCATATGACGTACAGAAAACGGATAATAGCGATGGTCCAAAAAATACAACAACTTGCGCAGAATTTATGAAGCCATGGCCAGATATCAGCAATAAAAACAACAGCGACACATTCGGGGCGAATGATTAACAGGATGGCCGAATGTGGGGTGACAACTTCGTATTAAATATAAAATACAATGTAGCAAGACTTATCAACAACTTATTCATCAAACGTGAGGTGGCAACAACCATCGATTTACAATAATTAAACTTGAAGCGGCAATACTTATCGAGTACTAATTTGATTCAACGAAACTGGCAACATTGATCGGCGAACTCCATTTTTGAAACGAGCAGTTGAAGCAGAAATCGAGTGAGAGAAAGACGTAATCGTATGCGGTTGTGCTTTAAATTCATTTAAATTGTCCATTACTTAACTTTTCATTTAAATTATATACAATTACATACATTTTTCAATACAATTAATAAAATTAAACCACATACATACATATGTTTTTTTTTTGTTTTTTTTTTACGAGGAGGAAACATCGAAAGCCTTTACCCCGTCAGTGTGGGACTCTAACCCGAACTAAACCTCCTACTGTCATCGTACCGAACCCCCCGGTACTACCGTCAAGCTACCGTCGGGAGGTGGGTTGAGCACTAGGCTCGCAGTCCGTAATGGTCGCGTTATTGCCCTCAGTCTGCCTTAAAAGGCTTCACCCGTATGTTTTTTATAAAAGTTCACAATATTAGGTGGTCTGCGGAGGCCAAAGCTCCTTACCACGCGCATTGACGGATGCAGGAGGCCTAGCTCCTGTACGTATCCGTAACGGATGCAAGAGGCCGAGCTCCTGTACGTATCCGTTTCATTCAAAGTTCACAATATTAGGTGGTCTGCGGAGGCCAAAGCTCCGTACCACGCGTATTGGCGGATGCAGGAGGCCTAGCTCCTGTACGTATCCGTAACGGATGCAAGAGGCCGAGCTCCTGTACGTATCCGTTTCATTCAAAGTTCACAATATTAGGTGGTCTGCGGAGGCCAAAGCTACGTACCACGCGCATTGACGGATGCAGGAGGCCTAGCTCCTGTACGTATCCGTAACGGATGTAAGAGGCCGAGCTCCTGTACGTATCCGTTTCATTCAAAGTTCACAATTAGGTGGTCTGCTGGACACATACATAGATGTATACCAGACTTGAGATGCTGGTTGCTAAGAGCTCATGGTGAAGTCGATTTTTACTTGACTCAGTTCTTAACTGGGCACGGCTGCTTCAAGGCTTATCTCTACCGTTTTAAGCACGAGTTAAATCCAACATGTGACCACTGTGGGGGGCAAGCAGTTGAGGATGTGTATCATGTTTTCTTTGAGGGTCCAAGATTCTACGAATCTAGAAGTAAGCTCCGCAGAATATGTGGAAGTGACTATGCACCTGAGTCGCTCGTAAAGCACACGCTAGAAAGCAGTTCAAAGTGGATTGCAGCGGGTGACATAATAGCAGGCACGATGAAAACACTGAGGAGTCTAGAGAGATTACGACGCACCAGCAGCGACTAAATATACCGGCGGTATATCAGATTATTCTGGTAATCATATATGCTTTGCGTGGAACGGATACGTACAGGAGTTCAGCTTCCTGCATCCGTCATCGCGTGTGGTGCGGAGCTTTGGCCCCCGCAGACCACCTAACTGTGAACTTTTAATGAAACGGATACATACATATGTATAGATATGCATATGCATATATATGTGTGCGCATTTATAAAGTACATGCGCTCGGTAATTGAAGTGCCCAATGCTAATTTTAATTACATAAATGTACATGTGCCTATCATCGTAGCATTCGCGAATACACACGTTTTGTGCCGGCGCTTCCAGTAGATCAGTGTCGCCAGAGGAATAAGGAAAAAACCAACAAAGTTGAGACGAACACGTCGTGCGGTTGGCCGACAGCAGCACAAAATAGAGCAGCTAGCAGTCACACTGAAGTTACCATCGTTGTCGGGCTTGTGCCGGCACGGCGGCGCTATTTGCAGCGAGACGCCGCCAGAAGCAATAGTCGCGAAACAAACAAAAAAAACGTTTAGGTAATTGGTAAACGCAAACGTCGACGAAGAGGGAGCAAAAACGCACTAGCGGCCAGTACACGCGCCACAGAAGAAACAGAAATCACCAGCACGCACTTAAGACAGTCGTTCGTCCAGAATGTATATAAGCTGGTAGTTATTTACGCGTCTTTGTTTAAATCAGGGTTTGAATTTGCTTGCTGCAAAACAGCAATAGCCGATGTTTTTTGCTTATTGCTGAATTCAGCCGAGCCAAAAACGAAAACACGAATCATTCGCTTCAGTTTTCAGCTGAGTCGTGTTTGCTTGTATAGTTAAGCCAAGCAACTCAATTTGAGAGGGTCGCTTTTACTTCCAGCAATTAGTTGAGTAGTAAATTTTTGCTTACAGTTGCTTATTTTGCTGAAACTAGTTTTTAAGCAAAATTCAACATGAAAAGATGTTAACAAATGGACATACATACATATTATGTGTACATACATACATACACATAAGTAAATATGTATAAAAAATCGAAATATGCGTAAACAAATCGTTTCAGCAAAATAAGCAAAAGCAGAAAAAATGCAAAGACACAACTAATTGCTGGAGGTAAAATTAATAATATAATATAATACAATGGCGCTATTATAACTCTGACGAGTTTTATGGCCGAGCTTCTCTCCCAATTCGATGTGTGCTCCTTTTTGTTTTTCCTACTAATTGGGTGGACCTACAGTTTTATGCCGGCTCCGAACGGCGAATGCATTTTTTTGTGAGAAGCTTTTTCATGGCAGAAATACTCTCGGAGGGTATGCCGCCCACTGCCGAGAGGTGACCGCTGCTCTTAAAAAACCCAATAATTGGATTTTTACTAATTGAAAAATTGTTTTGGTGTTTGGCTCGGACCGTGGTTTGAACCCGAGACCTCTGACACAGCAGGCGAGCACTCTACCCACTGCACCACAGCGGCCCACGAGGTAAAATAATCCCCCAAATCGCGTTGCTTTGCTTAACTATACAAGCAAACACGGCTCAGCTGCATACTTGGCTGGCCGAGTTTGCTAATTTACTTTTCGTTAGCAAAAGCAAAGCAAAAGCAAATGCAGCAAAAGTAGCTAAGCAATTTCAAACCCTGGTTTAAATCGTCCAGAGAAACACAAAGGGAAAGAAGGAAAAAACAAAAAACCACCACCAAGTGGGCAAGAATATTCCCGCAGAAAAGTGATGTCAGTCTTGGCGTTCGCATAATCCATCAGACACCATAACACAAGAGCGTAAACAATAAAGGCAAATATGTATATATACCAAGAAGTCGTAGGAGTTACGTATAAAGACAATGACCCTCCTAGTACATACACATCATTTTCTGATGATATAGATAAATTCATTAACTCAATAACAAAATCGAAACCAACTTCCGGTCCCATTTTAACATGATAATGCAGCATTGCATTATTTAGTAAATTCAAGCTAAACTTACCTAAAAGTGTAGAATTGCAAAAATCAATTAATTGTAATTTGAATAAACAAAACCAAGCATTTCCACTTAAAGATAAGTAAGCATTTTCTACAATAACAAATAAGCATAGTTAATACAAATGTATAAAGAAAATTGTTAAGTTACATTTTAAGTAAAAGCAATCAAAAAAGTCAGTCTGATGTTACCACTTCAAGCGGCAGCTCGCTTTCAACAAAATAACTTCTTTTTAAAAAGTTCGGACGTACTATAAAGTACGCAATTGGCGCAGTCGGTAGGATTTCAATACAACTTGGAATCCAGTGATCGAACCATAAAAGAAAATAAAAAGATTCGTTAATAAAATACATATAGTAAATTCTGCGATTCTGTAGCCAACTCAGGAGTTGACCAGACCCTCCAGAATTATAATCCTTAAAACACTTAACTACAAAAAGCGAAAATATTAGTGCAGTGAACATAAATCCTTGTTATCACCACTAAACAGAACAGAAGATTTTTAAAAAGCAAAAATATCAGTGCAGTGGACATAAATCCCTTTTATCACCACTGAAGAACAGAAGATCAAATATTTTGAAAGTGTAAAGGTCAGTGTAGTGGACAAAACGTAGCTTACACCACTGAATCGAAAACAAAAAATAAAAACAACAATCATCATTAAGCGAATCAACCGACAGCGAGCATTCGACGAAGTAAGGATGGCACAGACTCAAGAACAGGCAAATATGTCTCCAGTAGAACTTGTAGAGGAACTAGCGAGAAGACAACAACAAATCGAGCAACTTCGAAATGCATAATTGGAACTACAAAATCAACAACAACAAAGTCATGGTACCGACAGGGCTAATATATTCAAGGCGATAAATAATCTACCAACGTTCACGGGTACAGGTGATACAACCGTAAACAGTTTCTTCAGCAGCGTCGAATACTTTTTATCTACAATACACAATGAAGCATTAAACGAGAATCGGTACGTACAATATTCTATAAGACTATCCAGGGACAGGCAAAAAATGTAGTCATAAATATATCCGAGCCAGACAAACGTTAAAATTGAGATATAGGCCAAATGTAGAACCCCACCATATATATAGGATGATATCCAATCTAAAAGTAAATACAGTGAATGAGTTAATTGTTGAAATTCAAAACATTAAATACAAATCAGACGAACTGACAGTTTATTATAGGGGCGACCATTACATAGACTTGACAAACGTGGACAGTCTATTAGTAAACACAGTAAAAGAAATTACTCAGGGAACGCTACTCGACAAAATTTATGAGGAAACAAATTTAAATCAAATTTTAAGACTTCTGACTAGGAGAAAATTTGAAGAGGCATGTATTAGACCAGAATACAGAAAAATAGCCAGAGACGACAGGAAATATAATAGACAATACCCTAACAGATCAAATAATGCAGATTATAAATATTATAAAAACAACTACAATCAACCTAATGTCAATGCAAATCAAGGGCAGGCTAATAAAGATAATTCGGGTCAAGTTAGACAAAATCCACAAACATATGACCATAAGAGATGGGTTAATAATTCGGGACAGTCTAAACATAATCCCCAATTAATTCCTAAAAATAAGGAGTATAATGAAAACTAGTATCGCCGGTGCTCGAAATTCGACCATGCAATTTATTTTTTCAACTTTGTATTGGTACAAAAATTATTCCTTTTCGCGGAGATAAGCAACACTTTCCAAATTCCAGTTGTACCGCAACACTGATTTGCCCTTTTGATCACGGTCCGACGCGAAATCATGGTCAAAATCAAGGCAGATCTAGGAAGGTAGGCCCGGTGGTAAATTCAGAAATTTCCCATGTATTTTGTTATTGTAATTGGTAGAGTGTAATGTCAAAATGATATTTCGCCGTGGTTAAAATCTGAATTCGCTTGGAGCTCGTCCATTCCTATTGGCCATGATGTGAATTCGCTTTGATTTTGACATTACACTCTACCTTTGTAAATAAAAAATAAGTTTTTCAATTCGCCGCCGAGCCTACCTGTTAGATATGCCTTGGTCAAAATTAAAATTACTCAGTGTGCTCTCCGGCACTCTCTCTCATTTTTCGCTTTAATGGAAAAGCAATAGGATATATTTGGCCGCGTTGATTTTGATCTGAGCGTAAACTGGGCCAATGCATATAAAATAGAGAGAGCGCTTTTAAATTAAAGCGAATTTTCAACGGCTTTGTTTAAATCGTCCAGAGAAACACAACGGGAAAGAAGGAAAAACAAAAAACCACCACAAAGTTGTCAAGAATATTCCCGCAGAGAAGTGATAATGTCAGTCTTTCGCATAATCCATCAGACACCATAACACAAGAGCGTAAACAATAAAGGCAAATATGTATATATACCAAGAAGTCGCAGGCGGTGAGTGTTTACATATACATACGTAGTGGGGTAGAGAAAATAATAGAGTGCAGTCCCAGCGCAGTAGCAGAAATGTACACGGCGGCATACACGAGCAGAATTGAGGACAGATGGGCTAAACAGAATCAGTACTTCTCCGTCATGACTCATGACAGACAAGGAAGAAACTGACAGCTGAGTAGACTGTATATTTTGCTCGTGCAAAGCTACATTGGCAACGTATCATAGCCCCGACACATAGCATACGTCAATCCGTCTACGTCGACGTATGTGACTGACAGCTCAGTAAAATGTCGGCATTTAAACGTACGTCGTCACACGTACGACGGATCCGTCGCCGCAACGTACCGAAGTTGCCCAAAAGTCAACTTTTGGTATACGTCAATCCGTCGCTATGTCAGCTGATTGCTTTTGATTGTTAACCTTTAGCTACTCTTGAATTTCACTTTTTTTGCAATTTGCTTTTCGAGTTTTTTCTCATTTGTATAACATTCCTCCATAAAACAAAATGGTCAAGAATTATCAGGAGATGTGAAGTTACTGAAAACTGAATTTCAATGTGGCAACCTAAAAGAGAAATTACAAAATATTCTAAAGAGTTAAATTTTTGCCACCACCTCTGTAGTTAAAGGTTAATCAAACAGCTGATTTGTGTATATCCGCCAACGTTTCCTATGTGGCGACCTCTCCGTCAAGTACGTGAGCTGTCAGTCACATACGTCGACGTAGACGGATTGACGTATGCTATGTGACGGGCCTATCAGTCGCCGGATCCGGCATACTTTGCCAATTTTCTATTTTTCCGTACGTCAGTAATATAAGATGAGTTCGGTGAAGGTATTAGAGTACTCTAGTGCAGAAAATTGCGTTCGATAACTCGTTTTTGTACTAAACTGTGCAGAACTGTGTTTTGTAACCAACTTAAAATTAAATATTAGTATTAAATATTCCATGCGATTTTGCTCTTAGCAATTCGTTAATTTTCGTTTTTTGACGCCTTTACCTAAAACTTCCGTGACAAATGTCTGATATTGTTCTACCCTACACTTTTAGTGCTTTCACCAAACACATATTTTATGTGCCACTCTTTCCGCTACGTACGTCCTGTCAGTCGAAACGACGTACGTCATGACGGAGAAGTACTGATTCTTCTTAGCGCTAGAGAGCAGAAAGCCGCAGACCAGAGGAGACGTTGATGCTGAAAGGGGGTTCCTTTCTTTTGGTGCACCTGTTCTCATATGTACATATGTATATAGACAGTGCCTGGAACATCTGTGTAGATATATGCATACACACATACAACTAATTTAGGCCTGTGAGTGGCAAATCTGTGCTTCTGTTGAATCCGAATGATTATTGGGTCAAATTGGTGAGTCGCTGTCGCAATAACACAGATTGTGGTTGGAGCAAGTAATACAATAATGATGCTAGTGAGTAGCACAGATTTGGCACGCGCTTATTCATATACTTATATATGCCAGTGAAGAAATTTGTAGATAAGTTGTTTTTGCCATCGCGCAGCCGCATATGTGTACATAAATGTAAACATTCAAAGACGGACCACGGCTGCACAATATAGGGCACATTGGTACATACGTATGTATGTGCATTTTCAAATGCAAAATCATAAAGAAGTTAGGAAACAGGCCGCGGATAATGAAAAGCGCCTACAATCTTATAATAATGCGTACGTTAACAGTAAGCGCCGGGTTGCGAATAAGTACAAAGAAAGGGGTTTACGTCTTAATAAAAAATTTCGACTCAACTGCGGGCGTAAGTAGAAAACTGATTCCCAAATTTAAAGTTAAAAAGTTTTACGCAATGACCGATACGTCTTGGAGGATGTGGAAGGTTTCCAGCAGTCTAGGATACCCTATAAAGGGGTATGGGCTGTTGCAAATATACGCCCGTGGCTAGATAAATGCACAAATTTGAAAAACACTTAAGATCAGGTGATCTTGTTGTCAGAAAGGCCGAATTGTAGCAAGCCATTCCATGTATATATGTATTATAATATGCGCCCAGCTTTATATGAGGGTGCACCATAGGTATAATGGTGGTACCACTATTACCACTTTGTCACTACACTACTTTGTTCATTCTAACTAATACGTTAAGTTATGTTCTCTCTATGTATTGTATGTACATATGTTCTCTCTATGTATGATACATATATTAAGTAGATATAGCGGACGAAGAAAATAAAACAGTTCTTATTTGCGGTTGAACACGGATGGTTGATTTTAATTTGGAGGACTATAAAGACTTAAAAATTAAGGACGTTAAAGAGATTTACACACTGAGTAAAAATCTCTTTAAAATTATTTTTAAAAATACATTTTCAGCAAACAATTTCATTACTAACGACAAAATTTTAAAAAGAAATTTAAGACGTTTCATACCACGAGCTGCCTTTGAGATTTTTGGTGTTGTCAGAGGTGTAACAACCAATTACACTGAGGATGACTTCGTCAAATTTGCCCCATCCTCCATAAATATTTTGTCTGCCAGGCGTTTTAATCGCCTCAACCACGAAAGCCAAAAATATGAACCCAGCACCACGTTAAAAGTTGGGTTTGAGGGAAAAAATATACCGCAATATGTTTTTTACAACTTCACCAGACTTCCTGTTAATTACTTTATTCCACCACTTAGACAATGTGAGAAATATGGTCTAGTTGGCCACACCGACTTTTCATGTAAGGCCAAACGACGTTGTTGCACGACTGCACTAATGCCAATTGCACAACAAATTCCTGTATTCTTTGTGGTGAAATAGGCCACTCGTATAAAGACAGCAAATCCTGCCCGCAATGGGAAAAGGAAGCTAAAATACTAAAAATAAAAACAATCAAAAAGTTGCCTAGAAGTTGTCTTAGAGACGTACTTCCCCAGATCTAACAATAGGTTCAATCTTCTAGAAAATGAAGACGAATTCCCTGCCATTAATAATAACAATGCAGCCAACACTACTGATGCTGACACAAATGTTAATAGAGTTTTGGTCAACAGATCTTAGACTCCAATTACCAGGAATGGCAATTCTAAATCCCTATCACGTCCTATCACTCCCCCTCCCCACCACAAGCATATAAACCCAAAAATAGAATCCAGCATACCCCAGTATACGAGCTCCCTGAACATCAAAAAGGGATTGTCTCACACTTTGAAAAACTCATTTCGGAATTATTTAAAATCATAAATAGCTTAGCAATACAAAACAATAGTCCAAATATTAAAGATAAAATCATAAGCCTTAAAGGCCAGTTCAATTCACTTTTATATACATATACTCTGAAAAAAAAAGCGTTGTAAATCTAAAGACTTTCGCTGTTAAATCAACTACTTTCCGCAGTTGAAATGTGCCCAACAACGCTCCGTTGTTGTTTCAAAGGTGCGAGCGTTGTTGATTTAAGTCATTAACGGAGATTGTTGGAAAAAATTTTCACCTAAAAATAAATTTTGGTTTGCATTTTACTCTTCATCTTCTCTCCGCCGGGTCCCAACTGCAAATATGTAGCCTCCGCTTGTTCTCATATTCTTCTCTCCTTCTTATCATTCACTGGTTGCTATCTTTATTTCTTATTCTGATTTTTTTCTTTATTTTATATTCTCCTCCGGATTCGAACCGTGACAGCAACCTAAAATTCTATCCAATCATCACATAGTGGAACATTCAACATTATATTGAATTGTAGTAACCTATTTATACTTCCATTTCCTAAAAAGGAATCCATGAATTATTTGAATCATTGTAAAAACAAAATTTAAAAAATTTTGTTCTCATTAGTTTTGTTTACAATGGAAACTGTTGGGTCAAATACTTTTGCCTTTAAATCAACAACGGGGAGAAAATTGTTGCTAAAAATAAACTTTTTTTTGGATTTTTCTCTTCATCTTCTCTCCATCATTATTTTTTTGTTGGTCTTCTCACAAAAAAATTTGTAAAGGCAAGCAAGTTTTTGAATCAACAACGCCCGTTTTTGAATAAATTGTTGGATCAAAAACTTTGCTGTAAAAATAAATACTTTTGCTGTTCAATCAAAGACGGAGATTCAACAACGGAAAGTTGTTGGTTTAACTACGGGTATTTTTTTCAGAGTATCTATTAGACTGACCACAAAACATATGGGATTTGCAAAAGTATTGAATTTTTTCGCTCCCCGCGCATTTTCTGATAGCTTGACAATAGAAAATAAGATCTGCATAAAAATCTGACCATCGGTAGTGGGAAATAGCCACGCGCATTTGAACTAAAGTTCAAAAATTGACCTAAAAATTATGCATTGGAGCATTCCATGGAAAATGGTAAATTTGTCCCGTACAAACATTTCGATTTCTCACATATATACTAGTTTTTCAAATGCAATCTTCTGGTTTTTGTTTAGAAATTAGCTACACAATATTGATGTACTAGAAACTTTGTTTGATAACCTTTTGGTTTGTCTGTGAATTGTAAAGATTTATACCATTTGTCCCAAACAATGTAAAGAATTACATTATAGCATTTTTAATTCTTTTGGAATAACCTTATTTCTAATATTTTTGTTGTTTGAATAAACCTTGATATTAGTGCTACCACATTTACTTTTTTTATTTTTTTCTAATACAATTAATTTTACTAAATTGCACTTGGTTCGCATAAACCAATGACCATGGTAGACCAGCCCTGTCCCGTACAAACACATAACTTTTTTAAGATTTTTCACACATACACGAATATTTCAAAAGCAAGTTTCTGCTTTTAATAAGAGTTTTATCAAACAGTAATAATGCACCAGATATTTTGTTAGTTAACATTTTAGTGTGCCTTTAATTCAAATCCAAATCTGTAAAAATTCGTATAATTTGTCCCGTACAAACCATGGAATGCTCCATTGCTTTAGAGACCAATATCTCTTTAAACAATGATTTTTGGAGAAATAATGTAATAATCATTTTTATAATAAATGAAACTGGGAACATATTCTCCATATGATAGTTATAGCTACCGTTATCCTTTCAGGACTTATTGAGTCCTGAAAGTGAAATTTAAATTTTTTTGTTTGTTAAAAACGCAAAAATAAATATTTAAAAAATAGAGAATTGTATATACTATACATCATTTAATAGGTTATTTAAAGTAGTTTTACACATAGTCAAGAAAATGATTTAAAACAAGCATGTCGCATTTTTTCAAACTTTTTTTTTTACCAAACTGAAAATATCGTAGTAGGCTTTGCAATACAAAAAAAAATGTGGTATAGTTTCATATTTCAGCTCATTCAATAGTTTGTTGAACTTTCTTTAAAGTGAACTTGTAGCGGTAGTGCTCATAAGTGTGTTATATTCAGTTCAAAAAAGTTTTTTCAAATTTTTTTAAAACTATTATTGTAATGGCATTAAGATCCAGATGCATTCCCTTAATTGGTAATTATTTAATAACATCTTACGAGCTAAGTGCTATGTAAGGCTTTTCTATTGTATAATGTAAGAGTATCTTTTTTAAACACAGGCTTGAAAAAAAACTTTGAATGGAAATATGCTTCCAAGCAGAAGAAATGTGTTAAGCTATTTATTTTATTAACATGCTTTTATTAGTTTCACCTGTATGTATGTATGTATGTATGTATGTATGTATGTAAACATTGCATACGTTTAGGCGAAAGCATGTGTATTCATATACTGAAGTTTTTCAGTGTGAGATGTGCTTATTTGATTCGTGATGAACATTAAACGGCAAAGGAAAGCATTCCTATTTTGTCCAATATATTGATTGAAGTCTATACGAAATTCGGAATTCCGACCAAAAGAAAAGATGGAATAGAGAAAATGATTAAAAGGCGTTTAAATCAATACAACAAAATTATTAAATTGAAATGTGACTCTCTGGACGTGTTATTTGACATATCTCATGCAAATGCCATTAAAACATTGCAAAAGAATAAAAATACTGTACTTCAATTTCTAAAGCCAATTTTGAGCGCACAGCTTTTATTGATACGCGATGTTCGTTTAAAAAGTTTATGGCTTTCGTATTTTTATTCTTTTGCAATGTTTTAATGGCAACAACTATTGAATGAGCTGAAATATGAAAATATATATGACTCCACTCGAGCTTAGTATATATATTCGCTGAGGTTTTCACTTCAGTGGATCGGAAGGCTAGCGAAGGTTTTCACAGCGCTACATTTAAGTAGAGCAGGAGTATCGAGTAGAACTGTAGATATTATATTTAATAAATAATCATTTTTAATTTAAAGAAAGAAAACTCAGTTATTCATATTTCTGGGGAAAAGGGAAGGAAACCTTTTTACTTTCAGGAACCCTGGACGGACTAAACCACCCCAGCTGCAAAAGGAAAAGTCCGTCACAATCTGTTGCACATATTTCCCTCACAATCTCAACCCTGTTCCTTTTGCAGTGAAATGTCAATTTTAATAAATTTCCTAGAAACCTTTAGCAATGTATTTATATTCACGGGTCACACATATGACAAACAATACCTTCGTAAAATCAAAGCAATTAACTCCACACGATGTTCCTGTGGTCAAACTGATAACTACTATCATCAAGTTTTTCTCTGTAGTCACTTCAATTCCATTAGAAATAGATACGATATTTTTAAACACAACCACAGCTTCGAAGATATTTTCCGAGGCAACTAGGTACATAACCAAGATCTCTCAACTTGTCAGTTTTTTACTAAATTGTAAAACAAAATTTTAAATTTTTATAAAATATATGTTTATATTAATCATTTTTACATGTTAGTAATAACCTTTTACTATGTTAAATGTTAAGTAGTACATAAGAACAAATTTTTTAATAAAATAAATCAATTTTCAATAATAAAGGCAATTCGTGTTTCGACACTAAAACCAAAATAACGTTTACATTTATTACAGTGCTACAGTCTGATAATGGTCGCCAATATTGCAATAATGAATATGATAAATTTTTATGCGAAAATGGAATAAGACGTCGACTTACAGCTCCATATACCCCACAGCAAAATGGTATGGCTGAGCGAAAAAATAGAACTCTGGTAGAAATGACCAGGTGTATGATGAAGCAATCGGGTGCTTCTGCATCTTTTTGAGCTGAAGCAATTAATACAGCGTATTATATTCGTAATCGGTGCGTGACGCGTACGACGGGTGAAATACCATACCGGGTATGGAAAAACAAAAATCCGACTGTTGCACATATGAAGGTGTTTGGAACAAAAGCATACGTTCTTAACAAAAATCCTTCTAAAGGAAAATTCGAAACGCGCGCGGAACCGTGTATATTTGTTGGATATTCTAATGAATCGAAGGCGTATCGCTTATATTCACCAAATAAGAAACGTGTAATAATAAGCCGTGAAGTTAAATTTTTAAATGAATCCGGTTTTGAGAATAATAACGAACATTTGAAAGAAAATGATAATGGAATTCACTTGTTCATTGAAAATAAAGATAGGAAAAACAAAATTTGTGAAATTGATGAAGAACAAAATCAAGATTGTGAAAATGAAGATAGTAATCAAAACAATATTTATGAACAAAGAAATCAAGAGCGTGAAAGTGAAAATGGTGATCAATCTAATCGACGTGGTAGAGGTCGGCCAAGCTACGAGTACACTGGTAAACCAGGTAGACCAAGAAAAATATATCAACCATCATGTGACCGTATTGATTCAGAGGAGGAAGGTGCTGACTCTGATGATTTCTTTGAGTGCAATGAAATAAATTCTGCAAATCTCATAAGCGAAGATCCACTTACAATCACAGAGGCGTTGCAGTCAGATGACGCGTGCATGTGGGTAAAAGCGCTTGAAGATGAATTTATAGCACATCTGAAAAACAAAACTTGGGAGATAGTCGAACGACCAAACAACAAAAAGGTAATTGGAAATAAATTTGTTTTTCGTACCAAAAATGATCTTCAAAATATGAAAAAGGTTAGTTTGTCATGCTAAAAAAAGTGAAACAACAATTCCGAGAAGGGAAAACAATGTTAGAATAGAGGGCAAAGTAGCAAAGACGTCAACTGTTCGCTCCCGCGATTATAGAGCACGGAAAAAGGAGCTTAAGAAAGCAGGAACAACTGCTTATGCATCTCAAACTGTTAAACACAAGCAGTCTGATGGGTGTCCAGCGTTCGGCTCGAGCCAAGAAGACCACCAGCAGTTCATAACGCAAGATGATGTGCATCAACCAAATTTCGCAGTATATTCGGGAACCTCATCAAGGGGTAATACAGGTATAAACTCCAGTAATTTCAATCAAAAGAAGAACGTTTTCGATATTACAACCCATCAGCAATGCTTTATCGATACAACTCATTCGAAAGTCGATAACATTGGTGAGTTTGGAAAAGTACGGTACGAAATTAATGGAGGAAAGTCAGGAAGTGTACCGCGTGAGCACACCACCAAATCACAGTCGAAATCTGGAAGAAGCTTATTAAAATCTGGACCTGGATGCAGCCGCAAATACAAAGAACGGGAGAAGATACAAACAGGAGCATGGGCTGCTAATATTGGGGATTCTGGCTCGAGCCAGGAAGTCGGAGAAGACCATCAGCAATTTATCGCGCAGACTGATGTGCATCAACCAAATTTCGCAGTACATTTGCGACGCGATATTTAAGGACTAATCATGTATTGATACATCTTTGAAAATGACAATGAATCATTTTTTGTAATCGCATTTATTTAAACAATAATCGCCAAGTTGTCGAAATTCGACCAACCCTATTTTTGAATTCCGATTACAACATGAAAATTTCATTTTCAATTTTTATATGGGGGGTACCACGTCGACTTTTCCGATACAGATATTTTTTTGATCTGCAGTACATATCGTCGTACCATCCGAAATCTAGCACTAAAAATTTTTACAAAGAAATTCTATGATAGAAATTTTAAAAGTGCTAGTTTTCGTATGGTATGACGATATATACTTACTTCCTATACCAGATTGGCAAGAAAAACCTACAAATGGCATCCCTTATCACCACATGAAAAAAATGGGACCAAAGAGCGTATCCAGAGCAAAAAACAAATTTACTTTTAAGTGATGTTTTTTGCTTGGTATTCTTGTAAAATAAAAGTTGAAAAAAAATACGGGAGGGTTAAGCCGTAAGTTTGTAACTGCATTAAAAAAGGGGTGAAGATTTAGTAAGCAATTCGATCGTGTTAGCTGCCGTTTATTTAGACCACAGGTATCAGATTTTACTGTCAAACTCTGAAAAAGATTTAGCAAAAAAAAAACATTTGCTTTCAATTTTCGAACTGAGATCTAATATACAATGTACGCGAACTTTGGTGGAGTCTCCGCAATCCCAAATAAGCTCAGATGATGAGCTTAATCTATTTTCGAAGAACTGCATAAAAGATAATATTTACCGAATAGATTCGACAAAATTAACAACTTCCATAATATCAAACGACTTTCTCCTCATGCTGATATTTTGAAGTTTTGGCAAAGCTATACAGACAAAGCTTTGATTCAGCACAACAGTTATATATTGATTATGTACATAAGTGTATGTAGGTACATAGAAAATGAGAAAAATTAGATATACATAGAAAGATTTGTACCAGCGTCAAGATATGACGTGATAATGTGATAATTACGTGCGCGACGTAGGTTGTAAATTGAAATTGTAATTTGAAAGAATATTGAAAGGAAATGCGTGTACATACATATGGAATAAAAAAATATTGCAATAGTTATAAGAAAATCGAAATTTGTAAGCAAACTGACTTAGTTAATATAAGTAATAGTAGTTGTATACCTAGAATAATTAATAGTTTGAATTCATCAAGCACCATAAATAACGGTCATTACTTGCGACAAATCGAAGAAATAAAACCTGGTTTCCATGGACAAATAGAAGCTGACGGAATATTAAAAAAATATGTCAGGAACATAGCTTATAAATTTCCATTATTCTACGCTAAAAATCAATAGCCAATCTTACAGTAACTATGATTTAATGCCACCGCCCGCTATTCTTGCAGTCCTGCACCAATCTAAAAGACCGAAATAGAGTTACTCTCTCTTGAAGTTCTAAAAGAATTCAAACATTTTTATATGTTCACAAAATTCCTCGTTTCGATGATGTGCTTACCAGCCGCAGTCAAAGAACAGATGAAAGGTTTTTACTAAGTATCTACTTAGTAGAGTGCTATCTACTTAGGATAGTGCTTATAAAAAGAAAATATAAAGAAATAAAGTGATACGTTGAAGCGGGGCAGGCACTTTTGAATGCTGCAGTTGGAACTGCAACCGAACAGACACGACAGGACTTCCAAAGAAGGATCGACGAACTGACTAATAAACTGTCACAAATTGAAACTACTGCCCACGTTGAGGAAACTCAGGCGGTTACGACCCAACCGGGGGCTGCTTGCGATGAGTCGTTGGATTTGGTAAAGTCAATGCCGGAATTCAACGGTGATAAGCGCGATAGGTGTCTTGGAGACAGGCCGCTCACACGGCTTACAGGGTTTTCGAACCTTACGTTCGTAGTTCGAGGCACTAGGCATAATTCGGAACAAAGTTGTCAGGTTTGCGGATATGGTACTATCCTTTAATGCTGACAATGGGGCGGGCAATCCTATATTTATTGCGAGGAACCTGTTAAATCTCTGTTTTGTTTCAAGTGCGGTAACCGAGCGAGAGAATAGATCATATCCCCAACTTCAACCAGTACCCAAGGTGTCGCACAGTGGTTCAGCCGCGGAAGAAATTCATTTTTTTTCAATACCTAATTTTCAGATTCTAATGATGTAGTCTTATAAAAAAATGTCTAAATATGAACAATTCATGACTACTTTGCAAAAATTTGATTTTTTTTTACAAAATAATGGTATCAGAAGTCAGAAAAATTTTATTTAACAAAAACTGCCTGAAATTTTTGCTAACTTTAGCTATAAATTTTCCTTATAACTTATATCTCTATTGTCCCTGCTGTGAGTTTAAAAGAAAATATAGCACTTCCTTGACTAATTAAAGAAAAAATCAGTGCAATCGACCAAATATTAAAAAAAATATAGGCCAGAAAAAATGGTACTTCATAAATGCTACCTTTTCTAACTTCGATGGACAAAAAGTTTGGGGGCTACAGCGTGCTACACTCGGTAACTGTAATAAAATGAAAGTTTGGAATGTCTTCTATCGATTTCTGTTAAAAATTTTTTTCCCATATTTTCCCCAATCGATATAAACTTGATTTAAATGTCGGAAGTCCCATCAAATTTTGATAAAATTGACAAAATGTAGCATGCTTTTAGGCTCATGCGTATATATTAACGTTTACATCTTATGTGACATTTTTTTGTTTACGAATATGAAGGCACAGAGAAGATTAGATAAAAATGCAGATTGGTAAATTATACACCTAATTTGTTAGAATCAATGGTAATGCAAACAAAAATAACGATAAACACATTCGTCATAGCATTGCGGTTTGCAAACAACAATAGCAACAAACACATTTGTTCAAGAATGAATACACATAGAGAGCATAGGTTTTGACATTTTACCAGCTTATTTTAAGGTATTAGATGAAAAAAAATGTTATCCCGAAGAAATTGTAGTAACAGAAATATATGCTGCTGTTAATTTGCAAAGTTTACTTGATCACACAACAAGAAGACTTATTGATACTTTCTCAGCAGAAAAGTTGAACTCCTTATCATGTTCTGAGTTAACCCTTACTAGTAAATGGGGATTATGATTTCTAGGCTTATGTTTTCTAGGAAAAGTGATAAAATTTTTACCAATACAGATGTTATTAATCGATTACTGGCAAGTTCTGATCATTATATAAAGTCCATACGACGACAACCCAACCAAAAGTGTGTGGAATTGGATCCTGTTGTCAAGGATATGCTAAATCATTAAACATTTTTCTTATATTTGTTTTTTTTTTTTTCATATATACATACATAGTTATATTTTCGATTATATGTATTATAAATATAATCATTAAGTACATCAAATTTTTACAAGGGCTCTTTTCAGTTACTGAAAATGTATATCTTCATTTGTTTTTGAATAAAAGGTGTAGGAAAAGTTGGCGTGGTTGTTTGCCAATCACGCCTATATTTGGTATTGTCGATATTTTTCATGACAGTATCTTATGCGCCAAGTTTCGTGAAAATATCTTAATTTTTTGAGCTGAAATTAAAATTTTTCTTTAAAAATTTTTACTATAGGTCCAAGGGAGGTACCCCTAGGGAAAGGCCGATTTCAACAATTTTTGGTGCTGTCAATGCCTTTAATGAGGGTAACTCATGTACCAAGTTTCGTGAAGATATCTTTTTTTTTTTTTGCTGAAACTAAAATTTGTATTTCAGTCATTTTTTTATAGGTCCAAGGGAGGTACCCCTCTAGGGGTTGACCGATTTCAACCCTTTTTTGAAAACTTCTTAATTAGCTCACATATAACCTCTGTGCAAAATTTCAATGGCCCAGCACCACTCCTATTTTTTTCCGCAAAATGTTTGGAGCCGAACCACTGTGCGTCGTGTGATTGGCCGGCAGCAGCACGAAAGAGAGCAGCTAGCAGCCACACTGAAGTTACCATCGTTGCCGGGCTTGGTGCCGGCACGGCGGCGCTATTTGCAGCGAGACGCCGCCAGAAGCAATAGTCGCGAAACAAACACACAAACACGTTTAGGTAATTGGTAAACGCAAACGTCGACGAAGAGGGAGCAAAAACGCAGCAGCGGCCCGTACACGCGCCACAGAAGAAACAGAAATCACCAGCACGCACTTGAGACAGTCGTTCGTCCAGTATGTATAAGTTAGCACCAAGAATATTAACTTTAGTCAGCCGAATAATGCTGACCACCAATATTGCAAACATTGCAATAAGACCCTTAGCTAAAAACATCCGGCATGCGCAGACAATGCCTGCAAATCAACATCCGGCGAAAGTAATTGGGACGCAAGAAAAACAATAATTAATGATGCTAGCATAAGTTATTCTTAAGTTATAAATTGAGGGAAAATACTTGTAAAGTAGTAGCCAATAGGTAACGATTGATCAATAAAGGTCGTAAGACCAGAAAAAAATCTTTTTTTAATGGCTGATAACTAATCAGCCGATAAGTTGCATACAAATAAACATAGCGAGTTGCATAAACAATTATATATACATACATATACATTAGGCATATAACTTTTTACAATTTCTGCAAATACGAAAAACGGCATACCATAGTCGAATAGAGCATAAAAAGAAAGTATGAACCCCATTATTATTTTTTTGTTTTTTTTGCGAAATTGCAAAAAAGTTTCCGCGCAAAACGAAATTACTTTTTTATCAGAACTGCTGAAAAAAACAATAAGTTTTGTACAGTGTACACGTTTTTCTTCATAATAATAGATATTTATTTAACTAATAATCTTCCTATTATTCCAAACGCCTTTTAATGGACCTAAGGGAAGGCCCCACCCACCCCAAACTAATTTTTCTTCAGAAAATTCTGATTCAATATAATAATAACACAGCTTTGCGCGGAACGTTTTTGAACCGAAATCACCTAAAAAAGTGATATTAATTACTTGTACAATATTTGCCACCACGTGGTGGTATGCCAAATTTTTCGTCAATATTTGTTATATGTCTAATATACATATATATGTATGTAAAAGTGAAATTTGTTTAAAAAAATACATACTAACAAACATATCGAGTAAATTGCGCAGTTGCAAAAAACAAGCATATTATCGAATACGAAAATTGCGAGAGCAAGAACGATCAAGAGGATGATAATCGTGTGCCTGTCGGTGCTTACAATCGTGCTACATATGTACAAACATTCGTGCAAAATATACACATAGTGCAAATATATGTATAAATATATATTTGCGACGCAATAAAAGATATATACATATGTACATATATTATGTACATGCGAGGATATAAATATATACATACAAACATTGTGACTCATAACTGCTAAATTCCAAAAACCATTTAAAATTTATAAAGTGTTCGATATGAAGTAGAGGATGTAGAAGGTTTTCAACAAACTAAAATTTGTCATAGAGTAGTTTGGACAGTAACAAATTTAAAACCGTGGCTCGATTGTAAAAAGCAAATACATTTTTCATGACTTTATTTTCGAGATAAAATATCTGCTCGGGGAAGGTATAAATTTCAACGGAAGGAATGTAGCTATAAATTTAAGGAATTTCATTTGTGATGCTCCCGCTAGTGCATTTTGTGCTGCTACAGTACGGCATAATTCATTTCACGCATGCAGTCGTTGCTTACAAATGGGTAGTAGAGTAGATGGTATAACAGTCTAGCACTCTATAGTGCTAAAGTTGCTGCCCCAAGAAATGATACAAGTTATAGCGAGAGAAAGTATTCGAAATTTCGTACCATCATATTTAGATGCGAAAAACCAGAATTAGAAGAAATATGCACGCGAATGATTACGCAATTTCCAATAGAAAAAGATGCATGCATTTGTGAGTAGTCAAAAAATTAGTTACTAAAAGAGTAAAAGAGATATCGCAAATAAATATAGACACACTTTCAAATCATTGATTAAGTTCAGTAGGCTAAATTCCCAGGGAGCTCCGGCGTGTGCCCAGATTTTTACACGAGGTGCACTGGTGGAAAGCGATTGAGTTTCGCCAGTTTTCTCTTTTAATATCGTCAACAAAAATGTGACACATAGGCTGGTCAACTATTTAGGGCTATGATATAATTAAAAATTTTTTGATCAATAAAAAAATATACTTTTATACATTTACGCCAAATGAGGCAAAACCTTACAATTTAATCATAAAAAGCTATCACATATTTGTGATGAAAGTGAAGTTATTGATTACCTTAAAAATGGTTAATTAAATGGATAATACTTAAAGTAAAAAAAATTAAAATATAACTGATTGGTACAGCTAGCAAGAGAGTCGAATCTCTTTGAGTTTAGAAAAATCAAATATATATTAAATTGAAAAATTGAATTTGATAGTTTCAAAAGTGATGGACCAGTGCAATGCAGGAACTGCCAACGCTTCTTGCATGTTGCCAGTAACTGCCCTGCAAAAAAAAATGTGCAATTAATCCCGAAAGAGATTTGTACCGTATTGATCTCTTTTGGGGACAATTAGTCGCCGATTGTTCCCATAGGGATATAAATGTAGATTAATTGTGGACCAATTGTAATAATGGATGCACTTTCGTCGCAGAAGATGGCAACCGATCAATTAGTAAGATAAGGTTCGATAAATATGTCAGTAGCGAAATACTTACCATTAGGAAGCCAAGGCGAGTTGAAGGAATTGTAGGCGAAACTTTCTGCTGCCAATAGGGATATTTATATACAGTTGCGGTCAAAATCTTAGTAGTGCACCCACCGTAGATAAAAAATCTAAACAAATTTGGATTTTGTATACTAAATGTTTATTTTGGATTTTATTACAATAAACTACTACTAATAACAGATACATCATGCAGAAGAACTTAGTAAGTTAATTATTTGTACGGTTTTAAAATAACATTTTATACCTTGCCCTCAAAATATCAACGGTCAAAATCTTAGTAGTGCGATTTTCTTTAATAAAAATATAGTTGAACTAACTATTTATTCAAAAGATTTTAATTGTGGATTAATAATAAAACTATTATAAAGTGTTTAGTACATCGTAGCGTATCCTTTATTAGATATAACAGGAGCACAACGCCGATGCATCGAGTGTTTCCCATTGTTCGCTAGGAATTGCTTTCCATGCCCGCTCTTCCGTTTCCCAAAGTTGATTGTTATTTGTGGGATTGCACTGGGCTACTCTCTGCTTTACGTCGCACCATAAATTTTAAATTGAATTGATGTCTGGAGACTGTACAGGCCCTTCCATGACTTCAACCCTATTTCTTTCAAACCATTGTTTTACTGATTTGCTCGTGTGCTTTGGATCATTATCTTGCTGGAAGACCCAAAGCAGCGCCATTTCATCCCGGGCATATGGCAGCATAACCCCCTCCATGATTCCAACATACACTGTGTGATCCATGATCTCCTTAATACAATATATTGGCCCAACTCCATAGAACGAAAAGCAATGCAAATCATAAGACTTGTTTAATTGTCTTATTAGTGTGTTTTGGGTTATACCGAGTTAATAGGCCGTCTTACATATTGGCTCGCCCCTCTGGTCCCACACAACACGATTTTAGATTCATCCGTCCATAGTTTACATGGAAGATTAAGTATTATGATTTGCATTGCTTTTCGTTCTATGGAGTTGGGCCAATATATTGTATTAAGGAGATCATGGATCACACAGTGTATGTTGGAATCATGGAGGGGGTTATGCTGCCATATGCCCGGGATGAAATGGCGCTGCTTTGGGTCTTCCAGCAAGATAATGATCCAAAGCACACGAGCAAATCAGTAAAACAATGGTTTGAAAGAAATAGGGTTGAAGTCATGGAAGGGCCTGTACAGTCTCCAGACCTCAATTCAATTTAAAATTTATGGTGCGACGTAAAGCAGAGAGTAGCCCAGTGCAATCCCACAAATAACAATCAACTTTGGGAAACGGAAGAGCGGGCATGGAAAGCAATTCCTAGCGAACAATGGGAAACACTCGTAAACTCGATGCATCGGCGTTGTGCTCCTGTTATATCTAATAAAGGATCGCTACGATGTACTAAACACTTTATTATAGTTTTATTATTAATCCACAATTAAAATCTTTTGAATAAATAGTTAGTTCAACTATATTTTTATTGAAGAAAATCGCACTACTAAGATTTTGACCGTTGATATTTTGAGGGCAAGGTATAAAATGTTATTTTAAAACCGTACAAATAATTAACTTACTAAGTTCTTCTGCATGATGTATCTGTTATTAGTAGTAGTTTATTGTAATAAAATCCAAAATAAACATTTAGTATAAAAAATCCAAATTTTTTTAGATTTTTTATCTACGGTGGGTGCACTACTAAGATTTTGACCGCAGCTGTATATACGTTCAAACATATACATACTTATATAGTTTATTTTCAAATGCAAATATATATAATATATGATGTATTATATGTATATTTATAAAAATATGTATATTGCATAAAACTGAGCTGGATATTTTATGTCCGTTCATATATACATTATATTATTAAATAATTTTTACTATAACTATATTTATTTTTCCTCTTAGGAATCGGCAATATCTGCGACATTATGCAACAATATGAAAAAAATGTATTTAATTTTGAAGCCGCAGCTTATTAGGGAGGTAAATGTTGACGGCTCCCATGGAAAAGCGAGTTTAAAGGGATTGATCACGAAAGGTTGAAAGGTGCACAGCGAAGAATATCTAAATTTTCACTCTCAAATTTGTTTAAAATAATCAGGGCTGCAAACTCTGTCAGTAAAACAGTATCGTCCACAAGATGCTTTAATTGTTCGCAATATGGACACCTCTCACATCAGTGCAAGGAGCCAAAGCGTGTCAAAGGCTCCTGCTTCCGCTGCGGCAGCAAAGATCACATGCTTAATCAGTGCAAGCAAACTCCAATGAAACCCGTGAACGCTGTAGATGAGGAACCAAACCATGAAGATATGATGTCGAATGTTGAACCTTATCAAACTGTAAGTATTGCTTTTTGTAATCGGAACATGAACAATAAAAAGTTTACGAAGTGTATTTCTTTAATTGACAGTGGCAATCCTGCCAGTTTTATAAGCAAGACGCTTTTGCCCTTTGATACAAGTGCCGATGAATTAATTGCATCCAATTTTTACAGCCTAGGTGGCAGTAAACTAAAAACTTTTGGAAAAATTGACTGTGAGATTTTGTTTAACGTAAAAGCTAAACTAATTTCATTATTTATTGTTGCGGATGGCGTTTTGGCTCAGCCATTGCTTCTCGCAAGAGATTTTTTCAAATTATTTAATATTAAACTTTATATGTTAAATTGTAAAGAACTCAAGTTGGAATTAAATGAGTCGAATTCAAGTGTGTCTTTAATTGATAATATTGTTCAGGTTCCAGATAATTTGCAGCATTGTTATATTGATTGTCCTGTAGATCATTCCATAACTCCTGTACTAAGTTTCTGTAACTGAACTCTATCAATGTTTTCGACTGAGTGACGTCATAATGACGTCAATCGATAGATTCTCACCTGCTTTTTAGGTGGTGAAAAAGTGTGGAACGTATTAATGTGACGTCATTTTGATCGACAATTTTGTTACAGAAACTCACTCCTGTTGTTGATATCCGAATCAAAACAGATCAAATTATTTCAATCAAAATCGCTTTAATTATCCAAACCAAAACCGCTCAAGTTATCCAAGTCAGAACAATTCAGATTATCCAAATCAGAACCGTTCAAATTTTCCAATTCAGAACCATTCAAGCTATTCAAACCAAAATCGATTCTCAAATTATTCAGGACAAAATCGACACTCGAATGAGTCAGGTCAAAATAGGTTCTCGAATAATTCAGCGCAAAACCGATACTTGAATCCATCGGATCATCCAGAAGTAGACAATTCAATAACAGGTCAGGAACTGCTGGGCAAAACGATCAAAATAGATCACAACAGATTCCCCAGCGCACCCATGCAAAGATTCGGACAGTTACAAAAGTTCCTATCCCATAACTTCAGCGAAGAAGATGTAGAGGATGTTTTGCAAGGCGCCGGAGGATATAAAGAAGACCTTCCTTGTTTTCTAGCTTTGAAGGGAGAGCTAAAAAGTGGCAAAATTTCATAGAAACATACAAAAATATTCCCGAATTGTAGAATGTTGAAAGCGAAAAGTATAAAAATAGCGTTGCACGTCGAAGAGGATGCGAACGATTGCTCAAGGAATACAAACAAATTAAAGAAGATGCAACGGTTTAGTCTTTAAAGAAAAAATTTAATAACCGCATAACGTCGCAAGCTAAAAAAAAGTATGTGAAAAGTCTGGCGCTGGAGAAGAAGATGTATATTTACGAGCATTGTGGTATTTTGACCAGTTTGAATTTTCAAAGGATCAAGAAATTATAATGCCGGGTCGGTGTTCCAGGGATTTGAGTGATGATGGCGGAAATGATACTACAACAGTAATGTATATGGATGTGACGTTAGTCAATGTAAAATGCGTCAAATATGTACAGTGGCTCACACCTTTCAACCAAAAAGGAACAGGCTGGATGAAAGAACCGAGTTTCTAAAAAAAATCGACTGAGCACTAGGAGGCAAAGAATACCCAGCAGGACGAGTTCGAAGGTTGGGCATGTACCTATGTTCAGAAAGATTACGGCCGAACAACAATTGTATGCTAAACAAGTTATCGACGAAATAATGATTGCAGGACAGCTGAATAAATTTTTTATGAACTATTTATACAACATTTCAGGACCTTAATTCTCTAGGGTCGCCATTCTCTATTTAACGTTATCCAGTACTCCCAGAGTGGTAGCTACACCATATTCAAGTAATACTGCGTTAAGAGACAAAATTTTAAGTGACGAGTTTAAAATTTCTGATGTTAGTAGAAAAAGCAAAGTTTGGAAGGAATGTAGGAAATGTAGTGAACAAATCCCAAATATTGTGGCGTGCAAAACCTGTTGCAATACTTCCAAATACTGCAAAGAAACAACAACAAATGCTTTATGAAGTATTCAACTAATATTAGCAGCAAGTATCAAAAAATTGTATATAAGGGCCGAATATAAAAAAAGAGGCTTTAGAAATTATAACCGAATAGATAATAAAGAATTGCAGACCATTCAAATTAGTTCAAGACAGTTGGCTTCATAAATTACTAGAATATTTTGCTCATCTTGGTGTCACATATTGTGAGGACCCCAATCCTGAAGGTATGGAGTCCCCCACAATATCAGCATGTAAGCACATATACATATATACACTCAGAGAAAAGTCGCAGGCTAAAAACAAGCTGTGTCGTACTTAAATTGAGAATTATAGAAATTAAGGAAAAATAAATTCAATTTATATTTCCCCAATCTTGACTCAAGAACGGTATTCTTGGAACAAGATAAAAAACTGGAAAATCTTGATTTAAGAATGAAATTATTAATTTCAGAATACCATGACCAATTGTTTGTGTGACAAAGAAAAATTTTTTAGTCAATAGAAAAAACAATTAGCAAGATGGAAAAAATTTATTTAGCAAACAAATAGCAGTAATATTTATCGCGAGCACAAGACTTTCCTGTAATAATTAATGAAATTGTTGCTCTTCCTCCAATTGAAAAAGCCATTGAGGTTAGTTGAGTTCTTATTTTATTTAATAATTTTGTACATATGTATATACATACGTATATGTATAATATAATAATTAAATATATATGCATCCAAAATGCCTCTTTTTCCCTCAGGAAATAAAAAAAGAAGACAGAGATAGAACTGGAGATAATGGGGAAAAGGAAACCGCAACCGAATTTGATTAAGGTATAGCGAAATATCAGTTACGAATACTAATATGACGCCAAAACCGAATTCCTGTTCCAACAAGTGCATCACTCATTTTTTTAATTAGCAACTTTACCTTTATAAGTGTATTATATAAATAACGATTTTCCATTACCAGAATTAAATATTGGTAATAATAACTACATAGTTATAACATTATCTTAAGACTCCTATTGCATATACAAATAATTTTAGCTTTATAATCTACACAGTGTATATATGTATGTATGTAAAAACTGAATTATATATAGTAATAATAAGAATAATAAGAAGGGCCGCTGTGGTGCAGTGGGTAGAGTGCTCGCCTGCTGTGTCAGAGGTCTCGGGTTCAAACCACGGCCCGAGCCAAACACCAAAACAATTTTTCAATTAGTAAAAATCCAATTATTGGGTTTTTTAAGAGCAGCGGTCACCTCTCGGCAGTGGGCGGCATACCCTCCGAGAGTATTTCTGCCATGAAAAAGCTTCTCACAAAAAATGCATTCGCCGTTCGGAGCCGGCATAAAACTGTAGGTCCACCCAATTAGTAGGAAAAACAAAAAGGAGCACACCTCGAATTGGGAGAGAAGCTCGGCCATAAAACTCGTCAGAGTTATAATAGCGCCATTATTAATTAATAATTAATAATAAGAATTGCATTTACATATATGTATATGTACATATACAAACTTTTTCTTTTTATTTTTGTTGGGTGGGTTAAATGATTTCGAATTTTGAATTCCGAAAAAGGGGAAAATCAAGTATAAGTATTCTTAAAACGAAGTTGAACATTCTCAAAATAAGAATGTACATTCTTAAATCAAGCATGGGCAGTGCTGAAAGTAACTCTATATAAGCTTATTTCAAAACGGAAAATCCTTAAAATAAGTTTTTTATTTGCAAAAAACTCGTTCTAAAAATAAGAATATATTCTTGATTTTATCATTTTCAAGCTTAACAGACTTTCATGACGTTTTCGGCTTGATTCAAGCCCGCTAGACTTGAATTTAGCTTGCTTTTTCTCTGAGTGTATAATTTGGATTTTTTATACATAAATCGAAGCAAAATCGTGCACTCGACAAACTAGAATAGTGTGTCGATTAAAAAGTACTCAAGCGCGCCTAGTTTCTAAGCTAATCAGAAAAAGTGTGAAATAAATAAGTGAAGTGTAATAAAGAAATAAAAAACATAAAAAATAAAAGTTTATTAATTTAAAAGCAGTTTCCAAAGGGGAAGAAAACCAAGAAGATCGAAAAATTATATTACAAAAAGATCAAGAAAACCCCTTTGGAAACCGCATGGAATAACTGGCGCTCCAGTCAACAAATCAGTGAGACAGCAAGCGGCATTGGAAAATGAAGAAAAACGAAAAACGATAAAAAAAAAACTAAAAAAACTCAAAGCAAAGCTTATACATACCAAGGCAAATTCATTATGCTTTTGTGCACATTAGGAGTGTGTGACATTTTACACAATTTGAAAGGAAATGTGCTAAGCAAATGTATTTTTTCTAAGCCTTTTTAAATTGTGGCCTTGAAAGAACAGAAGAAATAAAAATAAACTTTAAAGTGGCGTGGTCAAGCGCAATACATTTACTGTGGAACGAAAAAAAGAGACAAAACAACAACATTTTTTATGTGCAAAAAAGAACTGTGCGAATCAAACGCAAAAAAAAAACATTCTACTATGTAGAACTGAAATAATTGAAGTGGACATAAGTTTAACATTTTGTAAACAACAAAAGAACACAAAGCGTGAACATTAATGCGCTAAAATAAACCATGTTAACACAAAACGAGAATACTAATACAAAAATTTACCACGTGGTGGTGACTTCAGTCGTAAATATTGGTACGTGAAAAACATGAACATAAAAAACAACAACAATGCATTCTACAAAGTGTTCTTACCAGTGCTAAATCGCACCCCCTGCCAAATCACTTGAGCCATATCATCTTTAATCTACCACAACCATGTCATCCTCAACCTGAGAACCGAAGTCTGACCGAATATTGCCATATCCGAAACAGATTACGCAGCAACAACATAGAGAAGACCCATCGTAGTCAACAAATCGTAAGTTATTTTAAGACCAAACATTTAGTTTAAATTCTAATGCACGCAAATCTACGTATACAAATTATATAAAAAATTAGACTATACCATTAATTTAAAACAAGTTTGTTTGGGTGTGAATAATCGTTTGTTACCAACTAAAACTACTCGCTTTTTAATTTTACAAAATGGAACGGAACGTAGTGCTTTCATTAGTAGAATCTGTGGTAGATACGGTTAAAACAGGAATAGATGATAAAATTAAAGATTTAATCGCAGCACTCGAAAAAATTTCTCCGGCAAAAGTAAATACCTATCCACCCGTTACAATAGTCCCTGGTGTCCAAAGCACACATACCGATCTTAACCTTATAAAGTCATTGCCAGAATTTAAAGGCAACATAAGAGAATATCCGGCATTACGCCACTAACGAACGAGAATTACTTGCAATAGTATGGGCATTCCAAAAACTGAGACAGTTTTGCAAAAACTGCTTGTGTCGATGTAGGCGTATTTTGCAACTTATGTAAATATGTACAATGGTTCTTAAGTAGATTTAAGCTGCTGATAATTTAAGAAAATTATCATAATTACCACTTACAGAACTTCCGTACTTTCCATTTGCCAATCAAAGACCTTTGGATTTGACGTTTACAAAACTTCAAAAAATTTCTTATGAAAAAGTTCTATTTTAATTGAAATCACGTATAAAGCAGTTCTTTCAAATGGGTTGAAAGCGCGAGTTATTATATCGTGAAAACTTTTCATATGACATGGTGAAAAACAAGTCCGTGTGCTTGATTTGCAGAAAAGTATTTATCGGTAATTATGTGTGTAATTTGAAAAGGCATTTTCAAATGAATCATAAGGAAGAACATAACACTGTACAGCACCCGGCTGGGTATTGTACCAAACTAATTTTTTCGAATAGATTGAGAAATAAGAAAAAAATATGTATACGCCATTTGTCGAAGTTAGCCTCCAAAATTTAGTAATGGGCTTTCGAATTTCGAAATTCGACCCTCCCTAATTTGATTGGAATGTTTAAAAAATTGAAAAATAAAAAATGTGGGTGTGATCCGCCTCATTTTCGGACTCGACTGGTATACATTTTTTTTTTTTTAAAGCTTTTGTAGCAAATGTTATAAGGGGCCAAAGGTCAGATCTTAGAAAAAATTAAAAGACGAATATATCCATTTTTTTCCAACCGATTTCGAAAATCTTCATAGCGTTGTAAAGGTGATTGAATTCCCTTTCTTTTGATATGCTCACCTTTATCCTTTTTTAAATAAAAATTTTATGAAAAAAACACTTTTTAAAGGAAAAAATGTCCCAAAAAAAATGTTTTAAGTAGTATATTTCGAACTTTTTGCCAGCGATTTCGAAAACCTTCACTCTGTTATATAGGTGCTTGAATTCACTTGCCTTTGATATGCACAGCTTTATGGTCGACGAATGAAAATTTTATAAAAACAACACTTAAAAAATACCAAAAAAACTAAAATATTTAAACACATACTTTTATCCACTGTGCTCACCAACAATTGCAATTGACGCCGGTCAAGTGTGCCATGATTTTAAAGTGTGTAAATGCGGACAAAGATTTTTAGTATTAAATCAATCGCATCCGATTTTACTACGAGTTAATATTAGCAGCTTTTTAATTAAAAAATGGCGTATAAAGTATGTCAAGTAATTCTGCAATCGAATTTTTGTTTTGTTTGTGCTAAATTTAATATAAAAACAAGCTTGATTAATAGGTAACTCCAGCCGTGGAATTAATTTATAAAAATTATTTTGATCAGCCGATTATCAAAGGTGAGTCTTGGGTTCCCAACAAGATATTTAGAACCTGTTATAATCATTTACAAAAATGGTGGAAGAAAGAAATTGAGTAATTGCCGTTTGGGGTTACCTGGTTTATACCAAATTGTAGCTTAAAGCTTTAACACAACAAATATTTTCTGGATTAGGCATATCGGCCGTAAATTTGAAAAATATTCATGAACTTATATACGAAAATATGTATACGGGAGCGCTTGAAAAACAGGATGAAGGGTAAAATGGTTTCCCTAAAAATAAACACTGCGACGCGTCATAAACGCGGTATACTAGGCGTTAATGTCCAAGCCCAAGGATATAAGCTAGTTTTACATATCGTCGTTTAAAGTGCATTTTTGCGTAAGAGGTATTTTCATTTTCGAGTAAGCCAAAAATGAGATTTTCCAACCCTGAGTTCCTGACGCTCAACTCTATCGATCCATACCAAAACTTTGCAATTCTAACAACAAAAACGCATAATAACAGTAAATTTCATAATCGCTTATGAAGGGTAATGTTAAAATTTGGCAGCATTACCGCGTATGATTTCAGTTCATTCATACAACGGAAGTTATATGTTATTAGATAAATAAATTAAATAGCGAATTTATATGAAAGGGAGCAAAAGTTAAATATTTTAAACAAATAATGTCAGGTATGTAAATATCAAGCAGGTATTATTTTAAACAAATTAAATGAAGTTGCTAATTGGTAAGCTCTGATACTACGTTTTTTTGCTACAATCTTTACAATTTTCCCAACCAAATTATGACTAAAGGTATCAAAAATTAAAAAACAAAACAAGAAAGGAAGCCTCAGTTCGAGTGGAGCCAAATATTATAAGCTTTCATAGTTTTTTTACGTCTGCTGGAAACACGGTGCAATTTATATAAAACCCGTGCCGCATAAAGTGGGCGCAGCCACGCCCATTTTGAAAATTCGTATCAATAATCCGACTAAACGTATACATATTCTTGTTATTACAAAATTTCATCCCTTTATGACTTTTAGTTACAGAGATGTCACGTTACAAGTTTCTGAAGGGCATTCGAGAAATATTTTTACTAAAAAGTAGGCGTGGTTATAAACTGATTTCGCTAAAATTTTGCACATATACTACCGCAAGTGGTAGAAATAAGTCCACCAATTTTCGTAATAATATCTCAATTATTTGTCGAGTTATGGGCTCCGAAATCTCGTAGATTCCTTTGTCTAATTAAAGGCGGTGCCACGCCCATTTTCCAAAATTTTTCTGTTTATGGTTTTCTATCTATCGTGGTACTTGTGCCACAAAATTTCATTGAATTATCTTTATAATTGTCGAAGATATCGCTCAAAATGTTTTTATTGGACTCCTTTGTAATACCCATATATAAAAGTGGGCGTGGTCATGGTCCGATTTCGCCAATTTTCAACCGTCCCAGTCTGGATAGGAACCTGTATACGAAATTTCATAAAAATATTTAAATCTGTGTACTATTACAGCTGTGTATAAAAATGAATGTATTACATTCCGATAAAAACATGTTTTTTGTAGGCCATGATTCTTTTGCGAAAATTTATAAGACATTCAAGTCAGGTTATAAACCAGATAGAACACGGATGTTCCTAATCCAATCCACAAAAGTCACCTCAAAATTACAAAAAGTAAATATCAACATTTAAAACACTTAAAACGAGTGATGCCCTACGATGGTCATAGCTTTTATGACAATTTACCACATTTACCTTACGACTTCTCCAGCAATGTGTAAACAAAATTACGTTTTCTTAATTAAAAATATTAATTTTAGCTTTAAATTTAATATAAGTTTAAGTTTTATTACTTTTTTTCTTTATAAAATACTAAAAAAAGGATTATATTGAACATTTTGCCATTTCATAACCGCTTGTGCGTGATTTTTGTGCCAAATAAAAATTGCACAACCGCACAGCAAAAAAAAGAGTCATAATAATTCAATTTGTTTCTTTTTTAACACTAAGTTGATGTTTTAGCTAACAAACTGATCTACGTAACTATTTAAATTTAAGTTTGTACGCAGAAAGAAGTAACGGTTTTGAAATGAAACAGTTTTTTTGCTCTCCTATAAAGTTCAACCAATGTCCGCTACGCGAAAATGAAAATACCTCTTACGCAAAAATGCACTTTAAACGACGATATGAGCATATTGCCATGGCGTATACGTAACATTTTTGTAAGAACTTTACATGCATACTTCAACACCCCTTTTCCACCATTTACAGTGAAACCTCCCTTGGGCGGACACTCACCGTCGGGGAAATTTTGTCCGCCCAAGAGAGGTGTCCGCTTAAGGGAGTGGGGTTGCTATTTTAGAAATTTTTTGAATTTCAAAGGATTTATTTATTCATATTTCACTGAAAAAAACAAGGATTCTTATGTCTTCAAAATTTCACTTAAATACATAAATACATACACATATGTATGTAGTATGTATATGGGTGTTTCCAGCGTTACGGACGTTCCATGCTGCCACATTATTTTCAGTATAAAACCTATAGTAGGCTTTGGATCAGAATATTTTTTTCTGTCATATGTAGCCTTTGTACTCCTCTATCCAACGCTATCAAACTTTTTTTCTAGAGATGACACATTACCACTGTAGAAGGATTTAAAGTTGCCGTTCGGAAGTTCCTCAAAAGTACCTCGTATTTGAGGTTACATCTGATTTCGTTAAAATTCTGCGAGTTGGTTGATGCTACAAAAAAGTGATGTATATACGACTAACAGAGGAATATGCAATGACTGTCACTACATTAAAGTTATATTTCTGTAGACGTTTTTTATTGGAGAAATATCGGTTTTAATTTTGTTCGGACGTTCCCGTTCGTTCCAAATTTTTCTATGAAGGAAAACAAAACTTTTTCATAACAAAACAAGTGTTGAGCACATATTTTATTGCAATTAACTCATTAAATCAAAATTTGCATTTCCTGCACATTCTGAGCACTAAAACGATGCTTAATAATGTATAGTGGCGATGAATATAAAAAAACTGATGTAAGTACTAGCAAAATTTAATAAGAATAAACAAAGGTATTTTAAATATCGCTTAGATGTCGCTGTACGTCCGGCAGTATGTCCATTTTCGCATGAGAAACTGTGTAATGATTGAAGGACTGGTATTTGTTTTACTTTAAGCCATCGCATATAGATAGATTTTCAAGTTTTATGCAGCCAAAAATATTTTATTGTCTACATCTATTACAAATTGCTTGGAGCATTCTTACCTTCAAAGGGTTTTTTATGTTTTTCCTAAAAACCTTTTTTCTCTCTCTTTCTTTGCTTTTGAAATCCTTCCATTTCTGACCACCTTTCAAGAGGTTTAACCTCCACCTCATAGCCCTTTGAGCGGAATTCATTATAAGGAACAAAAAAAAATTATCTGAAGAAAAAAAAGTGTATACGTTCGGACGTTCCAATATTTAATATACTTACACTCAGGAATCCTTTTGATTTTGGGAAAAAAATTAACGCTGCCCGAAAGAGCACCAAAAACTGTGTTTTGTCAAAAAAAAATTGAAAAATATCACAAAGGTAAGTATGTTTTTTTTTACTGCAAAGTATATTTTGCGTCCGAACGCTTGAAAAAAAGCACTACTTTAGAATACACTTTACACAAGATTTGAAGTATTTTGTAAATGTATCTATGTTGATGTTCCCAGGTCTGACCTTGGGCTAAGTACTCGTAAACGCCATTTTTCTACCGGCGCTTTTGTTGCGAATTTGTGGATGTATTTCGGAAGTCATATACACTTAGCTAAAAAAAAATTTTATATGGTAGTCTGAAAGACGTAAATTTTGTAAGTAGCAGTGCTCCAATATCCATAAAATTTTGTGGCGTGATAAAGGAAATACGTACCTATATAATGGTATCAAAAAGTTTGGCCTGGGTGCATTTTTAAATTTTTCTCTTTGGTTGACCCATTTTCGGAAACACCCATATACATAAAGTATTAACATACATATTACATTTCAATTAGTAAGTTGCTGAGAACTAGAAATGTTGGTATATCTTTGAAATTATTTAAAAAATTGCGAAATTGTCGATTGACGAGGGGTTTTTTTGCTTATTTAAAATAAAATTGTTTTGCAGATGGCTTTCAAATTTCTGCAAAAATTCAAATGCAATAAGGTCTTCCGTGCAAAATCTTTTCAAATATAAAACTGCAGTCAAAGCCATTTCGTTAGTGAAGATTGCATTACCTACTTTCAGTGGTATCGGTACTATCATCTTCAAAGGTTTCGACGTTTTCGTCAGTTAGAATATGTAACTGGAAATCCGTGAATGTAGTTACATATATCTATTCCAATAAAGTCATGCGGACATTTATTTTAGTTGGTGATTTCCCTTAAATCGTAGCGCTTTTTACCTAACGAACATTCCGCGAACTTTTTTTATATAAGAGGAGTTCGTGTCCGCATAACAGAGGTTTTTATGTGATTCGTTATGAAAAAAAATCAAAGTGTCCGTTGAAGAGAGGTTCGTGTCCGCTTAATAGAAGTTTTTAGTTTAATTCAATAGTAAATAACTGTCCGCGTCCGTCCAAGAGAGTGTCCGCCTAAGGGAGGGCAATTTGTTCTAAAAATTTAACCTAAGCCTTGGTGCATGAAAAAATGTCCGCTCAAGGGAGGTGTCCGCCTATAAGAGGTGTCCGTTAGGAGAGGTTTCTCTGTATAATAAAATTTCCAAAGATTTTTCTTCGGAAGTAGTTAGAGCAGACTAGAAGTTATGTGCTTGCAAAATTTTAAGCCAAAAATCCTAATGGTTCAGGCTTCATGACGTTTTGAGTTTAATTTTCTGAATAATATAATAAAAATCAGACTGTAATTTTTTTCTTGAGTAAAAAAAATAAAAATTAGAAATAATCATTATGCTTTGAGGGAAAAAATAAAAATCAGGTAAAAGAATTATTTTTGAAGCAAAAAGTAAAAATCAAGAAATAATAATTATGCTTGAGTAAAAAAATTAAAATCCAAGAATAATAATTATTAGTGATCAGAAAAATTAAAATTACATAATAATAATTATACTCAGGCTGTAATTATTACTTAAGAGTTTTATGGATAAAACTCTTAAAATAAAAATCATTGCAGATAGCCACAGATTATACAGAGATAAATATAGTGGTATATTAAAAATTGTTTTGTGATACTGGGAGCATACTGATTTTTTTGGTCAAAATTTAAAAAATAATAATTATTTTCCATCCTTGAATTAAAGACAATTAAGGAGAAAGTCAGTTTGGATTTTGTGTTGTTATGGTTTGCTATCGATATCAACGCTGATATCTGTCATAAACGGGTTAATTTCGGTTGCTCAATTCTGCTTGTGTGGCAGCACCACTATTTAGTAGTTTTCCAATAACTTCCAATTCATAATGGCCGACGTGCTGGCATGGTGAAGAAGCATGGGTGACGCGTGGCCCAAACAAGACAGGTCGTCGCATGTGAAGGAGAATATGCAATTGGCGTTAGATGACTTGTTTCAAAGTGTCAAAAGCAGGGAAAAAGTCAGTGAACACACAACATAACATTCAACTTATTTCTACGAACAACGCATGTAAGATTGTAAAATCAAGACAACAGACCATAAGTTGGCATAAGCAACAGGAAGAAGAAGAGCGATTCTCTTGCATGTTTGGGCTATGGGCTAGTTTAACAGGTGGCCGCACTGCAAAACGAGGTTGGCTTATGAGGTTGTCTCGATAGGAGCAGCTGACAATTTTTTTTTAGACAAGAGCAATTTCCCTGTTTGTGTAAATTGCATGCAGCACTGTAGGTGTTCTAACAATAATAACGATTTATATTTTCATTACCAAATATTTCAAATGTAATTTTCTCAGCTCAAATCCCTTAATGAATTTTTTTTCCTTCCCCCACTAAGAGTCTAAACAAATTTGAAATAAGTAATAGTATCTGAAATTACATTGATTTTTTTTACATGGCTATATGGTTTTGCTTCATTCTTCTAATCTCAACCTTTATAGATAAAACATAAAATTTTCCTTTAAGCAAATAGGCAAGCTATAGAGCCAACCTTATAGGTAGGCCTTTCTTGTTAGATACCTGATTTTACTAGTGAGGTGGCACTGGAATTTCTCCTCCCAACATTGAAAATCGTCCCAATAACGGGAGGCGCACATGTAACGGGTTAGGAACAAATTGCTTTTGCCAGTCGACTGAACGGATGCAAACGAGGAATTTGAATAGAGGTGGCGGTGCTCACTCTAGCGGGAATGGTAGAGGAGCCTAGAAGGCATCCAGTGGTGCACTCACCGATTGGCAGCAGGGGAGCAGAGGTTCCATCTGGAGGTGTCGTGAACACAGACCCAAACCTCAAGTTTGATAGACCGGCCAGTACAAATACCATCGATTTAGACTATCTCATTCGAGATATGCCTGATCCATCTGAGCAAATGACAGCTGATACTGTAGGCGAGGCCTGCGCTTTACCACCAGTGGCTAGGCAAGCAAACGATTCCGATAATAGAACTTCCAATCAAGAAACTAATCCCAATGTGTCTCCTTTAAATTCGTGGGTACACGTTTTCACCTTTTCTTGTCAGGCCGTGCCGAAGAATGGCATTGGTTATTTACCAAACAAAATTCCAACGCAAACTACCCATTTCTGAGTTACTCTTTAAAACGGGAATTCGGTACAATGAAAACGGACCATGAGCTGATTATGGAAATATATGTGCGTATACAGAAACCGAACGAGACTTACGACATTTCCCACACGGACATTGTGGCATTATACGCGAGGCTTAGAGAGCCCATGTCTGAGGCCTTGTTAATTGATACTATAAAACGCAATGTTAATGGTAATTTGAAATTAATGCTGTTTAACGCGAATGTAAGAAGTTTGCATGACCTTCGCGATGTAGCTCGACGAGGCGAGCAAGTGCTGAAAGAGAGCAGAAGCTTAGTCTCAAATTACCATAGGCCAAGCGTAAACGAAGCGAGTGCCGTAGCTCCGGAATGTAGGGTTGAAAACGAAGATTATATAGCACCCCCGCAGGTAGAAGTATTGAATTATCGTCGTATGGGTAAGCCAGACTACTCAGGGATTAAATGTTGGAACTGTCAGGCAATGGGTCATTCTTTATTTACTGTGAGGAGCCAATCAAATCGCAGTTTTGTTTGGAGTGTTGACTCCGAAGTGTCCCAACGATCACCGTGGTCAGGGAAACCGTTATCCGAGCGGGAGGAGAGAGGGGGAAGCTCGTTCGGGACTATAGCCCCCACTTCAGTCAATACCCAGCCAATCGTCGCGAGTACTGAATCCATTTTCGGCCAGTTCCGCTATCAGTCAACCAACACCAATAGTACGGATAACTCAAATAGTTCAGATTCAGATAGCCCGACTTCGTCACAAACAATTTTTCCGCCAATTCGTATATTGAAAGCTTCAGTTAGGAAGAGATATAGCAAAAGTGTTCAGGTACGCAAGCTTTTGGAAAGCACCACACTCGTCCTTACAGACGATGAAAGACCAATGATTAGGGTGAGGATAGGAAATGGATCACTAGTGGGATTATTGGATTCAGGAGCCAATGTCTCTATTCTGGGTAAGGACTGTTTGAAATTTTTAGAAGAAAACAATCTTAACTATCGGGAAATGCACGAATGCATATATACGGCAGGTGGCGACAAACGGAAGATAATAGGTTGCAGTTAATTGCCTGTCACTTTTCAAAACACTACAAAATCTATATTTTTTTACCTTGTTCCTTCGCTTCTTCAGGAAGCCTATTTCGGGGGTAGATTTTTGGAAAGATTCGCTTTAGCTCCCAAAATATTTCCAAGTGTATCTTGTCTAGAAGCAAAGGAAGATACAGAACCAGGTCCCAATTTTCATGATTTGACTCCATCCCAGAAGTGCGATTTGCAAAAAGTTTGTTGCGGTCACCTCGTATGGTGCAATCAGAAGCTGTCAGAATTTATGAAACACAGCTTTTGCGCCATTTCGCGTGATAAAGCACATTCAGACTGCATTTGAAATTACGTTGGTTAGCCGAAGTTACTTTCCGAAATAACGTGCGTTCAGACACGTTCTTGCGTAATTTACTTTAGTCGTGTTAATTACGCTGATGCTGCGCCAAACAAAAAATTTTACATGGTCAACTTAAATAAAAATATCTTTTATAAAATAATCCCACCAAATTAAATTTTGTATAATTAAAGAGTCGATAATGTAATACACAAGGAGAATATATCTAAGAAGCCGCCGCGATCAAATTTGGTAGCCGTGTTATTATTTCAGCGCGGATGTATGTGTATATGCGCTAAAATGAAACACAGCTAATGGGAAATTTTAAAGATTGGTAAAGATGCTTTTCGATTATAATCGACAAAAGTTAGAGAAGAGACCGATTTCAGAGTAATTTCGTGAGTATTTTCGGCTGGCATCTCTGTATGACGAAACAACGTTATTTACCCAAGCAACACTCAAATCACGCCAGTCTGAACATGCTTATGGCCAGCGAATCGCAGCTAAATGGAGATTTCTTTTTCCTGTGGCGGCCATTTCAATTCGAGTGCTAAGATCAAGCAGAAGTGCAACGAGCTGGGTAAGCCAATGTGCGGTTAAACAATCCAAGTTTATTTGTTTAACCGTTCAGCGTTTGGTGAAGATTCAGGCAAGCTGAAACAATACAACGAATAAAATATAGCACGGAACAACAAAAAGGCAAGATTTTTGTGTACACACCAAAACATTTCGGTAAGTGTGAAATACATGTGCACACTGCACACGCATCCGGTCAAATGCTAACTGCTGACGTTAGCGTCTGGCATAACTGGTGCAGGTGATTGTTGTTGTCTTGCAATCACCGAAAACAAGTATAAAAGAGTAATTAACTAAAATGAAGAGTTAGTTCATATTCTGTTAGTATTCCGGTCAGTTTGCCAAAAACTGAAAATAAGCCATCTGGCGCCCGAGCTAAATTAAAACTACCCGATTTAAAAGTAAGTGCCCGAGCTAAAAAATTAAAACTACCCGAATTAAAAGTAAAAGTGCCCGAGCTAAAAAAATTTAAATTACCCGTGTTAAAACTAAAATTGCCTGAGCTAAAGTACCAGAGTTAAAAGTTAAAGCGATAAAAGTTTTGTGAATTTGGCTTAAACATTCGACCGTACCCACTTGTTGAAGGGCTAGTGCCCAATTTTGAGTCCTAGAAGATCCACAACCATCGAAAGGATTTGATAATACTACTACAATTGAGGATAAAACAAGAAACTCAAAGGATTTGATAATACTACTAAAATTGAGGATAAAACAAGAAACTCAAAGGATTTGATAATACTACTACAATTGAGGATAAAACAAGAAACTCAAAGGATTTGATAATACTACTACAATTGAGGATAAAACAAGAAGCCACAACCATTCAAAGGATTTGGTAATAATACAGAGATTGGTGATAAAACAACATTCCAAAGTGACATTACAAAGAGTGCCACTAAAATCCGGTAAGAAAACAGAATCTGGTAAAACACGGCCGGAGGTATTCTTAGAGAGGGACCCAAGTATCTGCGGAGAAAAGGAAGAAACCCGCGGAATCAAGCTAAAAACAGGATTTGGACTCATCTAGTAACGTAAGTTAAAATTAAGTAGAATAGAAAAACTGATAATCAAACTTGAGCGTGAGAAAAGTAAAGTATAACTGTAGTAAGAAGAAAATCTAATCGTATAGAATTAATAAGGAAAAGATCAGGAAAGCCAATTTAGGGCTAAAAAATTTAAAGAAAGGAAGCGAAAATAAATTTTGTGAGAAATAAATAATATCCGAAACATGCAAAGAGAGTAGACGTATAAGTTTTTGCTGGCAAAATATCGCGACTTTATTTGCTGATTAATAGTTGAAAAATAGTAAAAACCTTCTCAATAAGTTTGCTAAAGACTGTGTTGCGTGTAAATAACTTTATTTGGAACTAAAGAATCCGTAAAGTGTTTGATTTGTTCGATTTTTGCATTTTGCATTTTCCTACCATATATTTGTTTACATATAACATCTAAAACCAGCTCATATCATGGCGAAGAGAGCGAATACACAACAACAGCAACTACGTGTTGATTTGGCGGGAAACAGTACTCCCTCACCACATACTCCAAGTTTGAGCCAAACACGACTTTCCACTCAAAAATCATTGAAAGCGAGTAAACTTACAGCTTCACCAAAGTGGGTGGATTTACTGGAAGAGAAACTCAAAATACTCGAGGAGAGTATTGTTGGTAGGGTGAAGGAATCGATGAAGAAGATGCAAGACAGATTCATGCAGCAGTTGAGCGTTGTAAATGGTGAGTTCGCGAATGTGAAAGATAGAGCGAAACAACTTTAGAGAAGAGTGACAGTTATTGAGAGCCAGGGAGCAAAGGTTGATGACAGTGTAATGTCCGAGATTTTATCACTCAAGGAGAAAGCATGCAGAGCATGGGAGCAATTACATAAGATTGAGGAATCAACTGTCTCTACCGATATTATTATAAATGGTATTCCGAGCGCTAGCGATGAAAATTTGAGTGAATTGTTTGCGGGGGTGTGTAGAGCGGTCGGCTTCCCAACACCACGCATACGTGATTCGTTTCGAATACGGCCTAACAAAAGTCAACAACAACAACAATATAAGCGCCAAACAAACTCGGCTCCAATTTTGATTAAGCTGAGTGCTTCGCATTCCAGAAATCAACTCTTTAAATCAATAGCTGGTTTCTGTAAACAAAAGAAGAGACCTGTCTCACTAACTGATATTGGCCAAGCAGGCGCATGAAAGTTTAACCAAGGCAAATAGGGAAACTATGTACCATGCAACGCAACTTAAACGCCAAAAATGTTTGTCATCCACCTTTAGCATACGTGGGAGAGTGCATGTGAGAGTGCATGGGGATACTGTAGCAATTCCTGTTGACAGCATAGAGGCCGTAGATGCACTTGTCAGTAAAACTGCTCAGCAAAACAAATGATGATCCGCTTTTTATATAATCTAATAATATTTAAGTCTCTTTACTCCTCATATTTTCTCTGTTATGTATTGCTTCTGCTAATTTTACTTGTTGAATTTTTATTTACCAACTTCATACTTAACAGCGATAGTCTCAAACACCAACATGTTCGATGCTAGCACTGGTTCGTACACTGACAAAAATTGCCTTAAACTAATGCTTAACGTTACCAGTAAGAACCATCCCGGTCTGAAATTGTGCCACATTAATGTTCGTAGCTTTAATACTTGTAAGGTTGACTATTTAAATCATATCTTGCAGAGCTCTGCTATTGACATTGTATGTGTGACCGAAACATGGTTCAACAATGCTTGCACTGATGAGATGTATGCATTGCAGGGATATACATTAACAAGAAATGATAGAAGAACAGGGTCAAAAGGTGGTGGAATTGCGATATATTGCAAAAAAAACCTATATCAAAAAATAATTTTTAAATCCAATCATGAGGACCCAGTGGAGTATCTTCTGGTTGAGATTGGGGATGGCTGTGAAAAGTGTCTTGTTGTGTGTGTGTATAACCCAAGTAGGATGTTTGACCTTACTAGTATATTCTTACAGCTGACTGCATTAGCGCCTGCATATCAGCATATTTTGCTATGTGGTGACTTAAATATTGACCTGCTGAATAATGACAACAAATCTAAGGAGTTGTTAAATAGATTGGCCTCCGTTGGACTGCAAGCAGTGGATACAAATTTCCCAACACGTTTCGCTCCCAACTGTAAACCCAGCAAATTAGATGTAATCTGCGTATCAAACCCACAAATATGCTTCACTATGATCAATTTTCGGTCGCTGGTGTATCTGATCATGATATGTTGTTTGTGTCCTACAATGTACTTTTTAATAATAACTCTGTTGAGAGATTTTACTATAGAGATTACAAGTCGGCGGATGCAAGTGCTATCGCATGCGAGGCGAGTAGACTTGACTGGAATAGTATATGGTTTTTCCCTAACTTAAATGAAAAGTTGAGCCGGTTTACCTCTATGGTCAACTATTTATTTGATAAATATATCCCGTTAAAATCTGCACAAATTTCCGTCAAGAAACAGCCTTGGTTCACGGGTGAGGTTTTAAATGCTATCAGGTTACGTAATAAATTATATAATAGTTGGAAGCGGAAACCTACATGTGATAGTTGGGAATTATATCGTGCTGCTAGAAACTGTGCTACTCTTTCTACAAAAAACGCAAAACGGCAATATTACAGAGCCAGGTTGAACGCGGACCTGCCAACTAAAATACTTTGGAATAATCTGAAGTCAGTAGGTATCGGGAGCAAAAACAGTCCAGTATGTAACTTGGATGTAGACATGATGAACGCTCACTTTCTACAGACGAACTGTTTGCAGCAGCATGGAGAGTTCAAGCTGAATCAAAGCTTAGTATTTCATACAGATAAACAGTTTAGCTTTTCTGCCGTAGCAGATGACAATGTATTAAGATGCTTATTTTCCATAAAGTCAAACGCTGTAGGTGAAGACAACCTAAGTTTAAAGTTTTTAAAAATGATTCTCCCGTATATAGTTCCAACCGTGACCCACATTGTGAATTTCGCCTTAACTAGTTCAACTTTTCCGGATGCCTGGAAGGTAGCCAGAGTTACTCCAGTCGCTAAAAATAATGCAGTCGCTTCACCATCAGATTTCCGTCCTATTAGTCCTATTATTACTGTCCTCACTGTCGAAGGTTTTGGAAAGGTTGATGGTAGAGCAGATAGTGAAATACCTTGACAGTAATAAGCTTCTCATCCAAAATCAGTCCGGCTTCAGAAGGCATCACAGCTGCAGCACAGCTATGTTAAAAGTATTTGAGGACATAAGACCCGCGTTTGATCGAGGTGATTTAACAATCCTGGGCCTGTTAGACTTTTCCAAGACCTTTGACAGTGTGGATCATAAGATACTTCTAATCAAATTAAAAGAGTACTTCGGTTTTTCTGTATGTGCTGTCAAACTAATGGAGAGTTATATTTCAAAACGTTACCAGAAAGTTGTAAGTAATAACGTCAGCTCCGAGCTCAAGGAAATACAATGTACCCCAGGGGTCTATCTTAGGTCCGATTCTCTTCAGCATTTATATTAATGATATGGTGCACTGCTGTAAAAACGTATCATTTCATTTGTATGCAGATGATGTGCAAATCTATTTATCTCGCCCTGTTGGTCTTTCTGAAGATTTGGTAGCAAGAGTTAATGAAGATTTGCACTCTATATCTGTTTGGGCAAAGCTAAATAACTTAACGTTGAATGCTAAGAAGACCAAGGGTATATGTATCTCACCACACTCAAATTCTCAGGAGTATCTACCATCACTGGTTTTGGAAAATACAACTATCAAACTTGATCAAGTTGTTACCAGTCTTGGTTTTAAAGTAAATACTAGTCTTGGGTGTTCGGATCACATAAATTTTACAATAGGAAAATGTTATTTTGTGTTGAGAAAGTTATGGCAAACGTCGGAATTTGTACCCCAAAACACAAAAATGCGCTTGATAAAAACATTTATAATTCCACTATTTTCTTTCTGCGAGCTTCTTTATAGTCGTCTGGATAGCGCCAGTGAACAAAAATCGCAAATGGTCCTAAACAGTAGCGCAAGATACGTGTTCTCCAAACGAAAGTTTGACCATATTTCACAGTATAGCCTTAAGATACTTCAATGCAGTCTCTCTCTGATTTCTTTAAATACCGAAACATTATATTTTTGCATAAATTAATTCGTGAAAAGACCCCAGAATACCTGTTTGAAAAACTAACTTTCGCACAGTCGTTGAGGACTTGTAACCTCATTGTTCCAAAACACAATTATCTGGTGTCGTCTCGAATGTTTTTTGTCAGTGTTGTAAAAGCATGGAATGCGCTACCGCTACATATAAAATTAACAACGGATGCTAGGCGCTTTAAGTGTGAGTTGATGAAATACTTCAATATACTATAGCTACTAAACTTGTACTATTTCTCTAGTTCTATTTTCTTTACTTCATTGGTCCTTTTTCCTCTCTAGTTGCTTCTTTCTCTAATTGATCCTTTAGTTTAAGATAATATTAAGTTCAAGTGTATTAGTGAATGAAATTGTATACATTTTTGATGTGCTTAAAAGGCAATAGTCTTATGCACAGCCAGCGCTATGAATAAACATAAACATAAACATAAACATAAACATAAACATAAACATAAACATAAACATAAACATAAAAGAATTAAACTTACTTCACCCGAAGCAAAATGTCGAATCTAAATAACCTGGTAAGACCACCTGTTTTAGGGAATCAAGGCCCCAACGCAATCCCTAATCCAATCCCAATCTCTTGTCTAGAAGCAAAGGAAGATACAGAACCAGGTCTCAATTTTCATGAATTGACTCCATCCCAGAAGTGCGATTTTCAAAAAGTTATTGATATGTTTCCGTCGTTTGAAAAATTAGGACTAGGGCAAACACAGCTGGTGGAGTATCATATTGACACTGGTGACGCAGTCCAAATTAAATGTAAACATTTTCCTCTTTCACCACCAAGGCAGGCTGAAGCCTACAGCGAAATCGATAGATTATTGAAAATGGGAGTCATCGAAGAGTCGAATTCGCCATGGTGTAGCCCAGTAGTGTTAGTACGGAAACCTGGTAAAGTTAGGCTCTGCATAGATTCCAGGAAGGTCAACGCAGTCACGAAGAAGGACGCGTATCCGTTACCGCACATCAACGGGTTACTGAGTCATTTAAAAGATACGCACTTTATTAGTGGTATCGACTTAAAAGACGCGTTCTTCCAAATTAAACTGAATCGTCAAAAGGTAAACCCTTGTACCACTCAGAGTTCGCAAATAAACTGAACCCTACGTAAACGCTACGCCAAAAAGAACACTAAACGCGCACGCTACGATAGCGTTTGTGCTCATGTAAACAAACACAAACCGAACCCTAAACGAGCGAAAGAACACAAACCTAATGGTTCCAACAGTCATCAACGCCCGCACATACCCGTGTCAGCTGACACGATCTATCTTATGGGAGTTGCATGTAAACGAAATCTCACCGACGCTGACATAAACGACCATAGCCGCCCGTATCGAAGAAATCAAACGAGTTTTGATTTTTCCCATAACAACGTGTCAGCTGATTGCTTTTGCTCAACGCGGTGTTGCCGAACGAACTTTTTTAGCCACTAAAACATTTGAACGGTATTTTTCATTGTATTATTAAACGAAATCAATGCGAGTTTAAAATGTGATAGAATATATCTTTGTTCATAGGAAAACCCGCTTAAGTTTACTTAAGCGAAATATGAGTTATTAGATAATTGTTTAGCTCATTTATTGAAAATAATTATTATTTCTGTATATGTTATTAATTCAATGTAACCATTTTTGATGCGTTTATTTTAGTTTCAAATAAACTTAAAATCGATATTATCCAGTTATAACTTTTGTTTTTCGGAGCATAACTTTTCGCACAGGATGAAATAAAAAAGTTGCATAAATAATGTTATATTTGAAAAATGTACATGTTTGAATGAAATAATAGTTATTTCATATCCCTGCTACATAGGAAATGGATAGCGTATTTTTCAAATAAATGAGAAATTAGGCAATGAAAAGAAAAGATTAATTTACGATAAATAAAAGTAATTTTTATTTCAAAATTATCCCTTTTACCATTTTTGAACGGATCAACGGATAGCGGGCCAGCGGGTAGTGATCAACTGATATTTTCCGTCATAAAATCCACACAGGCAAACAAAATTGCGACGAAGACAGCTTTTAGAAAATTGTTTGTGTAAGCACGAAATAAAAAATGCCTATGGTTATTCCTTTATTTATTGCCAAAAAAGTGTATTTTCTTTTACTTATTTTTCACTGTTCAACAAGAAAATTACAAAATGCATCAGAAATGCAACTCTGACTCCTGAGGAGGGACAGGACCACACCACTCAAAAAAACAGTTTTTACCCCGCCGTCTTTTGTTAACAATTTTTTATTGCGTTAAAAAATTAAGTTCCGCTTCGAATTCGTGTTCATGTGATCAAAACGCGTCGATTGACACCCCAGTTCTTGAAAATTTACCAATTTTCACCATGTCACCTAAACTAGATAATTACCAAAACTCTGAATACAAAATCGAGCATATTTTTATTTAAAATTTTCGCCTACGTCTTTTTTTCTGAAAGAAAACAATATATTTAAAAATTTAAATCGGTACTAAGTTTGGGTATTTCATGCGAAATTTTTGTGTCTTCCCATTATTTCAAATACGGCAACACTCACACGGCTGTTCAAAATAGAAAACAGCTGATTTTTGTGTTGTCATGCGGGCATGAAATTCGTTCAACTCGTTATGTTTACGGGTACTCGATTCGTTCGGTCGACTCGTTGATGACTGTCGGCACCCTAACGCTACCTATGTATTTCGTGCTTCGCTGGCAGCGAAAATGAACACTACGCTAATCGTAGCGTTCATTTGCATGTTTATACCAGAAATGCGCATATGTAGGTGATATTTTTTCGTCCTGAGAGGCAAAGAGTAAAGGCCAAGAAGGATGCAATGAATATATACATACATACATACATATATATGTACATTAGAGTGGCCCTTAAGCCTATGGAAAAAATTTTTTTCTACTTTTTTGAGACGTTACCCCCTGAAATGGTTTCATGTACGAAGAAAATATTCCCCCTTTAATATTTGCTCGATTGATCAACGTTAACCCGTGCCACAATGTGTTGAAGTAATGAACCAAGGGTTATATGGTTCGGTGGACGTTTATATTGGACGAATTCTCTTATATTTTTGAATTGTAGTAGATTACAAGGTTGTTATTTATTAGACTCCACAAATAAGTTATTTATAAACAAAATATACTGATATTATATATTGAAGTACTGAAATGTCATGGATCCTTATTTACTTATGAATACATACAAACAATTTAAGAAAATTTAAATTTTTAATTCATATTTTTCATGTAATCGTACATACATATTTATATGGCAAATTTTAAAAATAAGAAATACAATTCAGAATTTTAATTCTCTAGAAAGTCCATTGAAAGCAGTTGCGACACATAAAAGGAATTAAATAACTCCCAAAGAAGGAAATGAAATAAGTTCCAACATAATGCGAGTTTATTTAATTTAACGAGCACAGACCCAGGTAGGATATACTATAAATATAAAATATTTGCCTTAAAATTAATGCTATATTAATTGATTTCTCAATGAAAACACAATATTATTTTCCTTTTTAGCCTGGAAACAAAATTTGAATGAAATACTTGCGTGCATTTTATTAACTGGTTTAATAACATATAAACCATTTTACATGATCTTAAATACTCAAGATCAAATTTAAAGTATAATTGCGAAGTCACTGTCATATTTTGCAGCAAAAATTACGTAATATTATTCATTTGCAAGAAATAACGAAATACCCCCAAATTTTATTTTAAAATACCCATATTCACTTTTTTACGCAGTGGCACCAATGGAAAATGTTATAAAAAATGCGCATTTTTCAGCGCTCTCACGAAACAAAGAGTTTCGTATCTAGTTATCAATGACAGCACTTTTAAGCAAGCTAATTCTTACACAGAATGAAATACCAATATCCACATAGTAAAACCCCCAAACAATTGCAATAGCTGTAACTTTGTAGACTACTTTAACCCTTTAACACCCCGACAATATGGGTGCTTTTACTCCTTTTTTTTAGAAAGTCCGGAAAAAATATTATATCGAAGGTCGTTAGAGGGTTAAATAGTTATAGAAAATTGTTCGCCATAGAATTTTACTAAGTATTCACAGACAAAAGAACCTAAATACCACAGTCCAGGGACCTTAGGGACGTGATTTTTGTGACAACTTGGGACTTTTCTTACTATTTTTTTTATATCAGAATTCAACTAAAATGATGTGCAAATGTAGAAAATTGGAAACTTTTAATATCCTAAGTGCCTCTTCGGATGAAATTCTTACAAAATGACTCAAGGAAGATGAATGGGAAACCGACATTGAGGACTCTATTTTGAATAGTGCTGGACCGTCTCGATATTATATTTGTGAAACATTTTCAAACGGTAGTTACGATAACTACGCGTAAAGTGACCATGATATGGAAACAAACTTTCCCAATGCCGACAGATACTCACTTTTGCTATGTTTGTAAAAAACTAATTTGTCTCACATGTGCTAAAAAGGTACCTATGTGTGGTATGTGCTTCAGTTAACTGACTTCCCCAGTTGCACGTTTTAAAATATTGTATTGGAAGAAAATATAGACTACGATTTTAAATTAATACATAACTCTTAAGTGAAATGTTTGATTTTTTTGTTGTACGATGTTGCTTTATATGTAAGAACCAAAATTTAATGTCATCTACATACGTACATACATCTTCTACGATTCTTGTTAGTCAAGCAATTGTAACGGTAAAAAAGTATTTTGATTAATTTTATGCAAGTTTAAACTTGTAAACATCTCAGAGTTGGGTTTTCGGGTATACCTACGCACATACATATATTTATCGCGGCATAGCCAAAAGCAGCGCTTACTAAAAGTGATGTTGGTAATTTTTCAACTTCAACTCGCTGTGGCACGGGTTAGAGTTGTTTAATCGGGCCAAAATTTTCAGGGTATTATTTTTTTATTAAACGAGAACATATCAGGGGGTAACACCTGCAAATTTCCGACTTTCGAAAATAAGGGCCACTCTAATGTACATACATACAGATATGTACATTAAGCTGATCCAAAAAAAAATTTGAAACGAACAAATTGCGGAATATGGCTGTTTTGATGCTATTATTCATAAACAATATGAGTTCTATTTTTTGCAAAGCATTTTTGCATGCATAAGGTGGTCCAAAAAATTAGAACCGAAAAATCATTGCGGGACAAGGCGATTTTATTTGATGATAAGAAACTTTATCTTGTTGACTAAGGACTTACCAAAAAATATGTACCTAGCATTACTAATGTAAATGAAGGTGGACATTTTAAGACATTTGCTTGACCTCTAAATATGTATGTTTCGGGAGAGCTTTATTTTCTTCATATTAATTTGAACAACCCCAATGTACATAGAAATGTTTATACATCAGACCGCAGCAAAATTATGAGAGGGATTGTGTAAGAGAGCGCAGAGCGATATGTGTCACAATGGCGGTCTGATGCAATGTCCACAGTCATATATACATATGTATACCCTACAAAGAATTTAAAATTAATCCGGAATGCTCTCGGGAACACAAAAATATATGAACAGCTACCTAAACTTGCAAAAACCATTGTTTGAGTTGCAAAATCATACAATCATTTGCATTAACGCGAAATTCAATGTAACTTTTCTCTGACAACAAAACTGCACAGCCCACCAAAAGGCAATAATTTACGGTCATTAAAATTTTAGGTATGTCAATACTTACATATGGGCATATGTATACATACGTATAAATGCTTATACACACATACAATTTATTAAAAATTATTAATTATGAACAACGTCATTTAGATAAAATTAAGAATAGTCGCATGCTACATTGCGCGTGATCCCGAAAGCATCCCCGATTAATGTGAATTTCTTTGTAGGGTATCTATATGTCTATGAATGTTGCACAAATGCTCTGCGATCTCCCACTATGTAAATATACGTACATATATATGTACATATATTCATTTGCATCTAACTTGGCCTTTACTCTTTGCCACTCAGGACGAAAAAAATAGGTACCCTTTACTTGAAAAAAGTCTACCAAATTTGCGAGGAAATGTGCAAGAAGTATGTATTTTTTCATGTGATGGAAAATAAAACATGTGTTTGCAAAAATGAAGAGTGCAAAAAAATTTTAAAAGGACATTCACCAAATTTAGAGCGACACTTAAAAATTTTCCACCCTAACTCCTACGAAAGTTATGTTGAGAGGAAAAGTGGGTTATTGCTAAACAAATCAAAAGAAAATACAATTAAGTTCACATATACGATTAATAAGGACAGTCTAGAAAAAGCTGTTGTAGAGTGGTTCACCAAAAATGGCAGACCTCTGCATATGATTGAAGACAGCCCCTTCAAGTTTATTACAAAACAGATTTTCGACGCAGCAAAATTCAAATTAAATGAACACAACATAATTGAAAAAATTGTAAAATTTTCCTCAAATTTGAAGAAAGAAATCATTAGCGAACTACAAGGAAAACTGTTATCTTTAAAAATTGATACAGCAACCAGACTTTCGGTTAGTGTACTGGGCGTAAATATACAGTACATTAGCAACAATAGCATAGTAATAAAAACACTTGCTATTAGAGAACTCAATCAGAAGCATACAAGTGAATATTTAAAAATTGTTGTGCTAACAATTTTGGACGAATTTGATATAAATATAAACCAAATACTAACTATAACTACAGACAATGGTGCAAATATGTTGAAAACTGTGACTTAAAATATATTAATGTTTCCAATGACTCAAATGATGATGAAGGCATCGAAAATACAGAATCGATTATTGACACAAACCTTACCTAAATAACGTTAGAAGTGTTCGGTGCGCAGCTCACACATTAGAACTTTGTGTGAAGGATGTTATTAAGTCAGCTAACATTAAAAACAGGCTAGACGATTTTAGAATGATAGTAAAAAAACTTAGAACACAGACATATATTAATCTTTTAAAAACCAGTGGTTTAAAAATGCCGATTTTAGACTGTATAACCCGGTGGAATTCAACTTATCTTATGCTAGAAAGATTAGTAGAATTAAAGGAATTCATAGAAATGATTAAAAGTGATCATATACTGTTCGATGTAAGTCACGAAAACTGGAACTTTATTGTCGAGTTTTTAAACAGCTTGAAAGTTTTTTACACAACATCAAAAAAGCTGCAATCGGAAAATCTTATTTATAGCGACCTATACATTCTCATTATTAACATCAAATTACATCTGGAGAATCTTCCGCAGACAGAATTTAATAATTGTTTAATAGAAGCTCTGAATGGGCGAAAGAGTACGTTGCTAGACAACGATTTATTTACAACAGCAGTCTTTTTAGATCCGAGGATTAAAGTATCATTGACCACCGATCAAATTGTGAAAGCCAAGAACTGTATTAAAGAATTGCATGTGCGACTTTCATCCTTAAAAGGTAGATATATTTAATATTTTGAAACTCTACAAAACTAAACTATTCATTTAACTTCTAACAAAAGAAGCGTACCGGTCCACATCATGTTATATATATTTTTTTTAATTTTCGAGTCTACATTTTGATAGCCTTTCAAGCATATATGTATACTGATTTTGCTGTAATTTTCCTGCTATGATTGAATGGGGAACTAAACTGCATACCCAAAGTATACACATATTTTTCGAAGTCAATGTTAAAGATTTATGATCCCGCAGGAATAGCGTTTTTTTTTTTTTTTTTGTTTTTTCCCCCAATCGTAGGAAGGTATACTACCTTCAAAATCTAAAAAAATACTTAACAAACTGAGTAGGAAAAATGAAACGTCAATCCTGTAAACCTGGTAACCAGTTATGTAATTATTTAGGTACAGTAAAATCTAATTATAAATAAAAAGTTTAATAAAAGATCATACTTCTTTTCTCACCAGGAAATAATGCAAGTACTTCAACTCAATCAACTCAATCAACTCATATTAGAAAAAAGTTCGAGTTTAGAATTTATGCCATCAACCTCTGTTTATGTCTACTACTGATAACCAGCTCATTATAACCACGATGCAGTTATCAATAAGTAGACCTAAGTAAATATACAGATACACTGTATATTTAGCAATTAAATGGGCGACAATGCATTGATGCTTATAGTATTTTCGACGTGTGAAACATTATCACCAAAATACTGATTGGCATTGCATTGTTTACCGCACTACACAAACATGTGTTTGTATGTTTAGGTCTTCGCACAGTTAGTGCTAGACAGCAAACAAATGAATGTATTAGGATTAAGATAGGTTTATATGTAGCTTGCTAGGTACTAGTTAATAATTAGATAAGTAATTTTGTATATGTATATTTAGTGTAAGAAAATGTTATAAATAAAGGCTCTGGGCAACCAGAGCGTCAGTCTTGTGCGTAACTCCATTCAAATCAATTGCTGCAACTTTAACATTTGGTGACCCCCGACAATTAGGTAAGTATAAATCTTTTTTTCGGTGAAAAGTGTAAAAAAAGTGGCCCCTCAATTTTTTTTCTTCAAAAGTCCTTTAGTAAGAAATAGGGAATAAAGTTAGAAAACTAATTTAAAAAAAAAAAAAAAAAAAAAATGGAACAGGTTATTAAACAAAATCAGAACATAGGAGAAAAAGCTGCAGCTCTCTATAATGAAATAGCTAGCAAAAAAGAATTAGCAAGTGAAAGACAACTCCAAGCATGGAGAGATGCACAGACCGAGTTGTCTTCACAATTTCAAAGAAATAAGCTGCTTCTGGTGGACCCATCATCCACCTTTAAGAAGAATGCCTATTTTAAAGAAAACCAGGGCGAAACAATAGAAAAAGTGTTGAGTGATACTAGCACGCTTTTATCACACATAAGTGTGCAATATAGCCAACATCAGCAGACGATAAGCTCTGGTAACGACCAATTCGAGTTCAAATCTACGTCAAATAGGGAGGAACAACAAATAAAATTCCGCCTATTAGATTTCGGAATGAATATTGATAGGTACAGATCGGGTAAAATTCCGAAAGCCTCTATAGTAAATGACTACACAGAAATTAAATCTATGTATTGTCAGTATTTAGGCAAGTGTGAAGAAGATAAATTTAATACCCTATATCCGCAAATGATTGAAAAATATGATGAAGCCCTCGACACCGAATTTGAGGAGAAAAAACCTGTGAATATTAATCTGCCCTACACATTGCCTAAGATAGAAATACCAATTTTCTCAGGGAAGTTTTCCGAATGGAAATCATTCAAAGAGCTATTCCTGCAGCTAATACATTCTTCTGGAATTCCAGAAACACAAAAAATGATTATCTTGAAATCAAAATTAAGAGGAGAAGCTGCACTAGCAATCGCTAGCTTAGAAGTTAATTCCGCGAACTACAGTATTGCCATGAGCATTCTAGATAAAAAGTTCACAAATCTGAGAGCACAAACAGCTATACATTTTGCAAACTTAGTAGAAGCACCATTTACAGTTGAAAATCTGTCTAGTGTAAAAAGGCTTAAAGACGTAATTCAGGAAAATCTGAGCGCAATTAAAGCCACAAATCTAAGCACAGAAACAATTCTGCATGGGCTACTAAATTTTTTGTTAGTACGAAAAATGAGTGACGAATTACGATTGAAGTATCAAATGTCACTTAAGAATTCGCATGATATACCCAGTATAGATTCATTGATAACCTTTTTGGATCAAGAATTCTATGCCTTGCAAGCAATACATCCATCAAATAGTGATGGATCATCCAGTTGGGATGACAAAAACAAAGCATTGATAAGACAAAATGAAGCCAAATGCATCATGGGATGTAAAACCTGGCATGTCCTCTACCAATGTGGGAAATTTAAAAACCTTAGTCTCAAAGAAAAATGGGATAAGGTAAATAAAAATATGTTATGTTCGAAGTGTCTCAAAAGTGGGCATTCTAACAAAAATTGCGCTGGGTATAATTGTCGTACATGTAATGGAAATCATAGCACGCTTTTACATAAAGTTACTACAGAAAATTCCAAAATAACAAAAAATACGACGTTGGCTGATAAAAATAAAAATTCAGATAGATGCACCTTGTTAGCCACTGCTGTTGTGCATATACAAGACAGCAATGGAAAGTGGATTAACGGAAGGGCATTGTTAGATAGTGGTTCTCAAGTAAATCTCATGTCAAAATCACTGTGGAAAAAATTAAATCTATCAGGCATTAAAACAGATCCAACTGCATTAGAAGGGGTTGCAAAAACGAAGTCCGTCTTTGACAAAAGGGCCAATATTAAGCTCAAATCAAAGTTTTGTCAATTCGAGACTAATTTAGATGTTCTAGTGGGAGAGGAAATCGTCTCAAATCTCCCTACTCAAAAGGTAGTGGTACAAAATTTACCAGAAAATTTAGAGTTAGCAGACCCAAAATTTGATAATCCAAATAAAAAATAAAACTGATATTCTTATAGGCTCAGATCTATTTTTTGAGATTTATCAAAATGTAGAAATAATGGATCTTCACGAAGGTAATTTAAAAGCTCATAAAACAAAATTGGGCTGGATTATAACAGGCACGGCTATGATTCAAACCCCTTCGTATATATGTAAAATAGCATCCTTTTCAGAAGCATCGATAGAGAATCAAATGAAAAAATTTTGGGAAATAGAAGAAGATGTCGAAAAACATAGGCAATTTACAAGGGAAGAAGAAGAATGTCAAAATATTTTTTGTAATACCACAATACAAAATTTCGATGGTAAATTTGGTGTTAATCTTCCATTTAAAAGAAATATTCAAGAATTAGGTGACTCGGAAATTACTGCCAAACGTAGATTCATAGCTATTGAGAAAAAGCTAGAAAAGAATAGTGTTATTAAGTCTCAATATCATGAGTTTATGAGAGAGTACATAAAACTTAATCATATGGAACGTGTAGAAAACCCGAGTAGCCTGAAATTCAAATGCTATCTACCACACCATTACGTGTTGAAACCAGAAAGTTCCTCTACTAAATTAAGAGTTGTCTTTGATGCCTCTGCGAAAACCTCAACAAATGTATCGTTAAATAATTTACTACACACAGGGCCTAGACTGCAAGATGATTTATTTGATATCTTAATCAGATTTAGAAAACATAAATATGTAATGTCAGCAGACATAGAAAAAATGTTTAGACAAATCTGGGTGAATGAACAGCATCAAAATTTTCAACTAATATATTGGAGATGGAATTCATCTGAATTATTACACACGTACAAACTAAAAACCGTTACTTATGGAACATCGTGTGCTCCCTACTTAGCAGTAAAATGTTTGCAGACAGCTGCAGAAGAGAATAAATTGAAATATCCTGCAGCTTCCATGTGCATTCAGTCAGATTTTTATATGGACGATATGATGACTGGCGGCAACAACTTAAATGAACTGCAAAATATCCAACGGGATATTATGCACATCTTAAATTCATACGGATTTCATTTAAGAAAGTGGTGTGCCAATCATCATGGTTTATTGGGAAAAATCCCAAAAAATGATCGTGAGATAAAATTAGATATAATATCTGACAACTCTGAAAGCATAAAGGCTCTTGGAATATCGTGGATCCCGAAAGAAGATACAATTTCAATTAAATCAAATTGGGAACCGAATTTCAAGATCACGAAACGTCATATGCTCTCCGACATAGCAAGACTATTTGACCCACTAGGGCTGTTGAGTCCAGTAGTAATAGTAGCTAAGATGTTACTACAAGAGTTATGGAAGAAAAAGGTCAGTTGGGACCAAGAAATTACAGGAGAATCAATGCACTCCTGGATACAGTTTAGAAGTCAAATGAAGATGTTAAATAAAATAAAAATCCCAAGGCATGCAATACTACCTTTCGCTGAATTAATAGAATTGCATGGATACTCAGATGCATCAATGAAAGCTTATGGGGCAGTTATTTACATTAAATCAGTAGACAAATCAGGTAATATTAAAATCAATCTACTAACTTCTAAATCAAAGGTAGCGCCGATAAAAATTCAAACACTTCCTCGACTGGAGTTATGTGCCGCGGTATTACTTGTTAAGCTAATACAAAAATCAGCGTGCGCAATTAACATAAATTGCCCTCAAAGTTATTATACGGATTCATCTATTGTTCTTAGCTGGTTACATTTAGATCCGGCAAAATTGCAAATCTTTGTGTCCAACAGGGTAAATTATATTCAAGTTAACACATCCATTAAGGATTGGAATCACGTTGACACAAAAGAAAATCCTGCAGATTTAATTTCAAGAGGTCTTTACCCAAAGGATATCATTGACAACCAATTTTGGTTTAATGGCCCAAAGCACTTATCGCAAGCGGCTCTGGATATAAAAGTAAAGCCAATAAAACCATTAAAAGCTCTTCCTGATATAAAAAAAGCGTCTATTATAACAGGTGTAGTTGTCAATAAATATTCATTCATTGAGAAAATAAACCATAAAAATAATTTTGATTATCTGACCAATGTGGTGACTAGATGCATACATTTTAAATACATTTTATTAAAGCGGCTCAATAAAGATATCGAGCTAAAAACTCATGTAGAATATAGAAAAGAAGCATTAAGTATGATTATAAAAAACTTGCAAAATAAATATTTTAATAAAGAATTAAGTCTCCTTTCAGGTAATAAAAACGTAGAAAAACAGTCCAAGCTCAGTACTCTTTCACCATTCATAGACGCAACTGGCATAATCAGAGTTGGAGGACGCTTGGCAGAAAGTGAGATCGCAGAAGAAGCTAAACACCCGGTACTACTACCTTATGAAGATGCATTAGTAAAACTACTAGTAGAAGGAATTCACAAAAAACACCTCCATATTGGACCGCAAGGACTCCTTGCAATAGTAAGGCAACAATTTTGGCCGTTACGAGGTAGGCAACTAGTAAAAAAAGTTGTAAACCAATGCTATAGGTGTTTTAAGGCAAATCCACGGCCCCTATTTCAAATTATGGGCAACTTGCCAGCGGACAGAGTCAGATGCACTCGACCCTTCCTTAATACTGGAGTTGATTTGCTGGGTCCAATACAAATACACCACAAAATAAGAGGCAAGCGAATTGACAAGGCGTATGTATGTGTATTTGTATGCTTCAGTACAAAAGCAGTTCACATCGAAGTTGTTTCTGATTTAAGCTCAGCAGCATTTATAGGAGCCTTGAAAAGGTTTGTAGGTAGACGTGGTTGCCCAGCAAAAATCTTTTCGGATAATGGATCAAACTTTATTGGTGCCTCAAATGGGTTAAATGAAGTTTATCACTTATTTCAAAGAGAAGATCTAAACAAAGAGCTATCGTCCTTTTGCGCTATCCGCAACATTCGTTGGTTAAATATACCTGCCAGATCGCCACACGTAGGTGGGTTATGGGAAGCAGCAGTAAAATCAATTAAAAAGCATTTTCATAGAGTAGTTGAAGGTACACTAACCTTTGAAGAGATGTGTACCCTTATGACCCAAATTGAGGCTATATTAAATTCAAGGCCTCTTACCCCTCTATCGGATGACCCAAATGACTTCCAAGTTTTAACTCCAAGTCACTTCCTAATAGGAGAACCATTAACTACTATAGTAGACAGCAGTGATAACCAGTGTTATCACGGGGTGCGGGATCACTGGAAAACAGTGGAAAAGAATATGAAGGAGTTTTGGAAGCGATGGAGTTTAGAATACTTAAGTGAACTCCAAAAAAGGGTTAAGTGGCAAAAACCACAAGATAACCTTCATAAAGGAAGCCTAGTCTTACTAAAAGAAGAAAATCTCGCTACTCTCACTTGGAGAAGAGGAAGGGTAGAAAACCTCATCATTGGCAAGGATGGGAAGTGTAGAATGGTAGACGTAAGGACAAGCACTGGCATTACCAAAAGGTCAATTGCTAATGTTTGTCCCTTTCCTGCCGAAGAAAGCGATAAAGATGTTGAAACTAAGGTTGATGAAGAAACCTCAAAAACCTTGAAAGTCAAAAATAAAATCAAAAACAAGAATGTTATTTTAACTATTTTAACATTCTTGTTAATATTGCCCACTAACAGTTGTCAGCTAGCTATAAGTAAGTTTAGAGACAAGTCAGGAGTAGTCGTCGGAAAGGTAGGCAGGATGGGATTCACACGCACAACTTGGGACATCATAGTGCACATCAACATGACTGAATACCATCACCAGAAAGAAATGCTTCAGAAGGCCCCCGCATTGCTCGAAAAATTAAAATCAAGCATCACCAACCTGGGATATACCGGGGAAGAAAGTACAAAGGGACTCCTCGAGCAAATTAAAAATCGGCTGACAATTATAAACGAGAACGATGAAGCTTTGAGGTTAGGAAGTAAGAGTAGAAAGGTGCGATCAGCTCTCCCGTTCGTTGGTAGCATATACCACGCTTTATTTGGGCTTATGGACGAAGAACACTCTAGGGTTCTAGTCGAGAAAATTCATAAGAGTTTCCAAAATGAGCAATACTTATTAGAGCTGCTGAACAACCAGTCCTCAATCGAAGATGTCACCAATGAAGTTATGAAGAAACAAAGCGTCATCATTGCGCAGAACTTCAAGGTGATAAATGAGTCAGTGTATAAATTAAAGAATACTCTGAATGGGCAGTTAGAGGTCGAAACCTTCACCAGCACAGCTGAAAGCATCAATATTGCCTTTGGATCGTTTGAACAACTTCAGGCAGACATAATGGACATGATTTGGAATATCAAGGGCAGTTTCATGCGAAGGATATTGCCGTACAGAAAATTTAGGGCCCAAATTGAAATCATAAAGCAAAATTTAAAACAAGACTTGACGTTGCCGGCTGTAGACCCCCTTGAGTTGGCCAAGATAACCGTAATTACTGCTGGAATTAGGAATGAATTCGGTCTAGTGAAGATCCAGATCCCCCTTATACAGAAAATCCCCTTATATACATGGCGTTTATATACATATCCAATTCTTCACGACAATCACTTTGTACGACTTTACTCTAGGTACGAGTTCTTAGTACTCAATGAAGAGAAATTGGTTTATGTTGGCTTAACAGAAGCAAGCCTGGCGCATTGTACGAAGTTAAAAGAGATGACAGTTTGCCACCAAGAGCATCCATTATTGAGCGTTCGAAAGGACTCATCTTGCGAAATAGCATTCTTCCTCAATAGCACAAAGGTACCAATGACATGCAAGGTGGACATAATGCCAATTAAAGAATATTGGGTGATCATACCAACAACAAACAGCTGGCTGTTCTCTTTACCCGAAGACACTACAGCAAATGTACAGTGCGAAGGCAATAACATGCACTATATCTTGAAGGACCAAGGGATAATATATTTGAAACCGGGTTGTCACCTGTCAACTGAAACCGTCAACTTATGGGCACATTCAGCAACGACAACGGAAATAGGATACAATATGCCGCCTCTCAACGTAAGTACCCAATTGCCTCCGATAAGGCATATTAACTTAAAGGGAGAAATACAAACATATGCCATTCCGAATATACCTAGGCCACCCAGTAAGTTCCGCTTCGCCGATGATCTCGAATTGCATCATACGGTACATTATTTCTCTAACATATCGAGTTGGATCATAATAGCTGCAATAATAATCTGTGTCGCAACGGTCATCAAGAAGCTAGGTGGAATGTCAACGCGATTTATCCCTGCTGCCATTGCCTTTCGTAGTTAAGTAGAACTTCTATACATAGTTAAATGCATTACGCTAAATATAAGTATATAGATTTTGAAAGTAAATACTTTCAACGTGGGCAATATGTTTATGTCTACTATTGATAACCAGCTCATTATAACCACGATGCAGTTATCAGTAAGTAGACCTAAGTAAATATACAGATACACTGTATATTTAGCAATTAAATGGGCGACAATGCATTGATGCTTATAGTATTTTCGACGTGTGAAACATTATCACCAAAATACTGATTGGCATTGCATTGTTTACCGCACTACACAAACATGTGTTTGTATGTTTAGGTCTTCGCACAGTTGGTGCTAGACAGCAAACAAATGAATGTATTAGGATTAAGATAGGTTTATATGTAGCTTGCTAGGTACTAGTTAATAATTAGATAAGTAATTTTGTATATGTATATTTAGTGTAAGAAAATGTTATAAATAAAGGCTCTGGGCAACCAGAGCGTCAGTCTTGTGCGTAACTCCATTCAAATCAATTGCTGCAACTTTAACAACCTCGTCTACACAAAACACTACAGAGGATGTTCTGGAGGCATATCTTAAACATTTTGATAAGCCCTCCCTCATAGGTCAAGCGTTAACTAACGACATTGAAACTGATATTTTAATTTATGACCAGCAGTGTAGATTAAAAATAAACGAAAATATAATAGAATTTTGGGGCAAGCAGAAAAATTCATTATCAGCGATAGCTTATGTAGTGTTGGCGATACCATGTACGCAAGTAAGGGTGGAGCGTTTATTTTCTTCGCTCAAATATATATTGTCAGATCACAGAAATAAGCTATCACCGACAAATTTAGAACATATTTTGTTGGTAAAAGTTAACGGAATATTTAAATGATTTTTGAAAAAATATGTATAATAACACTGTACAGCACCCGGCTGGGTATTGGGCCAAACCAAGTTTTTCGAATAGATTGAGACATAAGAAAAAAATATGTATACGCCATTTTTCGAAGTTAGCCTCCAAAATTTAGTAATGGGCTTTCGAAATTCGACCCTCCCTAATTTGATTGCAATGTTTAAAAAATTGAAAAATAAAAAATGTGGGTGTGATCCGCCTTATTTTCGAACTCGACTGGTATACATCTTTTTTTTTTTTGAAAGCTTATGTAGCAAATGTTATAAGGGGTCAAAGGTCAGATCTTCGAAAAAATTAAAAGTCAAATATCTCCATTTTTTTCCAACCGATTTCGAAAATCTTTATATCGTTGTAAAGGTGATTGAATTCCCTTTCTTTTGATATGCTCACCTTTATCCTTTTTTAAATAAAATTTTAATGAAAAAACACTTTAAAGAAAAAAAAGCCCGAAAAAATGTTTTAAGTAGTATATTTCGAACTTTTTGCCAGCGATTTCGAAAACCTTCACGCTGTTATATAGGTGCTTGAATTCCCTTGCCTTTGATATGCACAGCTTTATGGTCGATGAATGAAAATATTATAAAAGCAACACTTAAAAAAAATACCAAAAAAACTAAAATATTTGAACCAGGCGCGGATCCAGGATTTCGGCAAGGGGGGGGTTTTGAAAAATTTTTTTTTGGAAGATGTTTTCTAAGGGCAGACGCTGGTGAAAATATGGACTAATACCACCTACTATTATTATTCTATATACTAGTTGCACCATTTCCCGCACCTTAAAAACACCAAACTCAAAACCCTCCAAATTAACAATATGTATGTCATCACATAAAGTGCAGGAGATTTCAATTGAAGTTCTAAATAACATGTATAACGTACTTGTATTTAATAAATTCATAAATTAAAAAGCCGGCATATGCGGGTGTTACGCCTTCAGATGGATCTGAAGCTACTTTATTATAAACTTGACCACTGCGCGACACCTAGTGAAGGGTAGCAGTTATTATATGATATAATTTGAAGCGAGAGGTCGCTACTGCGTGTTCTAAATTTTCAAACGTGCAACCAAAGAACGTATATTGTATAAGAAGGGAAAATTCGGTATTTTGGACGAGTGAGGTGGAAATCGTTTAGTCAAAAAAAGATGATGACTTCGCGAGTTGCCTCCCATCATTCTTCAAGCTCGAATTCGTTTGTTTTTCGCGGCGAAAAATAAATTAATTTTGACATTTCTTTTGCTTGACGTTTAGTTATTATTTCTATTCATACTCTACCGCCACTGAAAAGATGCAAAGATGGTTGAAAATGAGCCGGGCTGCAAATTTTAGAATTTTATAAAAACCTTGATCTGATGAAAAGCTCTGTTGCCACTTTTTTATCCTTTGTTGAAACTTACTCGATACTTAAAACCACAAATCAATTTACTAAATATTGTGAACACCTTGTAATATGTAGATAGCTTAAACTTTGATTTATTTACCTAAGTATGGCATCATTTAATTTACTAAAAGATACATACATATTAATTTCGATAAAAACGTAGATTTGAACGAAGCGGTACTTTGCAAATTCAAAGCACTTCTTTCACCTCCATTTTGAGAAGAAAATTCGATGAAATCACACGAACAAGTAAGATTTCTTAATATCTTTCAATATACAAATTTATTGAATTTATTATACATAACTATTCTTAGATATTAAAACTTTGCGTAGGGATTCAATAAACGCTTGTTAAAATATTAGCTGTGTTTTCGTCGAAAATGAGTTGCAGCAATTTCAATTTTATGAATGAATCGCTTGTATTATTTTAACCTCGTACTCGTTTTAATTCTTGTTTTTGGTGGTTGATTGGATTGTATAGTACGCGCTTATTGTATTAGATTTAATTCCTCTAAATTTCGGGTATTTTCTATTTAACTATAAGTTGTAATTGCATGTTATTATTGCCTACAAGGACAACTATTTTAATGAACTGATTCAATTGTACCTGTTTTACCTTGTGGATATGTGCATATAAAATATAATCTGAAAATAAATGTCGAGTTTTGCCTTTGGACAGCTAAACCCATCCAACCATTGCTTTTGGAATGATAGAGTTTTCCTTGATCAGTTTGGGAAATTTGGGCGCAGAATCTATAAAGGCATTAATTTGAGATCTATGATAAACCACAAGGGGGGTTTGAACCCCCAAAACCCCCCCCGTGGATCCGCCACTGGCCAGGTGCGTGAAGGCGCAGCAGCAAATAAGTGAAATTAAAGATTTAATTTTGCTTGCTACATACAAATATAATAGAACAATTCATTCGGTGACAAACTCCAAACCAATTGAAATTTTACAGAATTGCTCAGTGGAAAAATTTGGGGAAGTCAAAGAGAAATTAATAAAAGCACAAAATTTAGTATTGGATAAACTAAATGAGAAAAGGGTAACTAAAACATATCAGCCTGGTGAAAAGGTATTCCTTCGCCGTAACAAACGATTAGGAAATAAATTTGAAAAGGTTTTTGTAGAAAAAATAGTAGAACGAGATTTGGGTACTACAGTACAGATAGAAGGAAGAAAAATTCATAAAAGTAATTTACGGTAAAATCAATTTCAGGTTGGTGCTTGCCCTTATCTCCGGCACCGGAGCCAATTTGATTGACTACACCTCCTCACAAGTTGTTACCATTCCTCAGGGAAATGCGGCTATTTACAGTGAATTCATTTACCTCGTACATGCCACTAACTTGACAGACTACCGCCGGATAGCTTACGAAAGCCAAGCGTTCATATCCAAATCAAGCAATCAGATGGTAAACGAAAATATTTTAAAACAACAGGGCGAAGAAATCTTACATATCATCCGTACTCTGGAAATACCTAGAAGAATGGCAAGATCAATCGATTTCTTGGGGTCCGCTTTGAAATTCGTAGCTGGTACCCCCGATCACGAGGACTTTGAACTACTCTTAACAAGGGAAAATATATTGATAGAAAACAACAATAGGCAGATAAAAATTAACTCTCAGTTACAAAATAGAATTAATGAAATAACTAACCAAATCAACACAATTCGTACAAATTGGACAGGTTGGATGTTGAAAGGTGAAGAAACACTACTATGTGAAAACTTGATAAGAAGAAATAACCACATAATAAGCCAACTTAACAGACTAGCACTATCCATTGTGTTAGCCAAAAGTAATATTATAAATCCACTCGTTTTGGATGACGAAGAGATGGATCATGCTTTAAATTTCGAACAATTACCTTTTAGTTTAAGTAATCTACTTTTAGTATCTAAGGTTAAAATTTTGCAAAACTCAGATGTTATTTACTATATCCTTAAGATTCCTAAGATAACTAACTTTTGTGAATTTCTCAAAATTTATCCTGTAGTCCATAATAATAGTATTATTAAGTTAGATACCACGCTGGCGGCAAAATGTAGTGATGGATTTCACCCACTCGGCAATTGCAATGATACTTTGGCGGCTAAAGTATGTAAACCGGCTAATTCAAATTGCGTAAACCAGGTGCTAAACAACAACACAGCGACTTGCTCATCGGAGTCCGCTTATCATATACCCCAAATCCAAAAAATAGACGAAGGCATTATTATTCTCAATAACGTACCAACAACAACAATAGCTGATCAACGAAAATTGGAAATTAAGGGAACATACCTGCTTCTGTTTCGAGATAACATTACGATAAACGACACAACCTACGTGGTAGAAAAAGAACCAGTTTATATTCAACCCCACCCCCCAAAGACGGTGTCAATTTAATACTTAGAACACCATACAAGCTTGTCTTTACCATATTTACATAAAGTTTACATCGATAATGTCTCCCAAATTCAGGAGCTAAAAGAGAGCTTATCTATTCACAGCAATTTCTTGTGGACATTTTTTTCTTTTCCTTCGATAATAATCATAGCATTGGCAATCTTTTTAATCTACCGCAGAAAAAAATTGGCAAACAGTAAAGAAAAAACACAAAGGGCCGTGGAGGAGATTTTAAAACAAGTCGAGGGCGACTTGTCTTAAGAGGGGGAGAAGTTAGCGTATTGCACAGATGCAACGCCACAATATCAGTTTGACGATTCCTTTGAATTACTCCCACGCTTGCATGTTTCACAGCTGTAGAGTGCGAAGCAGATCGACAATTCATTAGAATAACTCCCACGCTCACTTTGCCGTTCTTGGACGTTGGCAACATGCCAAGACGGACACCTGACACCACGTACGTGTCTTTGGGAAGCTTTCGGCAACACAGCTGGCAGTGCACTCATACCAACAGACAACCGCAGCTATCGCTGGCAGCGCATTCACCGATCACTACAAACCGCCGCAACGCCGCAGTAGGGAATTAGGGCAGATGGTAGGTTAGGTTGGAAAATAAAGTTTAGTTTTCTGATTGTCACAGCCAAAACAAGAGGTCTTTCTATTGAGTTGTACATACATATATGACTATATACGTACATATGTATGAATGCGACAACGCTAGCTTACATATGCATAGCGGATACCCATGCATTAGGGTTGTACTAAAGATTTAGACTACCGGTCTAAACATGCCGGCCCCCTTGCGGCAAGCAATCTCAGAAATAATATGATCATGCCACAGCGGTTGGTTTGACTAAATTCTAAGTTCTCTTAATGCTAAAAGTACGTGGTTGCTTTGGTGGTTGCATAAATGGATATGTGTATTTATGTATATGTGCCTATATATGTATTATTAGAGTGGCTCTTTTTCTCGTGGTTGTAAGCGCAAATGGCTACATATGTATATGTAAGGTGACCACCTGTACCTAAATACCGGTACGATACCTAAATTTTTGGTTCAGTACCGTGTACCGAAATGAAGCTTTGGGTACAAGCAAATGTACCGAAATATTCAGATGTATGAAAATTTTACAAAAACAAAATACATGGCCACATGGGAAACTTACATATATGCTAGTGACGCCACCTTGTTAAATTCGCCTTGCTTTATTTTATCGAAAATATCGATGACTTCCCCATCACTAGCTCAAATCAAAAAGTGCAACATGTCAAGAAAGCGTGGAGTGAATGTTTTCAACGAAAACTTAAAAGAAAAATATTTATTTATTAAAAAAACAATAGGTGATAGTGATGTGCGATGCGATGTGTGTACAAAAGACTTCAATATTGCTCACGGTGGCAAATCAGATATTGAATCGCATATAAAGTCAATGCATCACCAAAATGCATTAAAATTAGCATCGTCCTCTCATTCATTGACGGAATACTTTAAAAGTGCTACATTGGCTAAGTCTGATTTAGAAATTGCAGCTTGTGAAGGCATCTGGGCATACCACGTAATACAATCTAATCTCAGTTTTCGTTCCACCGATTGTTCGTCCAAAATTATTCGAAGCTGTTTTTCTATGGTAAAGTTTCATTGCGCTCGCACCAAATGTGAGAGCATCGTTACTAATGTGATTGCACCGTATGTTTGCCAAGAATTACAAAACGACTTGCCGGACATCAATTTCGTCACTTTAATTACAGACGCGTCTAATCATGGTAACATTAAAATGTTTCCCGTTCTTATCCGATATTTTTCGGTAAATAAAGGAGTGGAAATTAAAATTATCGAATTGTCATCTGAAGGCGGTGAAAGTTCAGATATTATAGTAAATATGTTGAATAATGCAATCGAAAAGTTCAATCTAAAAGGCAAAATTGCTGCTTTCTGTGCAGATAACGCACCAAATAATTTTGGAAATTGTCAGCGCAGTGGATCTGATAACGCATTTTACAAATTGAATGTGCTCTACCCTGGAATAATTGGCGTTGGGTGTTGTGCACATATAGTACACAATGCTTTAAAAAAAAGCTTGCGATAAAATGCCGATTGACGTAGAATGCATTATTGTAAAAATATACTCACATTTTTAAAGATCCGATGGCGAAAATTTGGCTTCTTTTTTTGCGGGATCAGGTAGATTTAACTTGTTTCATATCACTTTTATATATTACATACATTTTTACACAATTTATTTAGGCAGCACTCTTTAATCGAACGGTTAAACTAATTGAATCCGATTCCGTCTCAGCCATGGAAGTTGCACAAACCCTTACAACATTCGTAGAATCGCTTGAATCACGAAAAGACAATGATTTTTTGTCTACTGTCGTTCAAAATGAAATTGATAAAGCAGTCGACGAGGAAAACATTACAAAAGAACTAGTTTTGATGACGACCCGTCCGTTTTATGGTTTTTATAATCCATCTATTTTCCAATGGCAATTGTTTATTTTATTTTTATTTTTAGCGGAATGTATTGACTACATCCAAAAGTGGACCGTTCACTTTGAGCACTTAAAGATATTCGCTTGGTCTGCACTTGAGAGGATTCCAGATTGGGAGTCTATTCAAACTTCTGCCAAATTCATTGCATCAAAACATCGTTTCAATATTGAATCGAACGACATTGAATTATTTGATCAAACCACTTTTCTAAAAAGATACGTTATTGCAGAAAAGATCCAGTCTTGGAAAGAAAACAAAACTGCAACCGACCAATGTTGGGTGGAAATCTTTCAATATTTTGCAAAAAATCATATACCACACCAGCACATACTAACTATTGTTTCCTATATTCTCTGTTTGCCTGGCGCATCAGCTACGGTCGAGAGAATTTTTTCTTTGATCAAAGATATCTGGTCCGATGATAAGTCACAATTACGAATTGAAACATTGAAATGCATTTTGTACGTAAGGTACAATATTAAAATGACATGTCTGGAATTCTATAACTTTCTCAAAAATCAACCACAAATGCTACAAGCGATAGGCTCTAACGCAAAATATACATTTAAAAAATGTAAATAATAAAAAAATACGTAGCACTTGATTTTCCGCATTATTTTACTTTTATAATTTGCTAAAAATAAAATTTGTAATGGACTTTATAATAATAACCGCATATATGAAAAAAAATCAAAATGAACAAAATTATTTTTAATGTACCGGATTTTACAAAAATAAAGGTGGTCACCTTATGTATATGTATATATTGTATATTTGTACATAACTATATATGTATTTATATGTATGTTTATGCAGTTTCTTCGCGTATGAGGTGCCTATGTGTGTAGATATTTTTTTTTTTGTTTTTTACAGGTGGTAGGCCCCAGAAATGGTTAAGCCAAATACCGTGGCTTGGGCTGTTAGGCCCTCAATAGTTGTGGGCGGCGAACCGTCTATGACGAGTTTCGCGTAGATGTCGGCTCCCAATGTCAGCCGTACCGGTGATGCTTGTAAAAGTTCGCATCGGCGAGTCGCATGAACTGGAACCTTTGCGCTACTTGTACGTCGAGGTTGGTAGACGGAGTGATTCGATAATGCCGCGCTTGGACGACGGCCTGGGTCACCACGGTTCGGGCTACACCATATTTAGTCCTTATAGTGAGGTTGCACCAGTCACGGTCGATGTGTAGGCCCAGATCATATGTCAATTCACGGTCCACGACTGTGATGGGAGCGCAGGGGTCGATGATGGCGCGAATAAGATGCAGTCGCCCACCTGCTTCAATTTTCACTATGGTTGTGGGTGATATCGCGCAAAATGGTCGCGACAAAGATATGGCATGTGTCGTGGCAGCCATACCCCTCCTAAAACCTGTTTGGCTCACGAGCGCATTTTGTGGCAAATGTGTATTATTGTTGTTGTTTGGTGCCGGTCGTTTCGTTTGTCGTCGCGATGAACGGCAGGTACTAGGTGGCGAACAATCGAGTCGACGAACGAAACGCTCATTCGGCATAGTTCGGTGTTGCGCCCTTGATTTTCTTTGTATTTTCGCCGGTGCGGAACGCCAGGTACTAGGTGGTGTTGCATCGCGTCGGGATATTTTCGCCGGTAGGGAACGCCAGGTACTAAGTGGCGTTGCCTCGCGTTGGTGACAGCGAATTATTGGCGGGTCACTACCCTTATAATGTTTTTTCGTATAGAGTTCGGTTGGCGAACGCCAGGTACTGGGTGGCGTTCCGTTGCGAAGGTGGTTGGCCGAACTGCGAGGTGGTCTAGCCGATGCTGGGCCGCCTTTTTCGTGCTGCAACAGTGGGCGAAATGAGGCGCGCTTTTCTATCTCGTTGACTATTTCGCCTTCTTCATATTCAGCCTCTTCCTCCTCCACCTGTTGTGCCCATGACGTCGTGGGCTCGGACACGGCTATTGAAATTGCATCTAGGGATTCTTGATCCTCTTCGATACGCTTTTACTCGAGCCCATCGAAGTGAAGCGATGTATGGTGCTTCTCACCACAACGCCGGCAATTGGAACAATATTTGTGGAGAAGGACCACTCGCAGCCTCTCCTCCACCGCTTTCGCGCGGTAAATGTAGCACATGCGTATGCCATGGTTACCCCCGCATAATTTGCAGGGAATTTTGAATGCGGGTTTTTGCTCCGCTTTTTTACGTAGTTGTGAGATCGGACCCATTTTCTGGAATATGTAGTAAGACTTATGGGTCTGGTTCAAAGGCAATTATTTATGCGGGATTACATGGCAATCAACGACATCAGAATCCCCCGTTGGGTAGGTATATTTTACTCCAACAAATGTCACTTGTAAAATGTGCAACAGTAAGGAGCACAAATTAAGAAATTGTACGCGTTTTAGCAAGTTGACAACAGCAGAAAAAATTTTCCTTTATCAAGAGCAATAATAGTTGCTTGAATTGTCTCTCTGTTGGACATACGGTGTCTAAGTGCACTAGTTCATTTAATTGTGGCACGTGCCATGCAAGACATCACACCCTGCTCCATCTACCGACTTTTCAGCCAAAAGCAACAAATTCACGAAAAACTAATGACAACCAAACAGAAGAAATCGCTACTACGTCCAAGCAGGCGCAATCATGGCGCGATTCATCGAAAAATAATACTTCTAATAGTCCAAACGTGTCATCATGCCATGCCAAAACTAGCAAAGGGGTTTTACTCGGAACAGCCCGCGTTAACGTATACCAAAAAATTTATTCAACACTGAAAACGGTTGTGTTCTTATTCTGCTGCTAAAGAATTGTGATAAAAATCAGTGATATAAATCAAAATATTGCTGAAATCATGTAAAACTTGAGATAGTGACTCAAACTAAAGTGCGAAAAGAAAAAATTTCGAATTGAGATAGTGACTCAAATTAATTTTTAATGAAAACAAATAAAAAACATAAAGTTATACATATACATACGTACATACATACATTTTTTCATAAAAAAGCGGGAAATTTGCTACACAAACAATGTCGTGTAATAAATGCAAATTAGTTATCCGCGGCGAAACCGGTATAAGATGCGTAGGAGTGTGTGGAAAAATATACCATACAGCAGCCAAATGCTCGGGACTGGACCAATATGCTTTGAATGTTATTAACACTGTGCAAATGGTCAAATATATGTGTGATGACTGTAGTGAATACATTGTAAATGTTGATTCGGTGATGCAAGATATGCGTGAAAAAATTGCTGAAAGTGCTAACCGTTTAAAAGAATATCGCCATGAGTTTGACACGTCGTTAAAAAAAAGCGAAAATGAATTTAAGAGTCTAATCGTGTCGGTCGAAAAAGAATATATGGGGAGATTAAATGAAATGCAAAAAAATCAGGAAAAAAATCTAATTGAAATGAAAAGAATGCAAAAATACTGCGATAGTTTTAAAGAATTTGGGGAAAAAATTACAAAAACAATTGAAGATAACACTAAGGAAAATGAAAAAATATGTAGCGAAATAAAAAAAACTATAACCGAAAACAAAAACAAACCAAAAACCTCCTTTGCGGAAGCTGTCAAACAAGGAGAAGTGAAAGAATTAAGAAAAGAGTTGCCATTAATAATTAAGCCATTAAATAAGCAAAATATAGAAAAAACAAGGGAAGATTTAAATAAGAATGTTGACCCGGTTGATTTAAATATTGTGAATATCCATGGGAAAAAAAGCGGAGTGATTATAATTGAAAGTGAAAATAATAGTGAACGTGAAAAAATAAAAAATGCTGTTGAAAAAACATTGCAAAATAAATATGAAATAAAAATACCAAACGCGATAAAACCAAGATTTATGATCACAAATATTATGTGCAAATTGGACGAAAAGAGTGTAATAGATAAGCTCAAGCGACAGAATAAAATATTAGAAAATGGGGATTTAAAACTAGTAAAAATGTATGAAGTTAAAAAGAACGCGCAAGTATTTTACAATGTAACGATTGAGGCAGATCCGGATAGTTTTATAAAAGTGTTAGCGGCAAAAAAATTAAATATCGGATGGGAAAGGTGTAGGGTATTTGATGATATTGCGGTAATGAGATGTTTCAAATGTAGCGGGTATAATCATAAAGCTGATGACTGTAAAAATGAAGATGCGTGTATGAAGTGTCATGGTAACCATAGGAGCCGGGAGTGTAAAAAAGATTTCATAAAAAAATGCCTTAACTGCAAACGTGCGAATGAAAGATTAAAGTTGGGATTGGATGAAAATCATGAAACACACAATAAAGATTGCCCAGTATATTTGAATAAAGTAGAATTAAAAAAGAAAAGAATCGGATATTAGCAATCAAATAAAATAAACGGGATATACACAAATATTCAAGGTCTGTTAAATAACTTTAATGAAATTGAAATAATAGCGGAAAAAAATAACTTTGACTTCATAATATTGTCAGAGACACATGTAACTGATGATGTTGAAGACAATGAATGTGAAATTGAATCATATAATCATGTTAACTGCAAATCCAACTCATCAAGAACCGGAGGAGTAATAGTGTATTTAAAAAAGAAGTGGAAGCTTAAGAAAATTTTTGAATGGGTAGTGCCACAGAAATTCTGGGTATTAGTATGCAAGTGTGACATAAATAATTCACAATTAATTCTAGTTGCAGCTTATAGATCTCCAAGCACATCAGAAAAGGAATTCTGTGATTTTTGCAAAATCCATTTTGAGGAATTAGGTGAACTAAATATGGATATTATAGTGGCAGGAGATTTTAATATAGATTGGACAAAAAACACTTCATATAAGAAAGAGTTTGAAAATATTATACACGACAACGGGATGGAACAAAAAGTGAATCAATTTACTAGAGTGACCAAAACATCAAAAACATTAATCGATTATGTAATCTCAAATGTTGACGTAACCGCGGCGGTAAAGGAAGATTTAAAAATAGCGGACCATGAAGCTATAGAAATAAGTAAAACCTGTGCAATAAAAAAACGCGAAAAATAAATTAAAGAAAGAGAAATATTTCGGTACAGTAGTGAACGGTTTTCTAAACAGCTAATAAGGATGAAAACTGGATACGACAATAATATATGTTTAAAAAATAATGCCGAAGCTTTAGAAAAAATTTTAGCCGAAACTGTGCAGAAGAATGTTAAGAAAATATCAGCAAATGGTAAAAATAGCACTAATAAGTGGTACACGAATCGTTTGGGAGAAATCAAAAGAAAAAAAACAGTAATGTATAAAAGAGCTAAATACATTAATACAAGAGAGAGTTGGGAAGAGTATAAAAAAATAAGTGATCAATACAAAATAAAAATAAAGAAAGCAAAAAACTACTACATAAATAATAAAATAAACAACGCAAATGATCAGAAAGAAATGTGGAGAGAAATAAAAAATCTAGTGTTGAAGAAGAATAAAAATAGCATAAGTACAGTGGTTTTTAATAATGTAGAATATATGGATAGCCAGGAGATTGCATCCAAGTTCAATGAATATTTTGTCAAGAGTGTAAATAATATAAGAGATAGTATTGATTATGTGCGATATATAAATAATATCGAACCAGGACACAATAGATTCATATTCCAGGAAGTGACTTCAAATGATCTTATTAGAATTATTAAAAGAATGAAGAATAAATCAGACTATCACAGAATAAGTCCTAAACTTTTATTAGATCAATGGAAATTGATAGGCCCGTTCATGACGAATATAATAAACAAGTCATTGCAGTTCGGTGAATTTCCCGAGACGTGGAAAGATTCTATGGTAATCCCGGTTGAAAAAATAAAAAATACGCAAAAATGTGAAGAATTTAGGCCAGTGAATACCCTACGAACTTTAGAAAAGGTCCTTGAAACCGTAGTAAAAGATCAGCTTCAACAATTCTTTGAAAAAAACATTATGTTTTGCAAGTATCAATCGGGTTTTAGAAAGAATCATTCATGTGAGACAACCATAAACTATGTAATTAATGAATGGAAAAAAGGCGATAGAAGTATGAAAAGAATGGCGATATTCTTAGACTTCAAAAGAGCTTTTGAAACAATAGACCGAAAGATTCTCCTAGACAAACTTTTTATGTATGGAATACGGGACAAAGAACTAAAGTGGTTTAGAACATACCTCGAGGGAAGGGCGCAAAGAACAAAAGTTAATAATAGCGTATCTGAATACATTGAAGTGCATACAGGAGTACCGCAAGGATCAGTGTTGGGTGCACTATTATTCATTATATATATAAATGACTTAGAAAAAATAATAGAACATAGTAAAATAGTACTCTACGCAGATGATACGTTAATATACACTGAAGGAAATAGTTATGAGGAGTGTAAAACAAAAATTCTATATGATATAGAAAACGTGAATAAATGGTTAAAAATGAATAAATTAAAATTAAATGAAAGCAAAACAAAAATAATGGAAATAAATATAAATTCGAGTGCAGAAATAGTGATTAATAATGAAAGAATCGAAAGTGTAGAAAACTTCAAATACCTAGGAGTATTCATAGACAAGAATCTTAAATTTAAAACTCAGATTGACTATGTGTGCAAAAAAATCGGTAAAAAGATTGGTTTCTTTCGGAGAATAAGATCCAAAATCAATATAATGACCTCAATTAAAGTGTATAATGTTATTATTAAGCCTCATTTTGAATATTGTTCGACGATTCTATTCAATTGTTGTAACCAAGGTGCAATAGAAAGACTGCAAAAACTACAAAATAAAGCAATGAGAATAATATTAAAGTGCAATAGATATACGAGTGTAAATTACATGCTGCGAACATTGAAATGGTTATCAGTAGAACAAAGGCTAAGTTTAAATACATATATATTTGTTTTTAAAATAAAATATAGCATGGCACCGTTATACATGACCGATAGTATTACGTATGTGGGAGATACGCAAACCTACTCTCTGAGAAATGATAGAGATTTTAGGTTAGCGATGCATAAGAGAGCAGCAGCACAAAATTCCATATTCTATAAGGGACTGAGAATGTTTAACCAGTTACCAATAGATATAAAAATGGAAACAATTATTAAAAATTTTAAAAGACAGTGTATTGAGTTTATAAGAACAACATCAGACTTATAAAATAAGCGCAGTCATAAACATTTATTATTATCATAAGTGTCATTAGTGTTTTTTTTTAGTACTATAGGTTTAAGTAAGAGTATAAATTATACTCGTAAATATTCGCAAGGGCCACTTGAGGGTAGTGCGCTACCACAACGTCCTGCCTTATTATTATTATTATAATGGTGTCAACTATTCAGCGAGAGCGTTAATTGACTCAGGTTCGGAATGCTCTTTCATGACTGAAAGACTCCGAAAAAGAATAAATTTGCCCTCCAAAAGAATGAATGTCCAAGTTTCGGGCATTAACAACACGCCATCAGCGCAAGTCAAAGAAGCGTGTAAAATCGAATTGCGATCACTTATTGATCCTTTAATATGTATAGACGCAGTAGTCCTAGTACTGCCGCAATTAACAGGGGATTTGCCAACAATTGAGGTCAGCGCTATGACACAACAAGCATTCCCTGATTTACTCCTAGCTGACAAACGTTTCTATGTTAACGAACCTGTTGATCTGATTCTCGGGGGTGATCTTTACCCACAGATTATATTAAATGAACTTCGAAAAAATACTCTGAATACTTTGATAGCACAGGAAACAGTATTTGGCTGGATCCTTACCGGCCATGCCAATTCCCCGAGTACATCTAGCCATAAAGTTTCATTTTTCAATGAAATTAGTATACACTCAGAAAAAAACAGCGTTCTAAAACGCAGCACCAGCGGACTGCTTTTTAAACTTTTGCGTTCTTGCTACATTGTTCTTAAAACAGAAACACTTGTTCTTGAAAAATTACCATTCGTTATTAAACTGAGAACCCTGTGCATGAATTGTGAACAATTTTCTTGAAAAGAGTCCGGATCGGCTAAGCAGAGAGCAGCGCGCTCATCACACATATTATTTCGCTCTTCACACACTCTGCCTCTGTATGACAGCGTTGCCGTTTTCAATTCTTGCAATTATCTAAAACAATAATACAATACCCACAAAAATTTGCAATTCCCCACAAATAAACTAAGTATGTATTTTCAATTATTTTTTATATTATTTGTAAATATATACATATGTATGTGAATATAATATATATTTAAGTTAATTCAGTCACATATGAGGTATTCCATACTGTAAAATAGCGACCTCCGATTTTATTAAAATTTGAAAAACAAGGTAGTATTTGACGTTCAGTGTGCCAAAATATTTTTTGAAATTTTCCATATTTTAAATTTTTTTGACAGTTGAAGAATTGTAACAACTGTTCTAAGTTTCAATGTCTCTTAAATCAATAATTTTAGAAAAAAATCTTAAAAATTATATAAATTCATAAATAAAATTAAATGTGTAATTTTTGAAAATGCCGTTCCGTGAAAAAATCATTTAAAATTTATGAATATGATAGCAAATAGTACTCAGTGCCTTTAAATTATTTTTCAAAACTTCGCATATTTTTTCGTTTTATATTTATTTCATATTAAAATATAATATTTTTAACACATTAGAAAATAAGAAGGATAGTACCATTTTTTCTAAAAAATTTTATATAAGATTCAAGGTGTCTTAAAATTAAACTTAATTTTTTAAGGATTTGTTATTTAAGTTTCCCAAATAAAATTTTTCTTAATATTGAATTATCTCAACTCACACTAGAAGAAAACAAGTCATAAAGTAACTAAAAAGAAAATTACCCAAATCAAAGCGTACCCGAAAATTAACCGACGATAAAAAAATTTAACCAAAACGGCAATGCTGGTGCATGAAGCTCTCAGTTCTTAAATATCGTCCGTTGGTTAAACTGCTCGTTCGGTGTAGTGAAAAATAATAATAGGTAAAATGGAAAACAAAGTGGAGAATGTTCGCTTAGAAGTTTTTTTAAAATAAATAAATATGGAATCGGTCCTTCCATATTTAAGAAGTAAGTGAAAAATAAAGCCATGGGCTTAGAAGGGGTTTAATTTATACATATTTTTTCGCGTACGTATGTATGCAATGTGAGCGTCAAGTGTATGTATGAATGTATGTAAAAATATATGTAACAATGTGTACTGACGCTTATTCTGCTCCATCCCAATAAACATTTTTATTAATTCTCAACTTAAGTTGTGTGTAGTTTCTGAAATCTAAATCGTCAGTTCTCAATTGCATGTCCACAGATGAAATCAGTATATCAAATGGCTTGTCTGCGTATTTGGCGATTTGACTTATACGCATTAAATTGCCATAAATAATCTCAAAAAATTTACTTCTTATTTTAATTAAATTTGTTTACCTACATACATAATAAAATTTTGAACCCAAAATGTGCATACATATATTATTTAAATAAATTTAATTTTCCATTTAAATTGTGTGCAGGTACATGCTTGTTTACATATCAGATTAAAAATTCCTTAAATGTGAGCGGCGCTGCAAGTTTTTTGTCCTCAAGACTTTCTCAGCTCATAGTTAAGAAATTTGAGAACACATTTATTTTTTCAATGATAAAACATGCTGAAACTCAAGTTGAGAATTATAATTTTCTCAAACGTTTGAGACTTTTTCTTTCGACGTTTATTGGGATGTTTTGCGTTGGTAACTGGTTACATGTATTTCGGCTGCGCGCGTTTTACCGCTAATAGCTGTGTTTTCTTTTATGCGCATAAATTTTGTATGAGCTGCTAAGTGTGGATAGAGATTTGCACTTAGCAGTTCATACAAGTGCAGATGTACATATGTACATACATATATGTATGTATGCGCGTAAAAGAAAACACAGCTAATATAGCGCTTCCAAAATAAAATAGCTGATGAAATTATGCGTTTTTGTTAGTGAATTTTTCCATATTGTCTGAGCAAAAATCAATTTTATTGGAAATTTACATACATATATTGTATTTTGTGGTATTTGTCAAATCGGTAATCGTAATATAAATAAAACATTTGATATTGAAAAGTACATATGTACATACATACATACATTCACTAGCAAAAACAAATAATTTCATGAGAAATTACATACATTGTACGAGTATACATATGCATAGGTAAAGTAATCATATTTATTTAATTCTTCAGCTGCGCAGGTCGCTTTTGAAAACTTGCACTATTCGAGAAGTGAAGACGTTAAAGAAGCAGTACAGCCTTTAGGATTGCGGGTAGAGTTTCGTGAAAAACTTTTCTTGGAAGAAAGAAGAAGTAAGTGAAATTTGGTGCAAAATTATTATAAAGCTCAATTTTTTTTAATAAAATCTTTATTTACAAAAATTGAAGATGAAACGCTATCGATGCCATCAAAGGCGATCGACTGGCTGCAGAAATTACCACTCGCAAAACGAGGCTTTCTTGAGAATCAACAATTGTAACCTTTTCGTTTTTTTGCCGGTACTATATTTGAACCTAGTCGTCGCTGGTAAAACTGCGTTCAATAAAATTGTATACAAGTAATCTTGTGCATCTGTTGGAAAAAAAAAAAAATCATACAATATTATAGTATTAATGATGATTTTACAGTTCAATGATATAAACGAACCTGTATTAGTCAAAAATTTTGCTTTTCCAAATATCTGTTTGCAGAATTCATTATGAATATGGGCTTCATAAAATTTACCAACTTCTGCTTTAAAATAATCCCATTTTGAAAATAGAAAGTGATCATTTGATGGGTACAATATATCAAAGTCGATGTTAATGTGAAAAATATGTATATGTATTTATGTATGTATATTATAGTAAATGTAAAATGGGTTGCTTGAAACTCAAACTGGAGTTATAGGTACTTAACGTAGTATGGGGCAAATTGAAAAACGGGCCGCTCTATGCGCGCTCCGTAAAAATCTAAATGGATCAGACTTCTATATTACGCTAAGTGTGCATAATCAAATGTGGTCGAACCCCATTGAACAAAAATTTTGAGTGAGTTTGTTCATGCTTAAGTTCCTATAACTGTAATTTTTGATTACTTAAGAAATTAAAATAATTACCAAAGGAATTTGGAACAAAAGAATTATCAGGAATCTGGAATTAAAAATAGTTATGTATTGGAAAATCTTTGTAGTTCCAACATTGTTAACTTAACTAAAGAAGATTATTTTAGTAATATACAAACCACCATTGAAATTGATTTTGAAAGATGTGAAATATGTTATGAAATATTTTTTAAGAGAACTCGTTACAAAACTAATTATTATTTAGCTTCAAACGAAAAAAATATTGAGCTGTATAAGATCAAACATCTGCTATTTAATTGAAGTAAAACACTTTGAGCAACATTTACAATCCTACGAAGTTGGATCAGACAACCTTTATTTTAAAAATATTGTCGAATTTGTAACCCCACCGATGCATTTATATCCAATGAACAATGGAAAAATGTATTTTAGAATTAAGTATATTTGAGCCAAATAAAAATGTTATTTTCAGTAAAAAAAAAAAAACATTGGTTGCGTTTTAAATATCTACAGCACAAATCGTGTTTGAAATGAACACAAAACGGCCCCAAATCAACCACAAGGCGTTCTTAAAATGACCGTAAAATGTTCTGATCACAAGCACAAAGCGTGCTTTAAATGAATGCGAGACGTTCTCAAATCTAGCGTAAAATGGTCTTAAAATGACGGTAAAACGGTCTCAAATCAAGCACAAACCGTGCTTGAAATGAATGAAAGACGTTCTCTAATCAAGCGCAAACTGGTCTTAAAATGAAATTAAAACGATCTCAAATCAAGCACAAAGCGTTCTTAAAATGAGCCCGAAAATGTCCCTGTTCAAGTCGAAACAGTTCTTAAAAGTAGAACGGTGGTCTTGGCAAAAACGTTCTCAAACCAAGCACGTCGTTCACGAGTTAAGAAAAAACGTACTTACCAGACTTTTGTCAACGGATGGGCTTGATTTTGGACTTGTTTTGTGTGTTTTAGAACGCTTTTTTTTCTGAGTGTAGAGCATCAGCTTTCGAAGTTCTGGGAGTTAGAAGAGGTACCGAAAAAGAAGGAAATGAACGATGACAATATTTATTGTGAAGACCTTTTTAAATCTACTACAAGAAGAGGTTCAGATGGCAAATACATGGTAGCACTACCTTTTAAACAGGAATACCCAAACAATATTCAGCTAGGCCCTTCTTTAAAGAATGTTTGCGCTCAATTTTACAGGAATGAGAATAGATTAGCAAAAAATCCCATACTTCAAGCGGAATACAACAGAGTACTATCTGAATATGAAACTCTGGGGCATATGCAAAAAATTCCCTCCTGCGTTCATCCAGACACAACAGATTGCTATTTCCTTCCGCACCATTCAGTCATTAAGGAAGAAAGTACTACAACAAAGGTTAGAGTCGTCTTTAACGCGTCGTGTCCCACTTCTAATGGAACTAGCTTAAACGACATTCTTTATGCAGGCCCAGTTCTTCAGGCGGATTTACCTCTGTTAATCCTACAATGGCGATTATTTCGATACGTATTCAATAGCGACATAGAGAAAATGTACCGCCAAATATGGGTCCAAGAGGATCATACAAAATTTCAACGCATAATTTTCCGTAAGAATACCACAGATCCTATAAGTTCCTATCAATTAAAAACGGTGACTTTCGGAGTCAATTGCGCACCCTATTTGGCAATCCGCACTCTACACCAGCTAGCAGATGATGTTAGAAATTCCCATCCAATTGCATCCCATATTTTAAAAAATAGCATGTATGTCGATGACGTGCTATCCGGGGGTCATACTATTGATTCGGCAATAAAAGCCAAAGACGAAATAGCGGAAGCATTAGGTTCAGCAGGCTTTTTATTACGAAAATGGACGTCCAATTGTAACAAAATACTAAAAGGGATTCCAAAACAACATCGTCTAAGTGACGATTTTCTAGAATTCGAAGACACAAGTGCAGTGAAAACATTAGGTATCAGATGGAATGCCCTTTCCGATTACTTTTATTTTACAGCCAAGCCAATTGAAGACTGTGAAGTAATCAAAATATCAATTCTATCTGCGATAGCTAAACTCTTCGATCCATTAGGGTGGCTCGCCAAAATCATAATGCAAAACATTTGGCTAGAGGGTACAGACTGGGACGACATAGTTTCCACAACCACGATGGAACGTTGGCAATCATTTATGCGGGATTACATAGCAATCAACGACATCAGAATCCCCCGTTGGGTATATTTTACTCCAACAAATGAAATAGAAATTCACGGTTTTGGCGACGCCTCCGAAAAGGCCTATGCTGCGTGCGTCTTTCTACGAGTTAAATCCCAAACCCAGGTTCACACTAATTTACTCATTGCGAAAACCAGAGTTGCACCCGTGAAAACGATTTCACTTCCACTATTGGAGCTATGCGGTGCAGTTTTGCTAGCAGAGATAATAGAAACAATAATAGACAATTTGAACCTAGGCCATCTAGAGGTACATTTATGGACGGACTCCACAATAGTACTCGCGTGGATTAGGAAACCTCCATGTTTGTGGTCTACATTTGTGGCACACAGAGTTACAAAGATAGTTGACAAGGTGGGAAGCAGAATGTGGCGACATGTGGACTCAGCATCGAATCCAGCAGATTTAGCAAGTAGAGGCCTACCAGCGAACGAACTTATTGCAAATTCTTTGTGGTGGCAGGGCCCTTCTTGGTTACAAGAAGAAGAAGATGAATGGCCAAAACAGGATGAAACATATAATACGTCCGTAGAGGAAAAAAGAGTGCAAATCCATACGTCACAAACAAATACTGATCTTCTAGACAGGTTTTCCGACCTCTCTCGCGCGTTGAGAGTCATTTCATACATTTTCCGATTTTTTAGATTTACCCATCCTTTAACTAAATCGTCCAAAAGACCTAGTACTCCTACAATCTCATGCGAAGAAATAAAGGCCACTAAACAACGTCTCATAGCACTGTACCAAAAAAGACATTATTCTGAAGAATATGAAGCCATAAAAGGTGGTAAACCTATAGGAGCAAAGAGTGAAATCCTCTCCCTAACCCCTTTTATCGGAAATGACGGACTAATCCGAGTTGGTGGCCGTCTCCGCGAATCTCTCAATCTAACAGATACTGAAAAAGTTCCTATTATTCTACCTTATGACTGTCGATTAACTCGTCTCATTGTCCATCAGATATCCTTACACGGAGAAAATCAACTGATGCTGCGTCTCTTAAGGACTCAGTATTGGATTCCCCGTGTGAAAACTATGATACGTTCCGTCATATTTAACTGCAAAGTCTGCACCATTTGGCGAAAGCGTACGCAAACCCAACTTATGGGAAATCTCCCTTTGGAGCGAACCTTTTCGCGTGCCTTCACCATACTGGAGTAGACTTTGCCGGTCCGTTTGACATAAAATCATATAGTGGACGAGGATGTCGCATGTCAAAAGGTTACGTTTGTCTGTTCGTCTGTTTCAGTACTAAGGCTATTCACCTGGAAGCAACCAGTGACCTTAGTACTGCGTCCTTTCTTGCGGCCTTTGACCGCTTCATTGCAAGACGCGGTTATCCAAAAAATATATACTCCGACAACGGAACAAATTTTGTCGGAGCCTCTCGTGCTCTAAAAGCAGAGCTTAAATCCTTTCTAAATGACTCCAGGGAAAAAACTCTTTCAAAATATTGCCACCAGTTATTAGAGTGGCATTTTATTCCCGCAGCCGCTCCCCATATGGGAGGCTTATGGAAAGCAGGCGTTAAAAGTTTTAAGAAACATTTCAAAAAAATAGCTTCCGATCATAAGTTTACCCTAGAAGAACTTAGCACTCTCCTCTGCAGAATCGAGGCTTGTCTAAATTCGCGACCACTAAGCCCTATGTCCAATGATCCAGCAGATCTGGAGCCACTGACTCCTGGACACTTTCTGATTGGAGGTCATCTTCTTGCGCCAGCCGAACTGGATGTCAGTGAAAACAAGGCATCCATCGTAAACAGATGGGAAAAACTTAAAGCGCTACATCAGTCGTTTTGCAAGAGATGGAAAACCGAATACCTGATCGAGTTACAAAAACGCGTAAAATGGAAACAATCGCAACAAAATCTCAAGGAAGGAGATCTCGTGGTCATTAAAGAGGAAAATCTTCCACCCAACGAATGGAGATTAGGGCGAGTTAGTAAAGTGCACATGAACCGACAATCGAGTGAGAGTTGTCGTCTTAGATACTGCAAAGGGTGAAACTACACGTCCAATAGCAAAATTAGTTATATTACCAAATGGCGAAGAAACGACTCCCCAAAAGTAACTACAAAAGTTACGAACCACCCTAATAATCAGCAACAGTCCTATTCACTATCATTCAAAAAATACGGGTACACGCAAGTTTTACAACAAACACTTTTCCTATGCTCCCACATTAACCATAAAATCATAAGCCCTCGTACTTATGTATACGCATGTTGTACAAACATCAAAAAAAAAAAAACACACACACACACACGGTGTCTTTAAACCCAGAACAAACCCGCTCAGCCTGTTTAACGTGGTGAACAAATCGTATACTTTTTCTGATGCACAAATTGGAACAGATTCCGGAGTAGAGGCTGATCGGTGGTTTTGTTACTCCATTTTGGGGATTTACAGACTGAGTAAGATAAGTGAAGGAGAATATAAAAACCATAATGGCAAATCCCTAGCTAATGCAGCAACCCAATTCGGATGTCCCGTATCTCATGCAGCAAGCGCTGTACTTGTCTCAAATCGTCATAGGATCAGCAATAGCGAGTTCAAGAAGTTTGTGGCGGCGATAGATATGTTTTTCTTCAGGTTCGAGTCCCATGCAATCGCACCACTCAGAATCTGCACAATGGGGGCACGCTTCAAAGACTGCGCAGCCCTAACATCTATTGGTTTCATCACCAGTTCTCTCGGATATACGAACGTAGGATCAACTTTGATGTGGTTCTGGAACGAACTGTTGGTGCTCGAATCTGAAAGAATGTTTTTCACAAGCACCGAAGAAATAGGGAAAGAAGATTCTTATTTCCCCTACCAAGTCGAAATGGGCTTGGTTAACAAAAGCGCATATTCTGCACGAATGAATCCCGGTATTCATTTCTGGAGCAACATGGTGGGAGCTCTTTCCACCCACGCAAGATGCTCCAACGCACGGATGATCTTAGGATCAAATAACGCCGATATTATGGGCTTAGCACACTTGGTAGCCTACATCTTTCATTCCCAAGTCCAGATGGAGATGTTCTATGCAGAAGCTGAGAAAGCTGAGGCCATCAAGAAACGAGAAGCCGCTGCAGAAGAGCGCAAGAAGCAACTACAAGCAAAAAAGAAGAAGGCAGGTGATCAAGGTGGAATTGAGAATGATGATGTAAACATGGAAGAAGACCTAATGGAACTCGGCGCAGAAGGGGACGGAGAAGACAGACCAACATCGCGCGACCCGACAGAGTGGTTCGAATGGTTTTCCAATCGCCACGGGCGAGCTACAGCTCAAATGATCACATTCTACAAATCTGTTCAAAGCAAACTTACAGGAACACGTCAGGGTTGTACTAAAGACCGGTAGTCTAAATCTTTAGTACAACCCTATTGCATGGGTATCCGCTATGCATATGTAAGCTAGCGTTGTCGCATTCATACATATGTGCGTATATAGTCATATATGTATGCACATATGGTACGCATGATATACATTTGCAACCAAAAAAGCCGTTGACTGAAAGAAGATACTTTTCTGCCAGTCAACGCGCCAACAAAGAAAGTTCAAATTTTGAAGGAGAATATAAAAACCATATTGGCAAATCCCTAGCTAATGCAGCAAGCCAATTCGGATGTCCCGTATCTCATGCAGCAAGCGCTGTATTTGTCTCAAATCGTCATAGGATCAGCAATAGCGAGTTCAAGAAGTTTGTGGCGGCGATAGATATGTTTTTCTTCAGGTTCGAGTCCCATGCAATCGCACCACTCAGAATCTGCACAATGGGGGCACGCTTCAAAGACTGCGCAGCCCTAACATCTATTGGTTTCATCACCAGTTCTCTCGGATATACGAACGTAGGATCAACTTTGATGTGGTTCTGGAACGAACTGTTGGTGCTCGAATCTGAAAGAATGTTTTTCACAAGCACCGAAGAAATAGGGAAAGAAGATTCTTATTTCCCCTACCAAGTCGAAATGGGCTTGGTTAACAAAAGCGCATATTCTGCACGAATGAATCCCGGTATTCATTTCTGGAGCAACATGGTGGGAGCTCTTTCCACCCACGCAAGATGCTCCAACGCACGGATGATCTTAGGATCAAATAACGCCGATATTATGGGCTTAGCACACTTGGTAGCCTACATCTTTCATTCCCAAGTCCAGATGGAGATGTTCTATGCAGAAGCTGAGAAAGCTGAGGCCATCAAGAAACGAGAAGCCGCTGCAGAAGAGCGCAAGAAGCAACTACAAGCAAAAAAGAAGAAGGCAGGTGATCAAGGTGGAATTGAGAATGATGATGTAAACATGGAAGAAGACCTAATGGAACTCGGCGCAGAAGGGGACGGAGAAGACAGACCAACATCGCGCGACCCGACAGAGTGGTTCGAATGGTTTTCCAATCGCCACGGGCGAGCTACAGCTCAAATGATCACATTCTACAAATCTGTTCAAAGCAAACTTACAGGAACACGTCAGGGTTGTACTAAAGACCGGTAGTCTAAATCTTTAGTACAACCCTATTGCATGGGTATCCGCTATGCATATGTAAGCTAGCGTTGTCGCATTCATACATATGTACGTATATAGTCATATATGTATGCACATATGGTACGCATGATATACATTTGCAACCAAAAAAGCCGTTGACTGAAAGAAGATACTTTTCTGCCAGTCAACGCGCCAACAAAGAAAGTTCAAATTTTGAAGGAGAATATAAAAACCATATTGGCAAATCCCTAGCTAATGCAGCAAGCCAATTCGGATGTCCCGTATCTCATGCAGCAAGCGCTGTACTTGTCTCAAATCGTCATAGGATCAGCAATAGCGAGTTCAAGAAGTTTGTGGCGGCGATAGATATGTTTTTCTTCAGGTTCGAGTCCCATGCAATCGCACCACTCAGAATCTGCACAATGGGGGCACGCTTCAAAGACTGCGCAGCCCTAACATCTATTGGTTTCATCACCAGTTCTCTCGGATATACGAACGTAGGATCAACTTTGATGTGGTTCTGGAACGAACTGTTGGTGCTCGAATCTGAAAGAATGTTTTTCACAAGCACCGAAGAAATAGGGAAAGAAGATTCTTATTTCCCCTACCAAGTCGAAATGGGCTTGGTTAACAAAAGCGCATATTCTGCACGAATGAATCCCGGTATTCATTTCTGGAGCAACATGGTGGGAGCTCTTTCCACCCACGCAAGATGCTCCAACGCACGGATGATCTTAGGATCAAATAACGCCGATATTATGGGCTTAGCACACTTGGTAGCCTACATCTTTCATTCCCAAGTCCAGATGGAGATGTTCTATGCAGAAGCTGAGAAAGCTGAGGCCATCAAGAAACGAGAAGCCGCTGCAGAAGAGCGCAAGAAGCAACTACAAGCAAAAAAGAAGAAGGCAGGTGATCAAGGTGGAATTGAGAATGATGATGTAAACATGGAAGAAGACCTAATGGAACTCGGCGCAGAAGGGGACGGAGAAGACAGACCAACATCGCGCGACCCGACAGAGTGGTTCGAATGGTTTTCCAATCGCCACGGGCGAGCTACAGCTCAAATGATCACATTCTACAAATCTGTTCAAAGCAAACTTACAGGAACACGTCAGGGTTGTACTAAAGACCGGTAGTCTAAATCTTTAGTACAACCCTATTGCATGGGTATCCGCTATGCATATGTAAGCTAGCGTTGTCGCATTCATACATATGTACGTATATAGTCATATATGTATGCACATATGGTACGCATGATATACATTTGCAACCAAAAAAGCCGTTGACTGAAAGAAGATACTTTTCTGCCAGTCAACGCGCCAACAAAGAAAGTTCAAATTTTGAAGGAGAATATAAAAACCATATTGGCAAATCCCTAGCTAATGCAGCAAGCCAATTCGGATGTCCCGTATCTCATGCAGCAAGCGCTGTACTTGTCTCAAATCGTCATAGGATCAGCAATAGCGAGTTCAAGAAGTTTGTGGCGGCGATAGATATGTTTTTCTTCAGGTTCGAGTCCCATGCAATCGCACCACTCAGAATCTGCACAATGGGGGCACGCTTCAAAGACTGCGCAGCCCTAACATCTATTGGTTTCATCACCAGTTCTCTCGGATATACGAACGTAGGATCAACTTTGATGTGGTTCTGGAACGAACTGTTGGTGCTCGAATCTGAAAGAATGTTTTTCACAAGCACCGAAGAAATAGGGAAAGAAGATTCTTATTTCCCCTACCAAGTCGAAATGGGCTTGGTTAACAAAAGCGCATATTCTGCACGAATGAATCCCGGTATTAATTTCTGGAGCAACATGGTGGGAGCTCTTTCCACCCACGCAAGATGCTCCAACGCACGGATGATCTTAGGATCAAATAACGCCGATATTATGGGCTTAGCACACTTGGTAGCCTACATCTTTCATTCCCAAGTCCAGATGGAGATGTTCTATGCAGAAGCTGAGAAAGCTGAGGCCATCAAGAAACGAGAAGCCGCTGCAGAAGAGCGCAAGAAGCAACTACAAGCAAAAAAGAAGAAGGCAGGTGATCAAGGTGGAATTGAGAATGATGATGTAAACATGGAAGAAGACCTAATGGAACTCGGCGCAGAAGGGGACGGAGAAGACAGACCAACATCGCGCGACCCGACAGAGTGGTTCGAATGGTTTTCCAATCGCCACGGGCGAGCTACAGCTCAAATGATCACATTCTACAAATCTGTTCAAAGCGAACTTACAGGAACACGTCAGGGTTGTACTAAAGACCGGTAGTCTAAATCTTTAGTACAACCCTATTGCATGGGTATCCGCTATGCATATGTAAGCTAGCGTTGTCGCATTCATACATATGTACGTATATAGTCATATATGTATGCACATATGGTACGCATGATATACATTTGCAACCAAAAAAGCCGTTGACTGAAAGAAGATACTTTTCTGCCAGTCAACGCGCCAACAAAGAAAGTTCAAATTTTGAAGGAGAATATAAAAACCATATTGGCAAATCCCTAGCTAATGCAGCAAGCCAATTCGGATGTCCCGTATCTCATGCAGCAAGCGCTGTACTTGTCTCAAATCGTCATAGGATCAGCAATAGCGAGTTCAAGAAGTTTGTGGCGGCGATAGATATGTTTTTCTTCAGGTTCGAGTCCCATGCAATCGCACCACTCAGAATCTGCACAATGGGGGCACGCTTCAAAGACTGCGCAGCCCTAACATCTATTGGTTTCATCACCAGTTCTCTCGGATATACGAACGTAGGATCAACTTTGATGTGGTTCTGGAACGAACTGTTGGTGCTCGAATCTGAAAGAATGTTTTTCACAAGCACCGAAGAAATAGGGAAAGAAGATTCTTATTTCCCCTACCAAGTCGAAATGGGCTTGGTTAACAAAAGCGCATATTCTGCACGAATGAATCCCGGTATTCATTTCTGGAGCAACATGGTGGGAGCTCTTTCCACCCACGCAAGATGCTCCAACGCACGGATGATCTTAGGATCAAATAACGCCGATATTATGGGCTTAGCACACTTGGTAGCCTACATCTTTCATTCCCAAGTCCAGATGGAGATGTTCTATGCAGAAGCTGAGAAAGCTGAGGCCATCAAGAAACGAGAAGCCGCTGCAGAAGAGCGCAAGAAGCAACTACAAGCAAAAAAGAAGAAGGCAGGTGATCAAGGTGGAATTGAGAATGATGATGTAAACATGGAAGAAGACCTAATGGAACTCGGCGCAGAAGGGGACGGAGAAGACAGACCAACATCGCGCGACCCGACAGAGTGGTTCGAATGGTTTTCCAATCGCCACGGGCGAGCTACAGCTCAAATGATCACATTCTACAAATCTGTTCAAAGCAAACTTACAGGAACACGTCAGGGTTGTACTAAAGACCGGTAGTCTAAATCTTTAGTACAACCCTATTGCATGGGTATCCGCTATGCATATGTAAGCTAGCGTTGTCGCATTCATACATATGTACGTATATAGTCATATATGTATGCACATATGGTACGCATGATATACATTTGCAACCAAAAAAGCCGTTGACTGAAAGAAGATACTTTTCTGCCAGTCAACGCGCCAACAAAGAAAGTTCAAATTTTGAAGGAGAATATAAAAACCATATTGGCAAATCCCTAGCTAATGCAGCAAGCCAATTCGGATGTCCCGTATCTCATGCAGCAAGCGCTGTACTTGTCTCAAATCGTCATAGGATCAGCAATAGCGAGTTCAAGAAGTTTGTGGCGGCGATAGATATGTTTTTCTTCAGGTTCGAGTCCCATGCAATCGCACCACTCAGAATCTGCACAATGGGGGCACGCTTCAAAGACTGCGCAGCCCTAACATCTATTGGTTTCATCACCAGTTCTCTCGGATATACGAACGTAGGATCAACTTTGATGTGGTTCTGGAACGAACTGTTGGTGCTCGAATCTGAAAGAATGTTTTTCACAAGCACCGAAGAAATAGGGAAAGAAGATTCTTATTTCCCCTACCAAGTCGAAATGGGCTTGGTTAACAAAAGCGCATATTCTGCACGAATGAATCCCGGTATTCATTTCTGGAGCAACATGGTGGGAGCTCTTTCCACCCACGCAAGATGCTCCAACGCACGGATGATCTTAGGATCAAATAACGCCGATATTATGGGCTTAGCACACTTGGTAGCCTACATCTTTCATTCCCAAGTCCAGATGGAGATGTTCTATGCAGAAGCTGAGAAAGCTGAGGCCATCAAGAAACGAGAAGCCGCTGCAGAAGAGCGCAAGAAGCAACTACAAGCAAAAAAGAAGAAGGCAGGTGATCAAGGTGGAATTGAGAATGATGATGTAAACATGGAAGAAGACCTAATGGAACTCGGCGCAGAAGGGGACGGAGAAGACAGACCAACATCGCGCGACCCGACAGAGTGGTTCGAATGGTTTTCCAATCGCCACGGGCGAGCTACAGCTCAAATGATCACATTCTACAAATCTGTTCAAAGCAAACTTACAGGAACACGTCAGGGTTGTACTAAAGACCGGTAGTCTAAATCTTTAGTACAACCCTATTGCATGGGTATCCGCTATGCATATGTAAGCTAGCGTTGTCGCATTCATACATATGTACGTATATAGTCATATATGTATGCACATATGGTACGCATGATATACATTTGCAACCAAAAAAGCCGTTGACTGAAAGAAGATACTTTTCTGCCAGTCAACGCGCCAACAAAGAAAGTTCAAATTTTGAAGGAGAATATAAAAACCATATTGGCAAATCCCTAGCTAATGCAGCAAGCCAATTCGGATGTCCCGTATCTCATGCAGCAAGCGCTGTACTTGTCTCAAATCGTCATAGGATCAGCAATAGCGAGTTCAAGAAGTTTGTGGCGGCGATAGATATGCTTTTCTTCAGGTTCGAGTCCCATGCAATCGCACCTGTAGCATGTCAGAAATATTTGAGCACATTCAACTCGTAATTTAAAACACAAAAATATGGAATGCACTAAAAGTGCATTCAACCTATTTCATTTATTAAAATTTATAACGTAAACAAACAACAGCCAAATTTTATGCTGACGCCGTATTTCTGATTTGTCGCATTTGCCTTTAAGCTAAGTCGTATGTACGTATGTATGTGCACGGGCACTTGACTACACTTTAAATGCATAAGCCGTACATATGTACATACATATCTACATAGCTAGTAAGAATTAGTGTAAATATGTATTATAGTAAATAAGTAGTACATAAGAAATTTTGTGTATAAAAGGGATTGATTTTGTTCAATAAACAATCAATTATTGACTCGCTGTCTTAATAGCGAGACCACAAAATACTTGTTTTATTCGCCGAAGAAAGGGCGACAGAATATGGCGATCCTGCCAGTTAAACAGGATCCTGCCAGTTAAACAGGATCCTTGCCAGACAAACAGGATCCTTGCCAGTTAAACAAGACATCCTTGCCAGCATCCTTGCCAGACAAACAGGATCCTTGCCTGTTAAACACACCAGGATCCTTGCCATTGATCCTGCCAGATCCTGTCATTAACCAGTCGTTTACACTACATGGTGATGGACGAAGTAAACGCAATATTTGAGAAATGGGAAAAGTATTTTAGTGAGCGGCAGACAGAGCAACAAGCCCAAGAAGAAGAACAACAAAATAAACCCGAACAACAACAAGAGCAACAAGCCCAAGAAGAAGAACAACAAAATAAACCCGAACAACAACAAGAGCAACAAGCCCAAGAAAAAGAACAACAAATTAAACCCGAACATCAACAAGAACAGCAACAGCAGCCAGAACGACAAGGTCCTAGAGCAATTACAATCGAGGAGTACAGGCGACGGCAACAACGCCCAGCTCGCAGAGAACCTGCACAACCACAAAAACCTTTATACCACAGGAGACGTGGTGGTAAAAAATACCAAGCGCGGCGACGAGTTGCCGAACTCTACCAACAACTAGTATTCGCAGATTCTATTGCAAAACGGAAGCATATAAAAAAACTAATAGCGATTGAAAGGCTTACTAATGGCCTTATTAACTGATCACTAACTAATCTTATGGCAACCTTGCGGCTGCCTATTGAAGGGCAAGAGACCAAAAATCCTTGCCGTGTCAATTCTCGATACTAAAAATTTTGCATTTTTACATATACACATTTTTCTGGCCTAAGCCACAACAATACTAATTTTAATGATTTAATTAAATAAATAAATATATATACATACAAAAATAATTATTGTGATTATAATGCCTAAATCAAGGAATTCAGTAGGCTCACTTCCTAATGAAATAGAGAACAGGGACTTAATAAGGGAATTAGAATCCTTAAGGACTCTTTGGCGTATCATAGGCATGACTAGGGAACCAACATTAGAAGACGTCATTAACCCCACGACAAAAATAGAAGAAACACAACGCATGTTTGAAAAATTCGGTATTTTCAGATTTTAGGAATTTTTTTTTTAATATTCAATCAATATGGGTGGAACAACATCAAAAATTGATAAACCCAACGCAAATGTAGTTAACTCCATAGAAATTGATCACAGCGAAGCTTTAGATTCAATCAAGCTTATTCTTCTTGTTATTGCAATTGTATCTTGTATAAATTTATTTCTAAAGATTTATTCGGTACACAACAAAATTTTAAAAAAGCGATATATTAGTCGTGCAAATGGATTAGACAAGGTATAAAAATCAATACCGAATAGATCCTTTTCAATGGATAATTGGGATAATATATATGCATCACTACTAAATGAAAAATCAATTGCAGAAAAATCATACAAGTGCATTAACAAGAATGTTTTTATTAGAAGAGAAACAATTATTAAGCATTTAGGTTTTATAATAGATGCATTAAATAGAATAGGAAACGCCTTGAGGAATATAAATAGTAAGCTTACAGCCGATCATCAAAAGCAGGCATACCAAATATACCTATACGTCAGGGATAAACTTGTTTCATCGCTAGCACGATACGAGATTGAAGAACAAGTACCCACGTCATTCAACAAAGACATAAAAATTGACACAAATTTATTACTACCGGACTATCCAACGGAAGCCGAAAACAAAAATTCTTCAAACGATAAAGAAGAAACTAAAACTCATTCAGAAAGTACCAATAATTCAAACACATCCACAATGCCTCAGACAGCGGTAGATTTTATTAAAACAGCTTCATCTGTCCTACCAGAGTTTGATGGCAACTCAGAAAATCTAAATAGCTTCATAGATGCACTCGACATTCTTGACCAAATCAAGGATACTCATGAAGCACTTGCAGTGTCTATGATAAAAACAAAACTAAAAGGCACAGCAAGAAATTGTATTCAGAATGAGAATACAATACAAGATATAAAATTAAAATTGAAAAGATCAATCAAAGGCGAATCAGTAGAAGTATTAACAGCAAAACTGCTAAACATCCAACAACGCAGTAAAACAGCCAACCAATATACTACTGAAATCGAAAAATTAACAAAATCATTAGAAGGAGCATATATATCTGACGGGTTAACCTCAGATTTAGCAGGAAAATATGCTACACAAGCAGCTGTAAAGGCTATGTGTAAAAATTGTTCTAATGATAAAGTAAAACTAATCATGCAAGCCGGAACGTTCACCTCAATGAACGAGGCAATTTCAAAATTTACAAACAGTTGCACTGAAGTAACAGGCAACCCAAACGCAATATTGAATATAAGACAACAAAATCATTTCCGCGGCAACTTTCGTAGAAATTTTCCAAATAACAATTATAGAAATTATCGATCTAATCAAAGATATAACAATTTTAACAGATCAAACAACAATTACTCACAAAGACAAAATAGGAATTTTGGTAACCAACAGCGACAAAATAATCGCAACAATACCAACAACACTCGCAATGTACGTAATTATACCCAGCAGGAAAACCAACAAACTCCACTCCAAACATAGAAAAAAAAATTTGTGTACTAAATTTACACCTAAACAGCTACATATCCACCAAAACAACTTTAAATAATTCAACTTCAACTCTCCTAATAGATACAGGAGCTGACATATCACTAATAAAAAAGGGTCAAATTCAAAATGATGTTAAAATTAATGAATTACAAAAAACAGATTTAAAAGGCATTGGTCAGGGTATAACAAACACTCTTGGAACAGTTAAAACAGATTTAAAGGGTGACGATCTTTTGATTCGACACAAATTTCACATAGTAGAAGATGACTTCCCAATCCCATGCGACGGAATTTTGGGACTCGATTTCATTAAAAAGTATAATTGCATTTTAGATTACCGAAATAATGAAGATAGACTTATATTACGACCATATGATTATCCAGAAAATATAGCAATTCAAATGACAAATGAACCAACCATTAATTGCATATCAGTACCAGCTAGATCAGAAGTAGTTCGACAAATTCACATAAAAAATAACAATACTGAATTATTCATACCACATCAACAATTAGCAGAAGGAATTTTTATTGCCAATTCAATAGTAAATCCAAATCAAGCATTTGTTAGAATTATTAATACAACAGATAAAAATGCAACTATTCAAAATTACAATATTAACACAGAAAACTTAGACGACTACATAATTATAAATAATAAACAGAAAAATGAAGCAAATAATAAAGAAAAATTAGAAAGATTAAATAAAAATTTCCCATCATTTGCTAAATCTCAACTTAATACTTTATGTTCAGAATTTATTGATATATTTGCATTAGAATCAGAACCTATAACCACTAATAATTTTTACAAACAAAAACTTTATATGAAAGACGACAACCCAGTTTATGTAAAAAACTATAGAATACCAGAAGCTCACAAACAGGAAATTAATAAACAAGTAAATAAGCTAATACAAGACGACTTAATAGAACCATCAATGTCAGAATACAATAGTCCTATTCTACTAGTACCGAAAAAATCACTCCCAGGTAATAACGATAAAAGATGGAGACTAGTTATTGACTATAGACAGGTAAATAAAAAATTAACTGCAGATAAATTTCCATTACCAAGAATCGACGATATTCTAGACCAATTAGGTAGAGCAAAATATTTTTCTTGCTTAGATTTAATGTCCGGTTTTCATCAAATAGAATTAAGCCCAGAATCCCGAGATATAACATCGTTTACAGCAGACAATGGTACCTACCGTTTCAAAAGATTACCTTATGGTCTTAAAGTAGCCCCAAATTCATTTCAAAGAATGATGACTTTAGCATTCGCCGGTCTAAAACCATCACAAGCATTTTTATATATGGACGACTTAGTGGTATTAGGATGCTCCGAAAAGCATATGATTAAAAACTTAATAGATGTATTCACAACTTGCAGAAAATACAATTTAAAATTGCATCCAGATAAATGTCTATTTTTCAACCAAGAAGTTACTTATCTTGGACATAAATGCACAAGTAAAGGAATTTTACCTGATCCCACTAAATACAAAATAGTTCAAAATTATCCAACTCCCAAGAATGCCGACGAAGCTAAAAGATTCGTTGCATTCTGCAATTACTATAGAAGATTTATACCAAATTTCGCGGAATACTCTAGAATATTAACAAGACTTTGTAGAAAGAAAGTAGTATTTAATTGGACAGAAGAATGTGAGAAATCATTCAACTATCTAAAAAATGCATTAATTAGCCCAAACATTTTACAATATCCCGATTTCAATAAAGAATTTTACATAACAACAGATGCAAGCGGATACGCCTGCGGAGCAGTACTAAGTCAAGAATACGAAGGAAAACAATTACCAGTTGCTTATGCCTCTAGATCTTTCACAAAAGGCGAAATAAATAAAGCAACGATTGAAAAAGAATTAGCAGCCATTCATTGGGCCATCACTTATTTCAGACCGTACATCTACGGCAGAAAATTCACAATTAAAACAGACCATCGACCCTTAACTTACCTTTTTTCGATGAAAAACCCATCATCAAAATTAACTAGAATTCGACTAGATTTGGAAGAATATGACTTTGGGGTGGAGTACATAGCAGGAAAAGAGAATTATGTAGCAGACGCACTATCGCGTATAGATATACAAGATTTAAAAGAAATGTCAATTGAAGCATGTAAAATATTGAAAGTTACCACAAGATCGGAAACTAAGGAAAAATCCAGTAATAATATAAAAAATGAAGAAAAATGTCACAATGAGAACCCTATAATATACGAAGCGCTTAATAAATGTGAAGTAAAAAAGCTAGCTCAGCTCGTTTTCGACCCCCCGAAACTGCAGTTCAAAAAGGGAAAGAAAATTTGTAGCGAAATAAATATTGATAATTTAATTGTTGAGGCGAAGATTGATTTAGATCAATTCTTTGCCAGGCTTATGAAAGAAGCCGGCAATTTGAAAATAAACAAAATACAATTGTCCTTAGGAGACAAATTGTTTAAGAATAATTATACTCGAGTAGATAAATTTAAAGATAAAGGTACCAAAGTTCTCAAAAATTTAATCATTGCATTAACTCCGGAGGTTATGCATGTGACAGATAATGAAAAAATTAAAACTATTCTTCATAAATATCACGATGATCCTGTTAATGGTGGCCACCCAGGAATCAATCGTACAACAAATAAAATAAAACAAAAATTCCATTGGAAAAATATGAAAAATGACATAAAACAATATATTAAAAAATGCGATCATTGTAATAAAAATAAAACAAGAATACATTTAAAAGATCCAATGACTATAACCGAAACACCAACTAAGGCATTCGATGTAGTTCAAATTGACACAATTGGACCATTTCCAAAATCATTGAATGGAAATGAGTATGCAGTCACCATAATATGTGACTTAACCAAATATCTAGTAGCAATTCCAATTGAAAGTAAACACGCAAAAACAGTAGCCAAAGCTATATTCGAACATTTTATTCTCATTTATGGATGTATGAAAACAATACTGACAGACATGGGAACCGAATATAAAAATAACGTTTTTCAAGAACTAAGTAAATTGTTAAAAATTGAACACAAAACCTCAACACCTTACCATCATCAAACGTTAGGCACTGTTGAACGTAGCCATAGAACATTCAATGAATATGTACGTTCATACATATCCATTGACAAAGACGATTGGGATGAGTACCTCAAGTACTTTACTTATTGTTATAATACAACACCTTCAACAGTTCATGGTTACTGTCCTTTTGAACTAATATTCGGAAAACCAGCACCGACATACGAATTTTTACAAGAAGATACAATCAGCCCACTGTACAACTATGAGGCTTATGACAAAGAAGTTAAATATAGACTTCAAATAGCACAAGAAAGAGCTAATAGATTAGTAAGACAAGCAAAAGAAAAACAAAAAATTTACTACGATAGGAAAATTCAGCATAAGGAAATAAATATAGGAGATTTAGTCTTAGTAAAAGATGAAACAGGTCATAAATTAGACAGTAGATATAAGGGACCCTATAGAGTAATAGGTATTGATAAACATAATAACTATAGTTTAATTCCCTATAGAGTAACAAATATTAATAATCACAATAATTATTCACTAAGCTACATGAATAAGAAAATCATAGTACATAAAAATAGACTTAAACCTATAGAATAAGAAATTTTCACTTTTTCCAATAAATGTAAGTATGTAAGCACAAAACAAAAACTGAAATGTTAATTTTACCGAAATAAATAAATAAACACAAGCAAAATAAGCAATCCATTAAATGTAATAGAATGCTCATACATTGACCCTACAAATGTATAAGCATTCTTTTTAGGAAAGGAGGTGTAGCATGTCAGAAATATTTGAGCACATTCAACTCGTAATTTAAAACACAAAAATATGGAATGCACTAAAAGTGCATTCAACCTATTTCATTTATTAAAATTTATAACGTAAACAAACAACAGCCAAATTTTATGCTGACGCCGTATTTCTGATTTGTCGCATTTGCCTTTAAGCTAAGTCGTATGTACGTATGTATGTGCACGGGCACTTGACTACACTTTAAATGCATAAGCCGTACATATGTACATACATATCTACATAGCTAGTAAGAATTAGTGTAAATATGTATTATAGTAAATAAGTAGTACATAAGAAATTTTGTGTATAAAAGGGATTGATTTTGTTCAATAAACAATCAATTATTGACTCGCTGTCTTAATAGCGAGACCACAAAATACTTGTTTTATTCGCCGAAGAAAGGGCGACAGAATACACCACTCAGAATCTGCACAATGGGGGCACGCTTCAAAGACTGCGCAGCCCTAACATCTATTGGTTTCATCACCAGTTCTCTCGGATATACGAACGTAGGATCAACTTTGATGTGGTTCTGGAACGAACTGTTGGTGCTCGAATCTGAAAGAATGTTTTTCACAAGCACCGAAGAAATAGGGAAAGAAGATTCTTATTTCCCCTACCAAGTCGAAATGGGCTTGGTTAACAAAAGCGCATATTCTGCACGAATGAATCCCGGTATTAATTTCTGGAGCAACATGGTGGGAGCTCTTTCCACCCACGCAAGATGCTCCAACGCACGGATGATCTTAGGATCAAATAACGCCGATATTATGGGCTTAGCACACTTGGTAGCCTACATCTTTCATTCCCAAGTCCAGATGGAGATGTTCTATGCAGAAGCTGAGAAAGCTGAGGCCATCAAGAAACGAGAAGCCGCTGCAGAAGAGCGCAAGAAGCAACTACAAGCAAAAAAGAAGAAGGCAGGTGATCAAGGTGGAATTGAGAATGATGATGTAAACATGGAAGAAGACCTAATGGAACTCGGCGCAGAAGGGGACGGAGAAGACAGACCAACATCGCGCGACCCGACAGAGTGGTTCGAATGGTTTTCCAATCGCCACGGGCGAGCTACAGCTCAAATGATCACATTCTACAAATCTGTTCAAAGCAAACTTACAGGAACACGTCAGGGTTGTACTAAAGACCGGTAGTCTAAATCTTTAGTACAACCCTATTGCATGGGTATCCGCTATGCATATGTAAGCTAGCGTTGTCGCATTCATACATATGTACGTATATAGTCATATATGTATGCACATATGGTACGCATGATATACATTTGCAACCAAAAAAGCCGTTGACTGAAAGAAGATACTTTTCTGCCAGTCAACGCGCCAACAAAGAAAGTTCAAATTTTGAAGGAGAATATAAAAACCATATTGGCAAATCCCTAGCTAATGCAGCAAGCCAATTCGGATGTCCCGTATCTCATGCAGCAAGCGCTGTACTTGTCTCAAATCGTCATAGGATCAGCAATAGCGAGTTCAAGAAGTTTGTGGCGGCGATAGATATGTTTTTCTTCAGGTTCGAGTCCCATGCAATCGCACCACTCAGAATCTGCACAATGGGGGCACGCTTCAAAGACTGCGCAGCCCTAACATCTATTGGTTTCATCACCAGTTCTCTCGGATATACGAACGTAGGATCAACTTTGATGTGGTTCTGGAACGAACTGTTGGTGCTCGAATCTGAAAGAATGTTTTTCACAAGCACCGAAGAAATAGGGAAAGAAGATTCTTATTTCCCCTACCAAGTCGAAATGGGCTTGGTTAACAAAAGCGCATATTCTGCACGAATGAATCCCGGTATTAATTTCTGGAGCAACATGGTGGGAGCTCTTTCCACCCACGCAAGATGCTCCAACGCACGGATGATCTTAGGATCAAATAACGCCGATATTATGGGCTTAGCACACTTGGTAGCCTACATCTTTCATTCCCAAGTCCAGATGGAGATGTTCTATGCAGAAGCTGAGAAAGCTGAGGCCATCAAGAAACGAGAAGCCGCTGCAGAAGAGCGCAAGAAGCAACTACAAGCAAAAAAGAAGAAGGCAGGTGATCAAGGTGGAATTGAGAATGATGATGTAAACATGGAAGAAGACCTAATGGAACTCGGCGCAGAAGGGGACGGAGAAGACAGACCAACATCGCGCGACCCGACAGAGTGGTTCGAATGGTTTTCCAATCGCCACGGGCGAGCTACAGCTCAAATGATCACATTCTACAAATCTGTTCAAAGCAAACTTACAGGAACACGTCAGGGTTGTACTAAAGACCGGTAGTCTAAATCTTTAGTACAACCCTATTGCATGGGTATCCGCTATGCATATGTAAGCTAGCGTTGTCGCATTCATACATATGTACGTATATAGTCATATATGTATGCACATATGGTACGCATGATATACATTTGCAACCAAAAAAGCCGTTGACTGAAAGAAGATACTTTTCTGCCAGTCAACGCGCCAACAAAGAAAGTTCAAATTTTGAAGGAGAATATAAAAACCATATTGGCAAATCCCTAGCTAATGCAGCAAGCCAATTCGGATGTCCCGTATCTCATGCAGCAAGCGCTGTACTTGTCTCAAATCGTCATAGGATCAGCAATAGCGAGTTCAAGAAGTTTGTGGCGGCGATAGATATGTTTTTCTTCAGGTTCGAGTCCCATGCAATCGCACCACTCAGAATCTGCACAATGGGGGCACGCTTCAAAGACTGCGCAGCCCTAACATCTATTGGTTTCATCACCAGTTCTCTCGGATATACGAACGTAGGATCAACTTTGATGTGGTTCTGGAACGAACTGTTGGTGCTCGAATCTGAAAGAATGTTTTTCACAAGCACCGAAGAAATAGGGAAAGAAGATTCTTATTTCCCCTACCAAGTCGAAATGGGCTTGGTTAACAAAAGCGCATATTCTGCACGAATGAATCCCGGTATTAATTTCTGGAGCAACATGGTGGGAGCTCTTTCCACCCACGCAAGATGCTCCAACGCACGGATGATCTTAGGATCAAATAACGCCGATATTATGGGCTTAGCACACTTGGTAGCCTACATCTTTCATTCCCAAGTCCAGATGGAGATGTTCTATGCAGAAGCTGAGAAAGCTGAGGCCATCAAGAAACGAGAAGCCGCTGCAGAAGAGCGCAAGAAGCAACTACAAGCAAAAAAGAAGAAGGCAGGTGATCAAGGTGGAATTGAGAATGATGATGTAAACATGGAAGAAGACCTAATGGAACTCGGCGCAGAAGGGGACGGAGAAGACAGACCAACATCGCGCGACCCGACAGAGTGGTTCGAATGGTTTTCCAATCGCCACGGGCGAGCTACAGCTCAAATGATCACATTCTACAAATCTGTTCAAAGCAAACTTACAGGAACACGTCAGGGTTGTACTAAAGACCGGTAGTCTAAATCTTTAGTACAACCCTATTGCATGGGTATCCGCTATGCATATGTAAGCTAGCGTTGTCGCATTCATACATATGTACGTATATAGTCATATATGTATGCACATATGGTACGCATGATATACATTTGCAACCAAAAAAGCCGTTGACTGAAAGAAGATACTTTTCTGCCAGTCAACGCGCCAACAAAGAAAGTTCAAATTTTGAAGGAGAATATAAAAACCATATTGGCAAATCCCTAGCTAATGCAGCAAGCCAATTCGGATGTCCCGTATCTCATGCAGCAAGCGCTGTACTTGTCTCAAATCGTCATAGGATCAGCAATAGCGAGTTCAAGAAGTTTGTGGCGGCGATAGATATGTTTTTCTTCAGGTTCGAGTCCCATGCAATCGCACCACTCAGAATCTGCACAATGGGGGCACGCTTCAAAGACTGCGCAGCCCTAACATCTATTGGTTTCATCACCAGTTCTCTCGGATATACGAACGTAGGATCAACTTTGATGTGGTTCTGGAACGAACTGTTGGTGCTCGAATCTGAAAGAATGTTTTTCACAAGCACCGAAGAAATAGGGAAAGAAGATTCTTATTTCCCCTACCAAGTCGAAATGGGCTTGGTTAACAAAAGCGCATATTCTGCACGAATGAATCCCGGTATTCATTTCTGGAGCAACATGGTGGGAGCTCTTTCCACCCACGCAAGATGCTCCAACGCACGGATGATCTTAGGATCAAATAACGCCGATATTATGGGCTTAGCACACTTGGTAGCCTACATCTTTCATTCCCAAGTCCAGATGGAGATGTTCTATGCAGAAGCTGAGAAAGCTGAGGCCATCAAGAAACGAGAAGCCGCTGCAGAAGAGCGCAAGAAGCAACTACAAGCAAAAAAGAAGAAGGCAGGTGATCAAGGTGGAATTGAGAATGATGATGTAAACATGGAAGAAGACCTAATGGAACTCGGCGCAAAAGGGGACGGAGAAGACAGACCAACATCGCGCGACCCGACAGAGTGGTTCGAATGGTTTTCCAATCGCCACGGGCGAGCTACAGCTCAAATGATCACATTCTACAAATCTGTTCAAAGCAAACTTACAGGAACACGTCAGGGTTGTACTAAAGACCGGTAGTCTAAATCTTTAGTACAACCCTATTGCATGGGTATCCGCTATGCATATGTAAGCTAGCGTTGTCGCATTCATACATATGTACGTATATAGTCATATATGTATGCACATATGGTACGCATGATATACATTTGCAACCAAAAAAGCCGTTGACTGAAAGAAGATACTTTTCTGCCAGTCAACGCGCCAACAAAGAAAGTTCAAATTTTGAAGGAGAATATAAAAACCATATTGGCAAATCCCTAGCTAATGCAGCAAGCCAATTCGGATGTCCCGTATCTCATGCAGCAAGCGCTGTACTTGTCTCAAATCGTCATAGGATCAGCAATAGCGAGTTCAAGAAGTTTGTGGCGGCGATAGATATGTTTTTCTTCAGGTTCGAGTCCCATGCAATCGAACCACTCAGAATCTGCACAATGGGGGCACGCTTCAAAGACTGCGCAGCCCTAACATCTATTGGTTTCATCACCAGATCTCTCGGATATACGAACGTAGGATCAACTTTGATGTGGTTCTGGAACGAACTGTTGGTGCTCGAATCTGAAAGAATGTTTTTCACAAGCACCGAAGAAATAGGGAAAGAAGATTCTTATTTCCCCTACCAAGTCGAAATGGGCTTGGTTAACAAAAGCGCATATTCTGCACGAATGAATCCCGGTATTAATTTCTGGAGCAACATGGTGGGAGCTCTTTCCACCCACGCAAGATGCTCCAACGCACGGATGATCTTAGGATCAAATAACGCCGATATTATGGGCTTAGCACACTTGGTAGCCTACATCTTTCATTCCCAAGTCCAGATGGAGATGTTCTATGCAGAAGCTGAGAAAGCTGAGGCCATCAAGAAACGAGAAGCCGCTGCAGAAGAGCGCAAGAAGCAACTACAAGCAAAAAAGAAGAAGGCAGGTGATCAAGGTGGAATTGAGAATGATGATGTAAACATGGAAGAAGACCTAATGGAACTCGGCGCAGAAGGGGACGGAGAAGACAGACCAACATCGCGCGACCCGACAGAGTGGTTCGAATGGTTTTCCAATCGCCACGGGCGAGCTACAGCTCAAATGATCACATTCTACAAATCTGTTCAAAGCAAACTTACAGGAACACGTCAGGGTTGTACTAAAGACCGGTAGTCTAAATCTTTAGTACAACCCTATTGCATGGGTATCCGCTATGCATATGTAAGCTAGCGTTGTCGCATTCATACATATGTACGTATATAGTCATATATGTATGCACATATGGTACGCATGATATACATTTGCAACCAAAAAAGCCGTTGACTGAAAGAAGATACTTTTCTGCCAGTCAACGCGCCAACAAAGAAAGTTCAAATTTTGAAGGAGAATATAAAAACCATATTGGCAAATCCCTAGCTAATGCAGCAAGCCAATTCGGATGTCCCGTATCTCATGCAGCAAGCGCTGTACTTGTCTCAAATCGTCATAGGATCAGCAATAGCGAGTTCAAGAAGTTTGTGGCGGCGATAGATATGTTTTTCTTCAGGTTCGAGTCCCATGCAATCGCACCACTCAGAATCTGCACAATGGGGGCACGCTTCAAAGACTGCGCAGCCCTAACATCTATTGGTTTCATCACCAGTTCTCTCGGATATACGAACGTAGGATCAACTTTGATGTGGTTCTGGAACGAACTGTTGGTGCTCGAATCTGAAAGAATGTTTTTCACAAGCATCGAAGAAATAGGGAAAGAAGATTCTTATTTCCCCTACCAAGTCGAAATGGGCTTGGTTAACAAAAGCGCATATTCTGCACGAATGAATCCCGGTATTCATTTCTGGAGCAACATGGTGGGAGCTCTTTCCACCCACGCAAGATGCTCCAACGCACGGATGATCTTAGGATCAAATAACGCCGATATTATGGGCTTAGCACACTTGGTAGCCTACATCTTTCATTCCCAAGTCCAGATGGAGATGTTCTATGCAGAAGCTGAGAAAGCTGAGGCCATCAAGAAACGAGAAGCCGCTGCAGAAGAGCGCAAGAAGCAACTACAAGCAAAAAAGAAGAAGGCAGGTGATCAAGGTGGAATTGAGAATGATGATGTAAACATGGAAGAAGACCTAATGGAACTCGGCGCAGAAGGGGACGGAGAAGACAGACCAACATCGCGCGACCCGACAGAGTGGTTCGAATGGTTTTCCAATCGCCACGGGCGAGCTACAGCTCAAATGATCACATTCTACAAATCTGTTCAAAGCAAACTTACAGGAACACGTCAGGGTTGTACTAAAGACCGGTAGTCTAAATCTTTAGTACAACCCTATTGCATGGGTATCCGCTATGCATATGTAAGCTAGCGTTGTCGCATTCATACATATGTACGTATATAGTCATATATGTATGCACATATGGTACGCATGATATACATTTGCAACCAAAAAAGCCGTTGACTGAAAGAAGATACTTTTCTGCCAGTCAACGCGCCAACAAAGAAAGTTCAAATTTTGAAGGAGAATATAAAAACCATATTGGCAAATCCCTAGCTAATGCAGCAAGCCAATTCGGATGTCCCGTATCTCATGCAGCAAGCGCTGTACTTGTCTCAAATCGTCATAGGATCAGCAATAGCGAGTTCAAGAAGTTTGTGGCGGCGATAGATATGTTTTTCTTCAGGTTCGAGTCCCATGCAATCGCACCACTCAGAATCTGCACAATGGGGGCACGCTTCAAAGACTGCGCAGCCCTAACATCTATTGGTTTCATCACCAGTTCTCTCGGATATACGAACGTAGGATCAACTTTGATGTGGTTCTGGAACGAACTGTTGGTGCTCGAATCTGAAAGAATGTTTTTCACAAGCACCGAAGAAATAGGGAAAGAAGATTCTTATTTCCCCTACCAAGTCGAAATGGGCTTGGTTAACAAAAGCGCATATTCTGCACGAATGAATCCCGGTATTAATTTCTGGAGCAACATGGTGGGAGCTCTTTCCACCCACGCAAGATGCTCCAACGCACGGATGATCTTAGGATCAAATAACGCCGATATTATGGGCTTAGCACACTTGGTAGCCTACATCTTTCATTCCCAAGTCCAGATGGAGATGTTCTATGCAGAAGCTGAGAAAGCTGAGGCCATCAAGAAACGAGAAGCCGCTGCAGAAGAGCGCAAGAAGCAACTACAAGCAAAAAAGAAGAAGGCAGGTGATCAAGGTGGAATTGAGAATGATGATGTAAACATGGAAGAAGACCTAATGGAACTCGGCGCAGAAGGGGACGGAGAAGACAGACCAACATCGCGCGACCCGACAGAGTGGTTCGAATGGTTTTCCAATCGCCACGGGCGAGCTACAGCTCAAATGATCACATTCTACAAATCTGTTCAAAGCAAACTTACAGGAACACGTCAGGGTTGTACTAAAGACCGGTAGTCTAAATCTTTAGTACAACCCTATTGCATGGGTATCCGCTATGCATATGTAAGCTAGCGTTGTCGCATTCATACATATGTACGTATATAGTCATATATGTATGCACATATGGTACGCATGATATACATTTGCAACCAAAAAAGCCGTTGACTGAAAGAAGATACTTTTCTGCCAGTCAACGCGCCAACAAAGAAAGTTCAAATTTAGAAGGAGAATATAAAAACCATATTGGCAAATCCCTAGCTAATGCAGCAAGCCAATTCGGATGTCCCGTATCTCATGCAGCAAGCGCTGTACTTGTCTCAAATCGTCATAGGATCAGCAATAGCGAGTTCAAGAAGTTTGTGGCGGCGATAGATATGTTTTTCTTCAGGTTCGAGTCCCATGCAATCGCACCACTCAGAATCTGCACAATGGGGGCACGCTTCAAAGACTGCGCAGCCCTAACATCTATTGGTTTCATCACCAGTTCTCTCGGATATACGAACGTAGGATCAACTTTGATGTGGTTCTGGAACGAACTGTTGGTGCTCGAATCTGAAAGAATGTTTTTCACAAGCACCGAAGAAATAGGGAAAGAAGATTCTTATTTCCCCTACCAAGTCGAAATGGGCTTGGTTAACAAAAGCGCATATTCTGCACGAATGAATCCCGGTATTCATTTCTGGAGCAACATGGTGGGAGCTCTTTCCACCCACGCAAGATGCTCCAACGCACGGATGATCTTAGGATCAAATAACGCCGATATTATGGGCTTAGCACACTTGGTAGCCTACATCTTTCATTCCCAAGTCCAGATGGAGATGTTCTATGCAGAAGCTGAGAAAGCTGAGGCCATCAAGAAACGAGAAGCCGCTGCAGAAGAGCGCAAGAAGCAACTACAAGCAAAAAAGAAGAAGGCAGGTGATCAAGGTGGAATTGAGAATGATGATGTAAACATGGAAGAAGACCTAATGGAACTCGGCGCAGAAGGGGACGGAGAAGACAGACCAACATCGCGCGACCCGACAGAGTGGTTCGAATGGTTTTCCAATCGCCACGGGCGAGCTACAGCTCAAATGATCACATTCTACAAATCTGTTCAAAGCAAACTTACAGGAACACGTCAGGGTTGTACTAAAGACCGGTAGTCTAAATCTTTAGTACAACCCTATTGCATGGGTATCCGCTATGCATATGTAAGCTAGCGTTGTCGCATTCATACATATGTACGTATATAGTCATATATGTATGCACATATGGTACGCATGATATACATTTGCAACCAAAAAAGCCGTTGACTGAAAGAAGATACTTTTCTGCCAGTCAACGCGCCAACAAAGAAAGTTCAAATTTTGAAGGAGAATATAAAAACCATATTGGCAAATCCCTAGCTAATGCAGCAAGCCAATTCGGATGTCCCGTATCTCATGCAGCAAGCGCTGTACTTGTCTCAAATCGTCATATCAGCAATAGCGAGTTCAAGAAGTTTGTGGCGGCGATAGATATGTTTTTCTTCAGGTTCGAGTCCCATGCAATCGCACCGCTCAGAATCTGCACAATGGGGGCACGCTTCAAAGACTGCGCAGCCCTAACATCTATTGGTTTCATCACCAGTTCTCTCGGATATACGAACGTAGGATCAACTTTGATGTGGTTCTGGAACGAACTGTTGGTGCTCGAATCTGAAAGAATGTTTTTCACAAGCACCGAAGAAATAGGGAAAGAAGATTCTTATTTCCCCTACCAAGTCGAAATGGGCTTGGTTAACAAAAGCGCATATTCTGCACGAATGAATCCCGGTATTCATTTCTGGAGCAACATGGTGGGAGCTCTTTCCACCCACGCAAGATGCTCCAACGCACGGATGATCTTAGGATCAAATAACGCCGATATTATGGGCTTAGCACACTTGGTAGCCTACATCTTTCATTCCCAAGTCCAGATGGAGATGTTCTATGCAGAAGCTGAGAAAGCTGAGGCCATCAAGAAACGAGAAGCCGCTGCAGAAGAGCGCAAGAAGCAACTACAAGCAAAAAAGAAGAAGGCAGGTGATCAAGGTGGAATTGAGAATGATGATGTAAACATGGAAGAAGACCTAATGGAACTCGGCGCAGAAGGGGACGGAGAAGACAGACCAACATCGCGCGACCCGACAGAGTGGTTCGAATGGTTTTCCAATCGCCACGGGCGAGCTACAGCTCAAATGATCACATTCTACAAATCTGTTCAAAGCAAACTTACAGGAACACGTCAGGGTTGTACTAAAGACCGGTAGTCTAAATCTTTAGTACAACCCTATTGCATGGGTATCCGCTATGCATATGTAAGCTAGCGTTGTCGCATTCATACATATGTACGTATATAGTCATATATGTATGCACATATGGTACGCATGATATACATTTGCAACCAAAAAAGCCGTTGACTGAAAGAAGATACTTTTCTGCCAGTCAACGCGCCAACAAAGAAAGTTCAAATTTTGAAGGAGAATATAAAAACCATATTGGCAAATCCCTAGCTAATGCAGCAAGCCAATTCGGATGTCCCGTATCTCATGCAGCAAGCGCTGTACTTGTCTCAAATCGTCATAGGATCAGCAATAGCGAGTTCAAGAAGTTTGTGGCGGCGATAGATATGTTTTTCTTCAGGTTCGAGTCCCATGCAATCGCACCACTCAGAATCTGCACAATGGGGGCACGCTTCAAAGACTGCGCAGCCCTAACATCTATTGGTTTCATCACCAGTTCTCTCGGATATACGAACGTAGGATCAACTTTGATGTGGTTCTGGAACGAACTGTTGGTGCTCGAATCTGAAAGAATGTTTTTCACAAGCACCGAAGAAATAGGGAAAGAAGATTCTTATTTCCCCTACCAAGTCGAAATGGGCTTGGTTAACAAAAGCGCATATTCTGCACGAATGAATCCCGGTATTCATTTCTGGAGCAACATGGTGGGAGCTCTTTCCACCCACGCAAGATGCTCCAACGCACGGATGATCTTAGGATCAAATAACGCCGATATTATGGGCTTAGCACACTTGGTAGCCTACATCTTTCATTCCCAAGTCCAGATGGAGATGTTCTATGCAGAAGCTGAGAAAGCTGAGGCCATCAAGAAACGAGAAGCCGCTGCAGAAGAGCGCAAGAAGCAACTACAAGCAAAAAAGAAGAAGGCAGGTGATCAAGGTGGAATTGAGAATGATGATGTAAACATGGAAGAAGACCTAATGGAACTCGGCGCAGAAGGGGACGGAGAAGACAGACCAACATCGCGCGACCCGACAGAGTGGTTCGAATGGTTTTCCAATCGCCACGGGCGAGCTACAGCTCAAATGATCACATTCTACAAATCTGTTCAAAGCAAACTTACAGGAACACGTCAGGGTTGTACTAAAGACCGGTAGTCTAAATCTTTAGTACAACCCTATTGCATGGGTATCCGCTATGCATATGTAAGCTAGCGTTGTCGCATTCATACATATGTACGTATATAGTCATATATGTATGCACATATGGTACGCATGATATACATTTGCAACCAAAAAAGCCGTTGACTGAAAGAAGATACTTTTCTGCCAGTCAACGCGCCAACAAAGAAAGTTCAAATTTTGAAGGAGAATATAAAAACCATATTGGCAAATCCCTAGCTAATGCAGCAAGCCAATTCGGATGTCCCGTATCTCATGCAGCAAGCGCTGTACTTGTCTCAAATCGTCATAGGATCAGCAATAGCGAGTTCAAGAAGTTTGTGGCGGCGATAGATATGTTTTTCTTCAGGTTCGAGTCCCATGCAATCGCACCACTCATAATCTGCACAATGGGGGCACGCTTCAAAGACTGCGCAGCCCTAACATCTATTGGTTTCATCACCAGTTCTCTCGGATATACGAACGTAGGATCAACTTTGATGTGGTTCTGGAACGAACTGTTGGTGCTCGAATCTGAAAGAATGTTTTTCACAAGCACCGAAGAAATAGGGAAAGAAGATTCTTATTTCCCCTACCAAGTCGAAATGGGCTTGGTTAACAAAAGCGCATATTCTGCACGAATGAATCCCGGTATTCATTTCTGGAGCAACATGGTGGGAGCTCTTTCCACCCACGCAAGATGCTCCAACGCACGGATGATCTTAGGATCAAATAACGCCGATATTATGGGCTTAGCACACTTGGTAGCCTACATCTTTCATTCCCAAGTCCAGATGGAGATGTTCTATGCAGAAGCTGAGAAAGCTGAGGCCATCAAGAAACGAGAAGCCGCTGCAGAAGAGCGCAAGAAGCAACTACAAGCAAAAAAGAAGAAGGCAGGTGATCAAGGTGGAATTGAGAATGATGATGTAAACATGGAAGAAGACCTAATGGAACTCGGCGCAGAAGGGGACGGAGAAGACAGACCAACATCGCGCGACCCGACAGAGTGGTTCGAATGGTTTTCCAATCGCCACGGGCGAGCTACAGCTCAAATGATCACATTCTACAAATCTGTTCAAAGCAAACTTACAGGAACACGTCAGGGTTGTACTAAAGACCGGTAGTCTAAATCTTTAGTACAACCCTATTGCATGGGTATCCGCTATGCATATGTAAGCTAGCGTTGTCGCATTCATACATATGTACGTATATAGTCATATATGTATGCACATATGGTACGCATGATATACATTTGCAACCAAAAAAGCCGTTGACTGAAAGAAGATACTTTTCTGCCAGTCAACGCGCCAACAAAGAAAGTTCAAATTTTGAAGGAGAATATAAAAACGATATTGGCAAATCCCTAGCTAATGCAGCAAGCCAATTCGGATGTCCCGTATCTCATGCAGCAAGCGCTGTACTTGTCTCAAATCGTCATAGGATCAGCAATAGCGAGTTCAAGAAGTTTGTGGCGGCGATAGATATGTTTTTCTTCAGGTTCGAGTCCCATGCAATCGCACCACTCAGAATCTGCACAATGGGGGCACGCTTCAAAGACTGCGCAGCCCTAACATCTATTGGTTTCATCACCAGTTCTCTCGGATATACGAACGTAGGATCAACTTTGATGTGGTTCTGGAACGAACTGTTGGTGCTCGAATCTGAAAGAATGTTTTTCACAAGCACCGAAGAAATAGGGAAAGAAGATTCTTATTTCCCCTACCAAGTCGAAATGGGCTTGGTTAACAAAAGCGCATATTCTGCACGAATGAATCCCGGTATTCATTTCTGGAGCAACATGGTGGGAGCTCTTTCCACCCACGCAAGATGCTCCAACGCACGGATGATCTTAGGATCAAATAACGCCGATATTATGGGCTTAGCACACTTGGTAGCCTACATCTTTCATTCCCAAGTCCAGATGGAGATGTTCTATGCAGAAGCTGAGAAAGCTGAGGCCATCAAGAAACGAGAAGCCGCTGCAGAAGAGCGCAAGAAGCAACTACAAGCAAAAAAGAAGAAGGCAGGTGATCAAGGTGGAATTGAGAATGATGATGTAAACATGGAAGAAGACCTAATGGAACTCGGCGCAGAAGGGGACGGAGAAGACAGACCAACATCGCGCGACCCGACAGAGTGGTTCGAATGGTTTTCCAATCGCCACGGGCGAGCTACAGCTCAAATGATCACATTCTACAAATCTGTTCAAAGCAAACTTACAGGAACACGTCAGGGTTGTACTAAAGACCGGTAGTCTAAATCTTTAGTACAACCCTATTGCATGGGTATCCGCTATGCATATGTAAGCTAGCGTTGTCGCATTCATACATATGTACGTATATAGTCATATATGTATGCACATATGGTACGCATGATATACATTTGCAACCAAAAAAGCCGTTGACTGAAAGAAGATACTTTTCTGCCAGTCAACGCGCCAACAAAGAAAGTTCAAATTTTGAAGGAGAATATAAAAACCATATTGGCAAATCCCTAGCTAATGCAGCAAGCCAATTCGGATGTCCCGTATCTCATGCAGCAAGCGCTGTACTTGTCTCAAATCGTCATAGGATCAGCAATAGCGAGTTCAAGAAGTTTGTGGCGGCGATAGATATGTTTTTCTTCAGGTTCGAGTCCCATGCAATCGCACCACTCAGAATCTGCACAATGGGGGCACGCTTCAAAGACTGCGCAGCCCTAACATCTATTGGTTTCATCACCAGTTCTCTCGGATATACGAACGTAGGATCAACTTTGATGTGGTTCTGGAACGAACTGTTGGTGCTCGAATCTGAAAGAATGTTTTTCACAAGCACCGAAGAAATAGGGAAAGAAGATTCTTATTTCCCCTACCAAGTCGAAATGGGCTTGGTTAACAAAAGCGCATATTCTGCACGAATGAATCCCGGTATTCATTTCTGGAGCAACATGGTGGGAGCTCTTTCCACCCACGCAAGATGCTCCAACGCACGGATGATCTTAGGATCAAATAACGCCGATATTATGGGCTTAGCACACTTGGTAGCCTACATCTTTCATTCCCAAGTCCAGATGGAGATGTTCTATGCAGAAGCTGAGAAAGCTGAGGCCATCAAGAAACGAGAAGCCGCTGCAGAAGAGCGCAAGAAGCAACTACAAGCAAAAAAGAAGAAGGCAGGTGATCAAGGTGGAATTGAGAATGATGATGTAAACATGGAAGAAGACCTAATGGAACTCGGCGCAGAAGGGGACGGAGAAGACAGACCAACATCGCGCGACCCGACAGAGTGGTTCGAATGGTTTTCCAATCGCCACGGGCGAGCTACAGCTCAAATGATCACATTCTACAAATCTGTTCAAAGCAAACTTACAGGAACACGTCAGGGTTGTACTAAAGACCGGTAGTCTAAATCTTTAGTACAACCCTATTGCATGGGTATCCGCTATGCATATGTAAGCTAGCGTTGTCGCATTCATACATATGTACGTATATAGTCATATATGTATGCACATATGGTACGCATGATATACATTTGCAACCAAAAAAGCCGTTGACTGAAAGAAGATACTTTTCTGCCAGTCAACGCGCCAACAAAGAAAGTTCAAATTTTGAAGGAGAATATAAAAACCATATTGGCAAATCCCTAGCTAATGTAGCAAGCCAATTCGGATGTCCCGTATCTCATGCAGCAAGCGCTGTACTTGTCTCAAATCGTCATAGGATCAGCAATAGCGAGTTCAAGAAGTTTGTGGCGGCGATAGATATGTTTTTCTTCAGGTTCGAGTCCCATGCAATCGCACCACTCAGAATCTGCACAATGGGGGCACGCTTCAAAGACTGCGCAGCCCTAACATCTATTGGTTTCATCACCAGTTCTCTCGGATATACGAACGTAGGATCAACTTTGATGTGGTTCTGGAACGAACTGTTGGTGCTCGAATCTGAAAGAATGTTTTTCACAAGCACCGAAGAAATAGGGAAAGAAGATTCTTATTTCCCCTACCAAGTCGAAATGGGCTTGGTTAACAAAAGCGCATATTCTGCACGAATGAATCCCGGTATTCATTTCTGGAGCAACATGGTGGGAGCTCTTTCCACCCACGCAAGATGCTCCAACGCACGGATGATCTTAGGATCAAATAACGCCGATATTATGGGCTTAGCACACTTGGTAGCCTACATCTTTCATTCCCAAGTCCAGATGGAGATGTTCTATGCAGAAGCTGAGAAAGCTGAGGCCATCAAGAAACGAGAAGCCGCTGCAGAAGAGCGCAAGAAGCAACTACAAGCAAAAAAGAAGAAGGCAGGTGATCAAGGTGGAATTGAGAATGATGATGTAAACATGGAAGAAGACCTAATGGAACTCGGCGCAGAAGGGGACGGAGAAGACAGACCAACATCGCGCGACCCGACAGAGTGGTTCGAATGGTTTTCCAATCGCCACGGGCGAGCTACAGCTCAAATGATCACATTCTACAAATCTGTTCAAAGCAAACTTACAGGAACACGTCAGGGTTGTACTAAAGACCGGTAGTCTAAATCTTTAGTACAACCCTATTGCATGGGTATCCGCTATGCATATGTAAGCTAGCGTTGTCGCATTCATACATATGTACGTATATAGTCATATATGTATGCACATATGGTACGCATGATATACATTTGCAACCAAAAAAGCCGTTGACTGAAAGAAGATACTTTTCTGCCAGTCAACGCGCCAACAAAGAAAGTTCAAATTTTGAAGGAGAATATAAAAACCATATTGGCAAATCCCTAGCTAATGCAGCAAGCCAATTCGGATGTCCCGTATCTCATGCAGCAAGCGCTGTACTTGTCTCAAATCGTCATAGGATCAGCAATAGCGAGTTCAAGAAGTTTGTGGCGGCGATAGATATGTTTTTCTTCAGGTTCGAGTCCCATGCAATCGCACCACTCAGAATCTGCACAATGGGGGCACGCTTCAAAGACTGCGCAGCCCTAACATCTATTGGTTTCATCACCAGTTCTCTCGGATATACGAACGTAGGATCAACTTTGATGTGGTTCTGGAACGAACTGTTGGTGCTCGAATCTGAAAGAATGTTTTTCACAAGCACCGAAGAAATAGGGAAAGAAGATTCTTATTTCCCCTACCAAGTCGAAATGGGCTTGGTTAACAAAAGCGCATATTCTGCACGAATGAATCCCGGTATTCATTTCTGGAGCAACATGGTGGGAGCTCTTTCCACCCACGCAAGATGCTCCAACGCACGGATGATCTTAGGATCAAATAACGCCGATATTATGGGCTTAGCACACTTGGTAGCCTACATCTTTCATTCCCAAGTCCAGATGGAGATGTTCTATGCAGAAGCTGAGAAAGCTGAGGCCATCAAGAAACGAGAAGCCGCTGCAGAAGAGCGCAAGAAGCAACTACAAGCAAAAAAGAAGAAGGCAGGTGATCAAGGTGGAATTGAGAATTATGATGTAAACATGGAAGAAGACCTAATGGAACTCGGCGCAGAAGGGGACGGAGAAGACAGACCAACATCGCGCGACCCGACAGAGTGGTTCGAATGGTTTTCCAATCGCCACGGGCGAGCTACAGCTCAAATGATCACATTCTACAAATCTGTTCAAAGCAAACTTACAGGAACACGTCAGGGTTGTACTAAAGACCGGTAGTCTAAATCTTTAGTACAACCCTATTGCATGGGTATCCGCTATGCATATGTAAGCTAGCGTTGTCGCATTCATACATATGTACGTATATAGTCATATATGTATGCACATATGGTACGCATGATATACATTTGCAACCAAAAAAGCCGTTGACTGAAAGAAGATACTTTTCTGCCAGTCAACGCGCCAACAAAGAAAGTTCAAATTTTGAAGGAGAATATAAAAACCATATTGGCAAATCCCTAGCTAATGTAGCAAGCCAATTCGGATGTCCCGTATCTCATGCAGCAAGCGCTGTACTTGTCTCAAATCGTCATAGGATCAGCAATAGCGAGTTCAAGAAGTTTGTGGCGGCGATAGATATGTTTTTCTTCAGGTTCGAGTCCCATGCAATCGCACCACTCAGAATCTGCACAATGGGGGCACGCTTCAAAGACTGCGCAGCCCTAACATCTATTGGTTTCATCACCAGTTCTCTCGGATATACGAACGTAGGATCAACTTTGATGTGGTTCTGGAACGAACTGTTGGTGCTCGAATCTGAAAGAATGTTTTTCACAAGCACCGAAGAAATAGGGAAAGAAGATTCTTATTTCCCCTACCAAGTCGAAATGGGCTTGGTTAACAAAAGCGCATATTCTGCACGAATGAATCCCGGTATTCATTTCTGGAGCAACATGGTGGGAGCTCTTTCCACCCACGCAAGATGCTCCACCGCACGGATGATCTTAGGATCAAATAACGCCGATATTATGGGCTTAGCACACTTGGTAGCCTACATCTTTCATTCCCAAGTCCAGATGGAGATGTTCTATGCAGAAGCTGAGAAAGCTGAGGCCATCAAGAAACGAGAAGCCGCTGCAGAAGAGCGCAAGAAGCAACTACAAGCAAAAAAGAAGAAGGCAGGTGATCAAGGTGGAATTGAGAATGATGATGTAAACATGGAAGAAGACCTAATGGAACTCGGCGCAGAAGGGGACGGAGAAGACAGACCAACATCGCGCGACCCGACAGAGTGGTTCGAATGGTTTTCCAATCGCCACGGGCGAGCTACAGCTCAAATGATCACATTCTACAAATCTGTTCAAAGCAAACTTACAGGAACACGTCAGGGTTGTACTAAAGACCGGTAGTCTAAATCTTTAGTACAACCCTATTGCATGGGTATCCGCTATGCATATGTAAGCTAGCGTTGTCGCATTCATACATATGTACGTATATAGTCATATATGTATGCACATATGGTACGCATGATATACATTTGCAACCAAAAAAGCCGTTGACTGAAAGAAGATACTTTTCTGCCAGTCAACGCGCCAACAAAGAAAGTTCAAATTTTGAAGGAGAATATAAAAACCATATTGGCAAATCCCTAGCTAATGCAGCAAGCCAATTCGGATGTCCCGTATCTCATGCAGCAAGCGCTGTACTTGTCTCAAATCGTCATAGGATCAGCAATAGCGAGTTCAAGAAGTTTGTGGCGGCGATAGATATGTTTTTCTTCAGGTTCGAGTCCCATGCAATCGCACCACTCAGAATCTGCACAATGGGGGCACGCTTCAAAGACTGCGCAGCCCTAACATCTATTGGTTTCATCACCAGTTCTCTCGGATATACGAACGTAGGATCAACTTTGATGTGGTTCTGGAACGAACTGTTGGTGCTCGAATCTGAAAGAATGTTTTTCACAAGCACCGAAGAAATAGGGAAAGAAGATTCTTATTTCCCCTACCAAGTCGAAATGGGCTTGGTTAACAAAAGCGCATATTCTGCACGAATGAATCCCGGTATTCATTTCTGGAGCAACATGGTGGGAGCTCTTTCCACCCACGCAAGATGCTCCAACGCACGGATGATCTTAGGATCAAATAACGCCGATATTATGGGCTTAGCACACTTGGTAGCCTACATCTTTCATTCCCAAGTCCAGATGGAGATGTTCTATGCAGAAGCTGAGAAAGCTGAGGCCATCAAGAAACGAGAAGCCGCTGCAGAAGAGCGCAAGAAGCAACTACAAGCAAAAAAGAAGAAGGCAGGTGATCAAGGTGGAATTGAGAATGATGATGTAAACATGGAAGAAGACCTAATGGAACTCGGCGCAGAAGGGGACGGAGAAGACAGACCAACATCGCGCGACCCGACAGAGTGGTTCGAATGGTTTTCCAATCGCCACGGGCGAGCTACAGCTCAAATGATCACATTCTACAAATCTGTTCAAAGCAAACTTACAGGAACACGTCAGGGTTGTACTAAAGACCGGTAGTCTAAATCTTTAGTACAACCCTATTGCATGGGTATCCGCTATGCATATGTAAGCTAGCGTTGTCGCATTCATACATATGTACGTATATAGTCATATATGTATGCACATATGGTACGCATGATATACATTTGCAACCAAAAAAGCCGTTGACTGAAAGAAGATACTTTTCTGCCAGTCAACGCGCCAACAAAGAAAGTTCAAATTTTGAAGGAGAATATAAAAACCATATTGGCAAATCCCTAGCTAATGCAGCAAGCCAATTCGGATGTCCCGTATCTCATGCAGCAAGCGCTGTACTTGTCTCAAATCGTCATAGGATCAGCAATAGCGAGTTCAAGAAGTTTGTGGCGGCGATAGATATGTTTTTCTTCAGGTTCGAGTCCCATGCAATCGCACCACTCAGAATCTGCACAATGGGGGCACGCTTCAAAGACTGCGCAGCCCTAACATCTATTGGTTTCATCACCAGTTCTCTCGGATATACGAACGTAGGATAAACTTTGATGTGGTTCTGGAACGAACTGTTGGTGCTCGAATCTGAAAAATGTTTTTCACAAGCACCGAAGAAATAGGGAAAGAAGATTCTTATTTCCCCTACCAAGTCGAAATGGGCTTGGTTAACAAAAGCGCATATTCTGCACGAATGAATCCCGGTATTCATTTCTGGAGCAACATGGTGGGAGCTCTTTCCACCCACGCAAGATGCTCCAACGCACGGATGATCTTAGGATCAAATAACGCCGATATTATGGGCTTAGCACACTTGGTAGCCTACATCTTTCATTCCCAAGTCCAGATGGAGATGTTCTATGCAGAAGCTGAGAAAGCTGAGGCCATCAAGAAACGAGAAGCCGCTGCAGAAGAGCGCAAGAAGCAACTACAAGCAAAAAAGAAGAAGGCAGGTGATCAAGGTGGAATTGAGAATGATGATGTAAACATGGAAGAAGACCTAATGGAACTCGGCGCAGAAGGGGACGGAGAAGACAGACCAACATCGCGCGACCCGACAGAGTGGTTCGAATGGTTTTCCAATCGCCACGGGCGAGCTACAGCTCAAATGATCACATTCTACAAATCTGTTCAAAGCAAACTTACAGGAACACGTCAGGGTTGTACTAAAGACCGGTAGTCTAAATCTTTAGTACAACCCTATTGCATGGGTATCCGCTATGCATATGTAAGCTAGCGTTGTCGCATTCATACATATGTACGTATATAGTCATATATGTATGCACATATGGTACGCATGATATACATTTGCAACCAAAAAAGCCGTTGACTGAAAGAAGATACTTTTCTGCCAGTCAACGCGCCAACAAAGAAAGTTCAAATTTTGAAGGAGAATATAAAAACCATATTGGCAAATCCCTAGCTAATGCAGCAAGCCAATTCGGATGTCCCGTATCTCATGCAGCAAGCGCTGTACTTGTCTCAAATCGTCATAGGATCAGCAATAGCGAGTTCAAGAAGTTTGTGGCGGCGATAGATATGTTTTTCTTCAGGTTCGAGTCCCATGCAATCGCACCACTCAGAATCTGCACAATGGGGGCACGCTTCAAAGACTGCGCAGCCCTAACATCTATTGGTTTCATCACCAGTTCTCTCGGATATACGAACGTAGGATCAACTTTGATGTGGTTCTGGAACGAACTGTTGGTGCTCGAATCTGAAAGAATGTTTTTCACAAGCACCGAAGAAATAGGGAAAGAAGATTCTTATTTCCCCTACCAAGTCGAAATGGGCTTGGTTAACAAAAGCGCATATTCTGCACGAATGAATCCCGGTATTCATTTCTGGAGCAACATGGTGGGAGCTCTTTCCACCCACGCAAGATGCTCCAACGCACGGATGATCTTAGGATCAAATAACGCCGATATTATGGGCTTAGCACACTTGGTAGCCTACATCTTTCATTCCCAAGTCCAGATGGAGATGTTCTATGCAGAAGCTGAGAAAGCTGAGGCCATCAAGAAACGAGAAGCCGCTGCAGAAGAGCGCAAGAAGCAACTACAAGCAAAAAAGAAGAAGGCAGGTGATCAAGGTGGAATTGAGAATGATGATGTAAACATGGAAGAAGACCTAATGGAACTCGGCGCAGAAGGGGACGGAGAAGACAGACCAACATCGCGCGACCCGACAGAGTGGTTCGAATGGTTTTCCAATCGCCACGGGCGAGCTACAGCTCAAATGATCACATTCTACAAATCTGTTCAAAGCAAACTTACAGGAACACGTCAGGGTTGTACTAAAGACCGGTAGTCTAAATCTTTAGTACAACCCTATTGCATGGGTATCCGCTATGCATATGTAAGCTAGCGTTGTCGCATTCATACATATGTACGTATATAGTCATATATGTATGCACATATGGTACGCATGATATACATTTGCAACCAAAAAAGCCGTTGACTGAAAGAAGATACTTTTCTGCCAGTCAACGCGCCAACAAAGAAAGTTCAAATTTTGAAGGAGAATATAAAAACCATATTGGCAAATCCCTAGCTAATGCAGCAAGCCAATTCGGATGTCCCGTATCTCATGCAGCAAGCGCTGTACTTGTCTCAAATCGTCATAGGATCAGCAATAGCGAGTTCAAGAAGTTTGTGGCGGCGATAGATATGTTTTTCTTCAGGTTCGAGTCCCATGCAATCGCACCACTCAGAATCTGCACAATGGGGGCACGCTTCAAAGACTGCGCAGCCCTAACATCTATTGGTTTCATCACCAGTTCTCTCGGATATACGAACGTAGGATCAACTTTGATGTGGTTCTGGAACGAACTGTTGGTGCTCGAATCTGAAAGAATGTTTTTCACAAGCACCGAAGAAATAGGGAAAGAAGATTCTTATTTCCCCTACCAAGTCGAAATGGGCTTGGTTAACAAAAGCGCATATTCTGCACGAATGAATCCCGGTATTCATTTCTGGAGCAACATGGTGGGAGCTCTTTCCACCCACGCAAGATGCTCCAACGCACGGATGATCTTAGGATCAAATAACGCCGATATTATGGGCTTAGCACACTTGGTAGCCTACATCTTTCATTCCCAAGTCCAGATGGAGATGTTCTATGCAGAAGCTGAGAAAGCTGAGGCCATCAAGAAACGAGAAGCCGCTGCAGAAGAGCGCAAGAAGCAACTACAAGCAAAAAAGAAGAAGGCAGGTGATCAAGGTGGAATTGAGAATGATGATGTAAACATGGAAGAAGACCTAATGGAACTCGGCGCAGAAGGGGACGGAGAAGACAGACCAACATCGCGCGACCCGACAGAGTGGTTCGAATGGTTTTCCAATCGCCACGGGCGAGCTACAGCTCAAATGATCACATTCTACAAATCTGTTCAAAGCAAACTTACAGGAACACGTCAGGGTTGTACTAAAGACCGGTAGTCTAAATCTTTAGTACAACCCTATTGCATGGGTATCCGCTATGCATATGTAAGCTAGCGTTGTCGCATTCATACATATGTACGTATATAGTCATATATGTATGCACATATGGTACGCATGATATACATTTGCAACCAAAAAAGCCGTTGACTGAAAGAAGATACTTTTCTGCCAGTCAACGCGCCAACAAAGAAAGTTCAAATTTTGAAGGAGAATATAAAAACCATATTGGCAAATCCCTAGCTAATGCAGCAAGCCAATTCGGATGTCCCGTATCTCATGCAGCAAGCGCTGTACTTGTCTCAAATCGTCATAGGATCAGCAATAGCGAGTTCAAGAAGTTTGTGGCGGCGATAGATATGTTTTTCTTCAGGTTCGAGTCCCATGCAATCGCACCACTCAGAATCTGCACAATGGGGGCACGCTTCAAAGACTGCGCAGCCCTAACATCTATTGGTTTCATCACCAGTTCTCTCGGATATACGAACGTAGGATCAACTTTGATGTGGTTCTGGAACGAACTGTTGGTGCTCGAATCTGAAAGAATGTTTTTCACAAGCACCGAAGAAATAGGGAAAGAAGATTCTTATTTCCCCTACCAAGTCGAAATGGGCTTGGTTAACAAAAGCGCATATTCTGCACGAATGAATCCCGGTATTCATTTCTGGAGCAACATGGTGGGAGCTCTTTCCACCCACGCAAGATGCTCCAACGCACGGATGATCTTAGGATCAAATAACGCCGATATTATGGGCTTAGCACACTTGGTAGCCTACATCTTTCATTCCCAAGTCCAGATGGAGATGTTCTATGCAGAAGCTGAGAAAGCTGAGGCCATCAAGAAACGAGAAGCCGCTGCAGAAGAGCGCAAGAAGCAACTACAAGCAAAAAAGAAGAAGGCAGGTGATCAAGGTGGAATTGAGAATGATGATGTAAACATGGAAGAAGACCTAATGGAACTCGGCGCAGAAGGGGACGGAGAAGACAGACCAACATCGCGCGACCCGACAGAGTGGTTCGAATGGTTTTCCAATCGCCACGGGCGAGCTACAGCTCAAATGATCACATTCTACAAATCTGTTCAAAGCAAACTTACAGGAACACGTCAGGGTTGTACTAAAGACCGGTAGTCTAAATCTTTAGTACAACCCTATTGCATGGGTATCCGCTATGCATATGTAAGCTAGCGTTGTCGCATTCATACATATGTACGTATATAGTCATATATGTATGCACATATGATTCGCAGTCATATATGTATGCACATATGATTCGCATGATATACATTTGCAACCAAAAAAGCCGTTGACTGAAAGAAGATACTTTTCTGCCAGTCAACGCGCCAACAAAGAAAGTTCAAATTTTCACTTGTTTTTCGACAGCGAGCCACAGCGGTAAGTTTGAAGTTTCCACATATAAATAAATTCCTATATATCTACATATATATACATACATATAACTTTCCACAATTTAATGTCCTATCATTAAAGATAATTTGTAAATAAAATCAGCCTGTCCATATTTCATACTAAAACCACCATTATTTCTGATTTGTTTTCTTTCCATATTATTTCTGTCGAGGAAATCATTCCCCGCCAGAAACATATGGTCCTTCGAGCCGGATTATCCCCTCATGGATACTCACTAGACGACTAAGCCGTCTAGGGGGCGAGTATGTATAAGCGACTGACTTACGCACTTATACGTATGACCGAACACACGCACTTACACTATGTATAAGCAGCTCACAGCTTACACACTTATGCTGCGCAAGCATTAGCTTTTCGTGCGTTGATCATTGTTTGCATGCAAGCATGCAAGCAATTCTCAACCGTTTCAAGCGATGTTCTGCTTAAGTAGCATAAATGTGACACTGAACAATTATGTATGGGTTCACTCGGGATGAGGTGGCTACCTTTAAAGCCTTGCACTCCTCATGGGTTGGATATGGGACGTGACAATCCTCCCATAAGAGTCATTTTTGCACTCGGGATGAGGTGGCTTCTTTAAAAGCCCTGCAACGCCAACCAGGGACACGTCTTCCCCCAGCATGCCTAACCCATGGGATGCCTTTTTTGGAAGGGTGACAATCTTCATTGTCTTGCCCAGGAGCCTTGCCTCCTCCCAATAAATACATCATGCAAAGGCAGTGGCCGTCTCCAACTTTGGTTGCTTCTCCCTGCGGTGCACCTCTTATGCCAGGCGCACGAAGTACACCACTGCTCTGGAACGAGCCATACTCCATCTTGCCAAAGCACATACTCATCGCAGCCCCAAACCCCACAAACAAAAAATGCTACAAACCCAATGGGAATATACCACACCCTGTAGCCAAAACAAAAGATGCTCATTTTAGCCACAAACCCTAAACAAACAGTATGCTACTTCCGGTAGCCATATCCGGCAAAAACCATGCTACACCCTGTAGCCAAAAATCACTATTCCAAATACCCTACACAACATTAAACAAATACTACTCGCCAAACCCCGCATATTAATATTACTGAAAGCTTAGACATGGTCCTTCGAGCCGGATATGAAGCAGTGACCTATGGATCTACAGTCCACAAACTTTAGGCTCTGCCTCAGTTGTTCCAGTTGTTACCCACTGGAATTCACTATTTGATTTGAAAATTTTAAGTTATAAAGACCTGCTTAATGAGCTCAGCGATAGACTAAGCCTGGCAAGATTGAACTCAGAAGATATTGAATATTTGGAGCATTTCCAACGCGTATGAAACCCATTGCCGAAGTGTTGGATTTCCTCCAAGAGAAAGAAAACATATATTTTGGATATCTTATGCCAGTACTTATGTATGACTATGAGTAACAAGTTGACGAAACTTAGCAGATTGAACCACAGCATATACAATGGTGTGGCAAGAGATCTTGAAGAGCAGTTGAGGCAACGATTTAATGTATATTTCACGTTGCCTACCGAAACCAACCTTGCAATAACAGCAGCGGCATTGACGCCAGATGTTAAACTTAACTGGCTCAAAGTTTTGCAAAAGCACAACATGCAATTCACAAATGTCACAATCCTAAAAAGGGTATTAGAAACTGTTGCGGTCAACTGTGTGGCTTAGGCATAAGTGTTAAAACGCGACATCTTTAGGTTTCGTTTTAACCATACAATTGCCTACTCTGGCAACTCTCAGCTTCCACACCAAAATGTCGCCGGCCGGCATTGTGGGCAAGCAACTGAAATTTCCGCGTCACTTTGTGGAACACAGTACAGGCGATCGGACGTGACTTTGCTTTGGTAAGTGCTAATAATTATCCAAAAAAAAATCTTAAGTATATATTGCCATCATTATACATGGCATATTTCATTGCAGGCAAATTCTATTTAGTGAAATGGATTCGGCGATATTTGACACCAATAACTTGTGCGAAAACGAAAAAACCACATTTACTCAGGCAGCACAGTGTGCTAGAAGCGAATTATTTTGGTGGAAAAATCACGACGAAAACGGTCTTTGGGGAAGTTTTAAGGACATTTTAAGTAACATTTTCCTGTTGTAACGAAAATCCTAGCTGATTCCCTTTCCGAGAAAAATCGAGTTTTCCATTTTTTATGGGCATTTTTTTATTTACCCACTGAAATTTTTTATTAATCCTGAAATATCACATAATTTTCAAAATACTGTGCTGGGAAATGAGAAAAATCACTCTCTAGATGTCGGTCAACTTGAACATTAACAAATTATATCACCTATATATGAGAATTTCCAAAAAAAAATGAATCGCGTGTATCTAATCTCTTTTAAATGAACTTATTAATTCGTTTATTCAGCAACTATGAATTAAAAGATACCAAAATATTTTTTTACAAGCTATTAGAAGAAAATTCAATGACAGCTCTTCTTAGTTGTACTGAATAGAAGGAATCTTCAATCAGATTAATTCTATACTTATTCCAGTATTTCAGGAACTCACGATGAATTGCTTCTCCTGCTTGTTCGGACGTCATGCCTAAGCCATTTCCATTTATAAATTCGATACAATCTTCAATATGATCCAATATCACATGGATTTTGGGGGTTTGTTGGAGCTCTGTCGCCCGAAACTTTTTTCTTAAATCAACAATTAGCTTCACATGGTTTATATATACATATGTATGTATTCAATTCAAATGTGCTCCTTTTTGTTTCTAAAAGATCGGCCTTAATAGATACATACTTATAGATAGCGATAGTAACACCACCAACATTGCGGCGCACGTGTGGAAAACCAGGCACGAGAGTCGTAGCAGGGAAGTCGGGATTTGCGCCGGCAGCCTGAATATTCGTTGGCGCACGCTCATCACGTAAGCGGCACGAAAACATCTTTTTTCTCCTTTTGGTGCTTCAACCGTCACGGCGCTGCCACAGCAAGTCGGCAGCGTTTAAAAAAAAAAAAACCGCCACCAGAATCGAGTGAAATAATTGACGTAACGCCACAACCACAACACCAATAAACCACCCACACCGTCAGGTGAAGTGAAGTAAAAAGCCCAACAACATCCGCGCAGCGAACTTGGCCGTTTAAACGCAACCAAATGCTGGCAGTAATTTAAGCCACCACAGCAGCCGCATAATCTTGATCAGTCCACCACCGTATATTCGTACGAACCGCCATCACCAAACACCCACGTGGTTAATGTCTTTTTGAGGTAACAGCTACAGCCATCATATCTACCAATCATACTATCTACCATCCCTGAATAACACCCACGCTAAAAGTACAACAAAATCGGTGAGTAACTTTCAGTAGAGAGGGGTAGCGGGAGCGCCGAAACGTCGGGCTTCAATGTTCCATTGACAAGGGCACCCGGAGGTCACTGAGAGCATAAGTGAAAGCATTTTGCCACGCGCCAACACCTAGCGGACCGAATATTCCTGTACCGGCGAATTATGTATATGTCGATATGTATCTATACATGAAGTGTTAGAATTACAACAATATCTATTAATTGTAGCATTCTTATGTATGTATATACCTACCTACATTCGTAAAACCTTGTATCCTCATAACGTCGATGTGTGTGAGTGTGTGGTATTTTGCTGCTTTACAAAAATTTGGCCTAAATAGATCACACCCTCCCACACTCACATAACACTTAAGCCTTAACGAGCTATAATCGACGACATTGGGTACCTGCATAATGACTGCCATACGTGGTGAATTTGAGTCAGGATACAGGTACGTACGAATGTAGGTAAAGAGTATAGATTGGTGAAACTTATTTCGTTGCCTGTATCGTTGTACGTGTGAGTTTGAACCAACCCTACTTAACATCACTTATGATTTTGCTATGGCAAGATGCAAGTACCTGCTTAATATTAATTATATCATTTGGTCACACACACATGCGCCGATACTTATACGATCAACATTCTTAAGTAACCACATTTTAAGTGCCTTGGCGGTTATATGTCAATCTATATACCCGTGTGCGATTGAAGGTATCTATCGATATAGTTGCATCTTAAAGCGCATAGATATGTACATAAGAAGTGAGTAGCTAATTCAAAACCCGCAAATTCGTTGGTAGGAAATAAGCGATGTTAAGGTAAAGGTTGTTGGTAGCATTTCACCACGATGGTATATTGATCATAAGTGCGGTTATTCGATTCGATACAGTAAGCTATTAAAGCTTACCTCTTTCCAGGCCAACAAGACGTCTTGAGGGTAGATGAGGGAGCGCTCGGCGGTATTTTAACTTTCTTTAATTTTTTTTTTGAGGTGGGTGCGCCACACTAATTTTTGACGGATCACCCTAATGGTGAAATAATACCAGGCCCAGCCTTATTTATTTTTTTTTTTCTCATGGATATGCCAACTTATAAGACATACATACATATGTACATTTGAATTTCGAGGACATGTCATCAGATGAATCATGCCATATACATATGTATGTATCCAAATTATTTTTTTTATTATAACTTCAAACTTTTGTGCAATGCACCCCGGCGTGGGATTATAGATTAGTAAGCCACAAGAATTGAGATAGCTGTGGTGAATTAACATTGTATGTATGTATAAAGGCGGTGCATATGGACTATCGCCATAAATTGGATTTAACTATAGAGTTAGTTTTTTCACCATTATTTAATCACACCGTTGGAGGTGAACTACTTATACATAAGTTAAAAATTGGATTTCATTGGTAGGCGTATTATACCCTCATGCGGGATTTATTTTAGATAAAAACCCATAAACATATACATGTATGTCTTTTAAGCGCGGTGGTGCGAATATTTATACCCTGTCGGGGATATTATTAGTCGCCATAAGAACATACACCTTGGTAATGATAAGCGTATGATTATATAGTAAAACGTATGAAATATAAATACATAAATCCAAATACTATTTTTTTGTTTCCATTGACGGTTCACAGTTACAAACCCATCCGTATGGTACGGGAGTATGGACTAGTTGCCAAGTAGGGCTGCGGTGAATGAAATATTCGTATCGATTTTGTTTAATATACCCGGCAGCGGGAATAGTAACTTACGGTTTTGTTTTTTTTTTTTTCGTTGGGGATTGCAATGTTCATACCAGGGATTACTGCTAGACAATGATTAATCTCCGATACTCACTCAGTGGTAGATTCACGTTTTGTATGCTTGGGCGTATACATATATATACTCATACACATAAGCACAAGCATAAACTTAAGAGTTTGCTATTAGTCGATTCGGCTGCAGAGCACAACCATTGAAGGTACTGTTAATTAGTTAAGTAATATTAATTTTTGATCTCCATATAGATTTAAATAAACATAACCCGTAGAGGGATTTGAAATTCATAATTATACCCGTCTGGGATCATAAGAGACTTGAACCGTCAGTACAATTTAGATGTAAGCATATACACACATATATATAGATATAATAATAATAATAATAATACAATGGCGCTATTATAGCTCTGACGAGTTTTATGGCCGAGCTTCTCTCCCAATTCGAGGTGTGCTCCTTTTTGTTTTTCCTACTAATTGGGTGGACCTACAGTTTTATGCCGGCTCCGAACGGCGAATGCATTTTTTATGAGAAGCTTTTTCATGGCAGAAATACTCTCGGAGGGTATGCCGCCCACTGCCGAGAGGTGCCCGCCTCTCTTAAAAAACCCAATAATTGGATTTTTACTAATTAGAAAAATAGTTTTTGGTGTTTGGCTCGGACCGTGGTTTGAACCCGAGACCTCTGGCACAGCAGGCGAGCACTCTGCCCACTGCACCACAGCGACCACCATATAGATATATATACATCTATACATTTAAGATATTCTTTGATATGTTAATAAACATTGTTATGAATTACTAATTCCTCAGTTTAGTGACTTCTTCTTTCCAGATGTGGAGTAGACGGACGGACATGGGGGACGTTGATACGATGGGGCGGGAGTATAAAAGGGAACAAGGGTATTAAGGGGGTTTGACATTGGGGTCGGCGTCAAATTATAGCCGCTGCCGACCATGGATGGGAGGGTTAAGAGTGGCCGGCCGTATTCCACCATTGGCCGAGGGCGGGTTCCGGGGTAGACATGGGGGTGTGGAGAATTGGACAGCAGTTAAGGGAAGGAACAGAGGGAGTGTAGATATTCTGAGGGAAATATAGAGTAAAGAGCAGGTGTGAGTTTTTTTTGTGCATGGTATGGCGACATGCTTCGAAGCCGCAAGAACCACCCCACAGTCCGGCAAGCTAGCTCGCGCTTATGCAAGCACACCTGAGCGGCGAAGGGGAGCATGTCACATTAGGGTGGCGCGATAGAGCCGTGGTAGGTCACCATCCCAAAAGCCAGTACGTAACAAAACAATAAACCCGTACATACCAAATGACAGAATTTCATTTCAAAATGAGCCTGTAGAAACTAAGGCTGCATCAAAACGAACTTCATTTTCTAATTTTGATAATTATAGTATAATTAAACTTACCAACATTAAATAACTAGCTGTTTGTTTCGCATCAGAAGAAGGTAGCTCAAATATTGAGCAAGTTTTCCCGTCCAGAGATGACTTAACGAACAATATCCTATTTCAACTATAATATAGCTGTCTTGCCCATTGCTCGACTGATCTTGAAATTTGGAAAGACCGGACTATTATAAAAGGCGGTTCAAAATTGGTTAACAGCTCTATTCTCTGAAATTTCGAAATTATCAATAAGTTGACAAATAGTCAAGATTTTTAACAAATTGATAATTTTTCTTATTTTGTGCATAGCTTGACAACTCTAAAAAGCTCTTGCAATTGTGCTTTTCACCAATTTGTGGTGAAATAAATAATGTATGCAGAAATCAGCTGTTTAGTGCAAGCTATCAAACAATGTTTTTGTTCAACCTGTCATTTTGCAAATGCAAATTTTTGAAGGGAACACATCAAATATTAGGAAGGCTCGTCATTGTCATTAAAGATGAAAATTCAACATCCGCAAGTGATCGGGAGCTCTTCACTTATTACTCCTCCTCTACTCTGTAGAGCGTCAAATGTAGTTACACAAGCGCAAACATACATACGTAATAAATTTCCATACATTGTATTGTCACGCGCTGGCGCTGACTACTTTGTCAGCCCCACACAAATTGTAAGTACACAAAAATTGCTGACGCTGCCATTCTCACGCTTCCAATGTTATTCTAAGCCTAAGCGCTCATAGGAGCATACATATGTACATGTACGTAGGTACATGTACATATGTACAATATACCGTGGGAAAGAGTCCCATTATTGTTACATATTTAGAGTAAGTATGTATCGTAGTAAATAAGTAGTACATAAGAATAAATTTTGTATAAAAGAAACAAATTTTGTACAATAAATTCAATTCATTTTTGGCAACCAAACCATAAGCTCTTTCATTTATCACATGGCGATACTTGCCAGATAAAGTCCCGGCGAATTCGTTCGCCTTCCCTTTGTCTGAGTGGCAAGGTAGCCTCCAGGATAACAAACTGTATATGATTTGTGTTTTGAATTGGTCATCAATATCGTATCCTTGTTGAGCACGAGGAAGCAATGTAAGCAACAAGAACAGCAAAATTGGTACACGAAACAGCAACAACAGCAGGGCAGTTACAGCAGCAGCAGCGGCAACAGCAAAACACGCGGCGTCAAAAAGGCCGAGCGAGGAAAGCAGCAGTAAACTTAGTATTAAAATTTTAATATCCACGTACATATATATTTAACAAACCTTGTGGCAACCTAGCGGCTGCCTACTAAGTGGCAAAAATTGAAAAATTCTTGCCTCTTTGTGTAATACTAACATTAGGGTATTATTTTTTTTTTTTTCCTCTTTCGTTTCTCTTCATGGTCAGTCAACAAGAAGTTGACGAAATTTTCGAGCGGTGGAATCGATTTTTCATCGAAAGGGAACAACCACCGCCAGAGAATTTGAGACCAGGTCCTTTGCCGATAACGATAGAGGAATATCGGCAAAGGCAAAGAAATAACAGTAAGGTGGAGGAACCCAAAGTTCCGAAGCCAGTAACATTTAAACGAAAAAGGGGTGGCAAAGCTTTTAAAAAACGAAAAGAACTTGCCAAGACCCATGCACTCATAAATATGGCAACAAGTGTAGAAGAGAAGCGAAAATTAAAGAACAAATTAAAGGAAATAAGAAAAATGTTTAAATAGAGAGAAAAAAAAAATAAATAAATATAAATAAAATAAAAAGTGGAGTTATCTTTTGTTATTTTCGAGCATGTCTAGGTCTAGAAACCCAATTGCTGATTTATCTAGCGGAGTAGAAGTAAGAGAGTTGACAGATTACGACAGGGAATTAGAATGGTTGAGAAGATTTTGGCGTCGCATAGGAATGACTAGGGAACCAACAATGGAGGACGTTATTAACCCTACAACACAAGTAGAAGAAATTAATCGAATGGGTGAAGTTTTCGGCATTCCAAGATACCATTGAGATTTTTTTTTTTACAAATAAGCAAATATGGGTGGCAAAACATCAAAGGTAGACGAACCAAATGCCAATGTGGTTAATTCCATTGAGGTAGTTGATCATACTGAGTCCTTGGATTCCATAAAATTCATTTTACTTGTTATTGCAATCGTTAGTTGCATCAATTTATTTTTGAGAATAAACTCAGTGCACAACAAAATTTTGAAAAAGAGATACATTTCTCGCGCTAACGGCCTAGATAAGGTCTAAACAGATTTTTTTTTGATATCATTATTTTTCAATGGCCAAATGGGAAATAATTCTTAAAACACTCATTGAAGAAAAAACAACGGCAGAAAAAGCATATAAATGCATAAACAAAAATATAACAATAAAAACGGAAACGGTAAGAAAACACCTCAAAACAATACTAGATTCATTAAATAATTTAGGTGAAGTAATACGCAAAGTTAACAAACAACTCACTGCAGCTCACCAATTAGAGGCATACCAAATATTTTCTTTTGTTAGAGACAAACTAGTGTCTTCATTAGCTAGATACAACATTGAGGTACAAATACCAAACTCTGTTGACCAAACTATAAAAATTGACTTTAGCGATTTCTTACCAGAACCATCCTCCGAAAAGGACGAAGAGCACAATAACCAAAACTCTCAAACAGAAATAGACAAATGCCACAAACAGTGGTAGAGTTTATTAAAACGGCTTCATCAATTTTACCCGAATTTGATGGCAAGCCGGAAAATCTACATAGTTTTTTGGACGCAATTGAAATTCTCGATCAGATCAAGGATACGCATGAAGCGTTAGCGATATCCATTATAAAAACTAAACTTAAAGGTACTGCACGAAATTACATCAGTACTGAAAATACCATACAACAAGTTAAAACAAAATTGCAAACTTCAATTAAAGGCGAGTCAGTAGAAGTATTGACTGCAAAGCTTTTGAATATTCAACAGCGCAGTAAAACAGCTAATCATGTTATGGTTTGCTATCGATATCAATCCTGATATCGATCATAAACGGGTTAATTTCGGTTGCTTAATTTTGTCTGTGTGGCAGCACCACTATTTCAGTAGTTTTTTAGTAGTTCCCAATAACTTCCAGTGAATGATGGCGACATGTTGGCATGAGAGAGAAAAGCATGTACATGTATTGACGAGTGACGAGCAAACTGGTTCTCCAGGGTTGCCATGAACACTTCTTATTCTGAAAATACGTAACACGTGGTTATTCGGGTACTTAGTACTTTCAAATGCACCTATTATAAAATGTTCTTATGCGCTCCATACAATTTTAAATTTTACATAGTTCACAGAAAATTAATTAATTATTTACCGCATGTTTATACTATTGTTTCATTAATCAGATTTTCTTGTCTCTTACCATTTTTATAATTTGAGCGTAAGACAACAATGTCTATTAATATTCCCAACGTACACTAATAGAATTTTACAGTAGCAAATTTTCTAGGGCACGAATACAATCGATTATTTTGAAATAGTTTCATGGGAAAAATGCTTGAGGCATTTTATTCCGAAAGTTTTGGTAATTTTTTTTTGTGTGTCATGGCAACCGTATTCTATCTCGCTTGTGTCATTGCTAGCGTCATACCATGATGTAGACATTCGGGTAACCGTAAAGTCACGCCACTATTGTGCACACGTCACTACACCACTGCAGGCTATATGGAAAGAAAACGGGACTCTTCCAAACTGGATAGATAAAAAGGTGGAAGGCACGCTTGGATACAAAAAATTTTAGTACAGCGGAGGAGTTGAGTACGGGAATGCGAACGAATCGGGTGTGTCAAAATCGTGCGTAAACGAGTTGGGCGAGAAAGTGAACGAGCGTAATTAATAAGTGGTAGCACCGCTCATACTAAATACTATTTAGTATTTATAACAAAAAATAAATAAAATAAAAAGTTGAAAACTTAAAAATCTCTTTGCTAGAAGTGGAGATCGCGGAATTTCAAAGTGACTTGTCACTCCGACCATTAATATGATAAACAATGGTTATTGATCTGCTATAATAGCACACTTTAGTCGCTATACACGTGTAACCTATGTACATATATATGTATATACTTCAATTTTTAAATATCATAAATTCCCTGACTAATGCAAAATTGTGTGTATTCGTGGTTTTTTTGCGGCAAGCAAAATGTGTCAATGTTTTTGTTAATAACTTCTTATTGAAATAAAAAAAAAGTTAAGCTCCGCCTTCTGATTCGTGTTCCTGAGATCGAAATGCGTAGATTGATTCCCCTCTTTTCAAAGAAGGAACTAATTTAGTCGTTGCACCGTAAACTAGATAATTACCAAAGTTAAAAATGGAAGTAAAACATAGAAATCAAGCAAAATTAACTAATTTCGTGGTTCTTTACTTTATTGCTAACACAATGTCAAAGCAAATATATGCATATAAAAAAGTAAACAGTCAATAAAATGATTATTTGTATATAAAAAAGATCCTAGTGAGAGAAAATGTGATATTACTCTGACAAATTTCGTTGCGAGAAAACAAAAAAAAAAAAAAGGAAAAAAAAAATTTTGATATAAATGTGTATAAATGTTAGTTTTACACGAATATCTATGTGATGAGGCAACATTTGAGCGTATATTCTATTTGAACCACATACAAAAAAAAACAAGGATACGAACACTGAAATGCGGAGATAACCGACAGCCCTAATAATCAAACCGAAACTCCGACGATAAACAATTATGAACAAATCGCAAAATTAAACAAATATTTAAGAGAACTGATAAAGCTTGCCTAAAAGCTACCAAATTCCAAACAAAAACTCAAAAAAAAAAAAAAAAAAAAAAAAAAATTTTTTTTATAATAAATAAAGTAAAATTAATCAAAAAAAAAAAAAATTATCAGCACTGCAGCAGCAACACCAGGGTCACGGTTACTACAGTAGCGGCATCACCAACAGCACATTGACAGCAGTAGCATCAGTACCAGTCACCGGAGCCTAGGTCGTAAGCTATTTTTATTATTTTGTATATTTCAAATTTTTTCCTTTTAAATTTTCATCATTTGAATTGACGCACGTATGTGCATAATTATGTAGATTCCCAGCAGGACGGGGAGTAAGCGAAATGTAATAGGACTTCAGAACAATTGTATATTGTAAGCTTATTGCAATAACACCTTTTATAGTCCATTTATAAGCTTACACAAGGGCCGGTGTTTTGAGTCCCCTACAATTGTTCTTTAGTTTCCTTTCCTTTTGTTTGATGGTTTAATCGAGTATTATCAAGCTTGCCACAATATTGTTATTTAATACTAGTTTATTAGAAAGGGCGCCCTAATATGCTAAACGCAGAGAAAAATTAGACGTAGGCTATAAGAAAAGGGGAAATGAATTCCAAATAAATTGTCAAAAATTTAAAATGGGAATGCTGATTACCCTTATTTAAAAGGCATAGGATTTTCAGGAACGGGGTCATCACAATTAGGTGCACCGATGACCATGGATGAGGGTGGGTAGATAAGCACCGGCGCTGCAACAACACCAGCGGCGCATAATAATTATGGGGTCATCGAATTTAAGGTGCACCGATGGCCATGGATGAGGGAGGGTCGAAAAGCACCAGCGCTGCAACAACACCGGCGGCGCAACACAGGTAAGGGGTTACTGGTATTCGGGTGCGACAGTAACCATGGATTAGGGTGGGACAAAAACGCACCAGCGCTGCAACAACATCAGCAACGCCACCCCCTTGTGAGTTCGGCCTTTAACTTTTTTTTTTTGATTGTTCATATATTTTAAATTTCAGCTTCTTTTATGTATTTTCAGATGCCTGTTAATAACCGGTCCTTCCGGTTGATTCAAATTAAATTCAAATTTAACGATTTTTTTTCGCGATATATATGTATATTCAAATTCACTTTGACAGTTTTTTTTGATTTCAACGTGTATTCAAATTTAAATTTCTAAATCTTTTCTCTTCCGTCCGCGATTATTTAAATATAACGTCCGATTATCTATTTTCAAATTTTTCCGTCGATTGTCAGTATTTCCGTCCGATTTAAATTTCGGTTTAAATGTTTTGCTAACGTCCGTCTGACTTTAACGTACATATGTACGTTCAAAATTCATATTCAAATTTTAACGACATTTTCCCTCGGTTTGCATTTATTTAAATTTAACTGATGCCTGGCCTCTTGAATTTGATTTTTTTTCGGGTTATCTTTTGAATTTTTGAATTTTTCAACGGTCCGTCCGTGGCATCCGGCTAAAACCGGATGTTGTTTTCGTTTGATTTTACTCGTTTTGGTTTGAAAAGGCATGATATGAATTTTTTCTGTTTATGGCGCAGGACAGCAATGTAGGCAAGAACCCCGCCCAGCCGACAATGACTAGCCACAGTGCAACCCTAGATCATGCCGACCGCCATGCATTGCTGCTCCACTCGATTGTAGATCGTAATCGAGGTCAAACGCGTATCCATAACAATCAATACACTACTGAAATAGAGAAGCTAACAAAGTCATTGGAAGGAGCATACATATCTGATGGGCTTACCTCAGACTTGGCAAGCAAATATTCTACACAAGCAGCTGTAAAAGCCATGTGTAAGAATTGCTCAAACGAAAAAGTAAAAATGATAATGCAAGCAGGAACGTTCACTTCCATGAACGAAGCTATCTCTAAATTCACAAATAGCTGTACTGAAGTAACTGGAAACCCAAACTCATTACTTCACATCCGCCAACAAAACTATTACCGCGGTAGCTTCCGTCGAAGTTATCAAAGTAATAGGCCCGTCACATAGCATACGTCAATCCGTCTACGTCGACGTATGTGACTGACAGCTCACGTACTTGACGGAGAGGTCGCCACATAGGAAACGTTGGCGGATATACACAAATCAGCTGTTTGATTAACCTTTACTGCTTGCCCAGAATGTTGAACTACAGCTACGGACTACATAGCTTACTACATCAGCTGATGACTGATTTTGTGGCAACGCTCGAAAATGTGAACACAATGGTGTATCTCAGTGTATCTCATATATGTAATCTTTTTTATATTTTTGTACAGGGGATTCCTTAAATTCCATAAAAACTCTTTATTTTTTACAAGTTCAATTCATTTTTCCGTTTCTTCGTCCTTCATTTCGAATTTCCGTCATTAAAAAATTGAGCTGTCACACTGTAGCGCGCTACAAAGTTAAAGTTAACTCTACTTCTACTACAGTCACAACTACACGCTACAGACACATTGTGGGCATTGCAATGCAATTGTACTGTTTTAACTTTTGACAGCTCTTACTACGTACTACAGCCACACCATTCTGGGCAAGCAGTTAACTACAGAGGTGGTGGGAAAAATTTAACTCTTTAGAATATTTTGTAATTTCTCTTTTAAGTTGCCCTATTGAAATTCAGTTTTCAGTAACTTCACATCTCCTGATAATTCTTGACCATTTTGTTTTATGGAGGAATGTTATACAAATGAGAAAAAACTCGAAAAGCAAATTGGAAAAAAAGTTAAATTCAAGAGTAGCTAAAGGTTAACAATCAAAAGCAATCAGCTGACATAGCGACGGATTGACGTATACCAAAAGTTGACTTTTGGGCAACTTCGGTACGTTGCGGCGACGGATCCGTCGTACGTGTAACGACGTACGTTTAAATGCCGACATTTTACTGAGCTGTCAGTCACATACGTCGACGTAGACGGATTGACGTATGCTATGTGTCGGGGCTATAATAATAACAGAAGTAACCAAAGACGCGCGTTTCCCACGCGCTACAATTATAACAATAACATGCAAAGGCGAGACTATAGAAACCAAACACGCTCAAATGCTCGCAATAACAACAACAATAACAATACAAACAGCACACGAAACATACGTAGCTACGATCAACAGGAAAACCAGCAGACTCCACTTCAACAGTAGAGAGAAAAATTTTTGTATTCAATTTACATTTGAACAGCTACATATCTTCCAAGTCAACATTAAATAACTCATTTTCAACTCTCCTAGTAGACACAGGAGCAGATATATCAATTATTAAAAAGGGTCAAATTCAGAACGATGTTTCAATTAATAATTCACAAAAAACAGATTTAAAAGGCATTGGTCAGGGTATAACAAGCACCCTCGGAACAGTTAAAGCAGATTTGAAGGGTGACGATCTTTTGATTCGACATAAATTTCACATAGTAGAGGATGATTTCCCAATCCCATGTGACGGAATTTTGGGACTGGATTTCATTAAAAAATATAATTGCATTTTGGACTATCAAAATAATAAAGATACTTTGATATTACGTCCATATGATTTCCCAGAAGATATAGCAATTCGAATGACAAATGAGCCAACAATCAATAGTATATCAGTACCAGCAAGATCAGAAGTAAATTAAAATTAATAATAATAACGATTTATTTATACCACATCAACAATTAGCCGAAGGCATTTTTATTGCCAACTCAATAGTAAACCCAAATCAAGCATTTGTTAGAATTATTAATACAACAGATAAAAATGCAACTATTCAAAATTACAATATTAACACAGACAACTTAGACGACTACATAATTATAAATAATAAACAGAAAAATGAAGCAAATAATAAAGAAAAACTAGAAAGATTAAATAAAAATTTTCCATCATTTGCTAAATCTCAACTTAATACTTTGTGTTCAGAATATATAGATATATTTGCATTAGAATCGGAACCTATAACCACTAACAATTTTTATAAACAAAAACTTTATATGAAAGATGATACCCCAGTCTATGTAAAAAATTATAGAATACCAGAAGCACATAAACAGGAAATTAATAAACAAATAAATAAACTAATTCAAGATGACCTAATAGAACCATCTATTTCCGAATATAATAGTCCAATTTTACTAGTACCGAAAAAATCACTACCAGGTAATAACGACAAGAGATGGAGACTAGTTATTGACTATAGACAAGTAAATAAAAAACTAACCGCAGACAAATTCCCATTACCAAGAATTGATGATATTCTGGATCAATTGGGAAGAGCAAAATATTTTTCTTGCTTGGATTTAATGTCAGGCTTTCACCAAATAGAACTAAGCCCAGAATCAAGAGATATAACATCATTTACCGCAGACAATGGTACATACCGGTTCAAAAGATTACCTTATGGTCTCAAAGTAGCACCAACCTCATTTCAGAGAATGATGACTTTGGCATTCGCAGGTCTAAAGCCATCACAAGCATTCTTATACATGGATGACTTAGTAGTATTAGGAAGTTCCGAAAATCATATGATTAAAAATTTAAAAGACGTATTCGCAACTTGCAGAAAATATAATTTAAAATTACACCCAGATAAATGTCTATTTTTCAACCAAGAAGTCACTTATCTTGGACACAAATGTACAAGTAAAGGAATTTTACCAGATCCCAGTAAATACAAAATAATTCAAAATTACGCAACTCCCAAAAATGCTGACGAAGCTAAAAGATTCGTCGCATTTTGCAATTATTACAGAAGATTTATACCAAATTTCGCAGAATACTCTAGAATATTAACAAGACTTTGCAAAAAGCACATTATTTTTAATTGGACAGAGGAATGTGAAAAATCATTCAATTATCTGAAAAATGCACTAATTAGCCCAAATATTTTACAATACCCAGATTTCAATAAAGAATTTTATATAACAACAGACGCAAGTGGATATGCCTGCGGAGCAGTACTAAGTCAGGAATATGAAGGAAAACAATTACCAGTTGCTTATGCCTCTAGTTTTCACAAAAAACAGATTTAAAAGGCATTGGTCAGAGTATAACAAGCACCCTCGGAACAGTTAAAGCAGATTTGAAGGGTGACGATCTTTTGATTCGACATAAATTTCACATAGTAGAGGATGATTTCCCAATCCCATGTGACGGAATTTTGGGACTGGATTTCATTAAAAAATATAATTGCATTTTGGACTATCAAAATAATAAAGATACTTTGATAATACGTCCATATGATTTCCCAGAAGATATAGCAATTCGAATGACAAATGAGCCAACAATCAATAGTATATCAGTACCAGCAAGATCAGAAGTAATTAGACAAATTAAAATTAATAATAATAACGATTTATTTATACCACATCAACAATTAGCCGATATATTTGCATTAGAATCGGAACCTATAACCACTAACAATTTTTATAAACAAAAACTTTATATGAAAGATGATACCCCAGTCTATGTAAAAAATTATAGAATACCAGAAGCACATAAACAGGAAATTAATAAACAAATAAATAAACTAATTCAAGATGACCTAATAGAACCATCTATTTCCGAATATAATAGTCCAATTTTACTAGTACCGAAAAAATCACTACCAGGTAATAACGACAAGAGATGGAGACTAGTTATTGACTATAGACAAGTAAATAAAAAACTAACCGCAGACAAATTCCCATTACCAAGAATTGATGATATTCTGGATCAATTGGGAAGAGCAAAATATTTTTCTTGCTTGGATTTAATGTCAGGCTTTCACCAAATAGAACTAAGCCCAGAATCAAGAGATATAACATCATTTACCGCAGACAATGGTACATACCGGTTCAAAAGATTACCTTATGGTCTCAAAGTAGCACCAACCTCATTTCAGAGAATGATGACTTTGGCATTCGCAGGTCTAAAGCCATCACAAGCATTCTTATACATGGATGACTTAGTAGTATTAGGAAGTTCCGAAAATCATATGATTAAAAATTTAAAAGACGTATTCGCAACTTGCAGAAAATATAATTTAAAATTACACCCAGATAAATGTCTATTTTTCAACCAAGAAGTCACTTATCTTGGACACAAATGTACAAGTAAAGGAATTTTACCAGATCCCAGTAAATACAAAATAATTCAAAATTACCCAACTCCCAAAAATGCTGACGAAGCTAAAAGATTCGTCGCATTTTGCAATTATTACAGAAGATTTATACCAAATTTCGCAGAATACTCTAGAATATTAACAAGACTTTGCAAAAAGCACATTATTTTTAATTGGACAGAGGAATGTGAAAAATCATTCAATTATCTGAAAAATGCACTAATTAGCCCAAATATTTTACAATACCCAGATTTCAATAAAGAATTTTATATAACAACAGACGCAAGTGGATATGCCTGCGGAGCAGTACTAAGTCAGGAATATGAAGGAAAACAATTACCAGTTGCTTATGCCTCTAGATCTTTCACAAAAGGCGAAATAAATAAAGCAACAATTGAAAAAGAATTAGCAGCCATTCATTGGGCTATAACTTATTTCAGACCGTACGTCTACGGTAGAAAATTCACAATCAAAACAGACCATCGACCATTAACTTACCTTTTTTCGATGAAAAACCCATCATCAAAACTAACTCGAATGCGACTAGACTTGGAAGAATATGACTTTGAAGTGGAGTACATAGCTGGAAAAGAAAAGTATGTTGCAGATGCACTATCACGCATTAATATAAATGATTTAAAAGACATGTCAGTTAAAGCATGCCATATAATGAGAGTCACAACACGATCAGAAACCAATAAAAATACCAATAATAAAAATTCCAATAATAAAAATACAAAAGTAAACTGTCACGAAGAGAATATAAAAATATATGAAGCGCTAAATAAATGTGAAGTAAAAAAGCTAGCTCAGCTCGTTTTCGATCCCCCGAAACTGCAGTTCAAAAAGGGAAAGAAAATTTGTAGCGAAATTAATATAAATAACCTAATTGTTGAGGCGAAGATTGACTTAGGACAATTCTTTGCCAGGCTTATGAAAGAAGCCGGCAATCTAGGAATTAATAAAATACAGTTGTCCTTAGGAGACAAATTGTTTAAAAATAATTATACTCGAGTAGACACATTTAAAGATATAGGTAACAAAGTTCTCAAAAATTTAATTATTGCATTAACTCCGGAGGTTATGCACGTGACAGATAAAGAAGTAATTAAAAAGATATTACAAAAATATCACGATGATCCTGTTAATGGTGGCCAGGAATCAATCGCACAACCAATAAAATTAAACAGAAATATTATTGGAAAAATATGAAAAATGAAATAAAAAATCATATTAAAAAATGCATTCAATGCAATAAAAACAAAATTAATAAAAATTTAAAAGAACCCATGACCATAACGGAAACGCCAACAAAAGCGTTTGATATAGTTCAAATTGACACAATTGGACCATTTCCAAAATCATTGAATGGAAATGAGTATGCAGTCACTATAATATGTGACAACCAAATATCTAGTAGCAATTCCAATTGAAAGCAAACATGCAAAAACAGTGGCCAAAGCTATTTTCGAACATTTCATTCTCATTTATGGATGTATGAAGACCATACTAACCGATATGGGAACGGAATATAAAAATAACGTTTTTGAAGAACTGTGTAAATTATTAAAAATAGAACACAAAACTTCTACACCTTACCATCATCAAACGTTAGGCACTGTTGAACGCAGCCATAGAACATTCAATGAATATGTACGTTCATACATATCCATTGACAAAGACGATTGGGATGAGTACCTCAAGTACTTTACCTATTGTTATAACACAACACCTTCAACAGTTCATGGTTACTGTCCTTTTGAGCTAATATTTGGAAAACCGGCACCGACATTCGAATTTCTACAAGAAAATACAATTAGCCCATTATACAATTATGAGGCATATGATAAGGAAGTTAAATTTAGGTTACAAATAGCACTAGAAAGAGCTAATAGGTTAATAAAACAGGCTAAGGAAAAACAAAAAACTAATTACGATAAAAACATACAGCTTAAGGAAATAAATATAGGAGACTTAAGGCGTTTTCTTTTCTGACAAAAAATGTTGCCCTTTAATATCTCAATTATCGAATTACGTAACATGACTTTCTATAAAATGGCTGAATTTGTAGTTAATGGTGCCCACTTACTTAGTCAGAGGACAACATTCGTTGAAATCACCACACAAGCTTACAAAATGGCTAAGAAAATCAAACAGGGCAACATTTTTTCGAGAAAAGAAAACGGCATTAGTGTTAGTTAGAGACGAAGCAGGACATAAGTTAGATAGTAGATATAAAGGTCCCTATAGAGTAGTAAATATTGATAGTGTTTATGCAACTTATGCTTTATAGCTTTCGTTCGTGCATTTGCATGCGGCTGTGAAAAACTGCGGTAATTCTCAGCCGTCTTATGCATTGTTCGAGCTATATAGCATGAAGGAGCAAATCGTACTCGGGATTTTTCACAACGAAAAAGAGGTTGGCACTCTCGCCCAACCTTGGAGCCGCAATCACGCTCCTCCCCACCTGAATACATTCAAGGGTTGTAAATATGGTATGTATGTGCATATATACATCCAATATATGCACATATGTACATACACACGTACATATGTACACACTCGCATAAAAGATGCTACACCTCCCCGTAGCCACCCCCACACTACCCAACAAAAGATGCTACATCTCCCCGTAGCCAAACCCAATCCAATTCCCTCCAAAAAAGCAACTCGCCTTCCCTCTCCCATCAAAGCTTAAACAGATAGGAACAATAATTATAGTTTAACTCCCTATAAGGTAGAAAGTATAGGTAAAAATAATATTAATACAGAAAAAAAAATTATAGTACATAAAAATAGACTTAAAGCAATAGCATGAGACATTCCCACTTTTTACATCAAAATAAATATGTAAGTTCAATTTTAATTTTTATTGAAACGAAATACTCGCTTCATTGAATCCACAAATGAAGCGAGCATTTTTTTTGGAAGGGTGATGTAGAGCGTCAAATGTAGTTACACAAGCGCAAACATACATACGTAATAAATTTCCATACATTGTATTGTCACGCGCTGGCGCTGACTACTTTGTCAGCCCCACACAAATTGTAAGTACACAAAAATTGCTGACGCTGCCATTCTCACGCTTCCAATGTTATTCTAAGCCTAAGCGCTCATAGGAGCATACATATGTACATGTACGTAGGTACATGTACATATGTACAATATACCGTGGGAAAGAGTCCCATTATTGTTACATATTTAGAGTAAGTATGTATCGTAGTAAATAAGTAGTACATAAGAATAAATTTTGTATAAAAGAAACAAATTTTGTACAATAAATTCAATTCATTTTTGGCAACCAAACCATAAGCTCTTTCATTTATCACAACTCACAGATGGAACGTCCTAAAGGAATACGGGACTATAACGGTAAAAAGGCATTGTGAAACTAAGTAGAGCTCAGAAGCTGAAACCAGAACCAAGATGGAGTTATTTCAGCGTTGGAGCACCTGAGAGGTACCGCCACAGAAAAGACAAGATGCTGCGTTGTTTCTCAATGCTATAGAAACATTTTATTTCATCATCTTTTTTTTTTTTTTTTTGAGGAAATTCTCCTATCCTTTGTTTTTCCGACAATACATCAAAAACGAATGCTAAATGTGAGCACCATTTAAATAACAAGACATTGCTAGAACAAATGCGTCGCTAAATTATCACCCAGCAAGCAATAGAGTGGACCAGGTACGCAGTCAACAAAGGACCGTACGCGACTAGTAAAAAAATTTCAAAATGGTTGAGCGACCTAGCCAAAGTGGTATGCCTCTGATAACACTGGATCACAAAATGAAATTTTTTGTCTGTACTTTGGACGTGACTATCTTATCTATATGTAAAATCGATCGCTGATTCCGAAAATCGGGTTCATTTTTAATTCTATGAGAAGGTTTTTGAGATATCGGCAATTTACCGTTATTTGGCCAATGGCTCCACTTAATTCTGTTTATCTCTTTACCGCAGTGAGATATCTTCCTTGAGGTGAAACCAAACGAAAGAAAATTAAATTTCCTTTTCATGGCTCCTATAACATTTTGCTCTAACTCTTATAGTTTCTAAAATATTGACGATTCAATTTGAATTTTTTCGATTTTTTACGATTTTTTGAAGAAAAAATTGATTTTGTCATGCAATATCTTTAAAACCAATGTTTTCACCTTCGGTTTTACTCCTTTACCTGAAGCTCTATTCTATTGGGAAAATTATAAGCTATCAACGATGAAAATCCATGGTAAAATGGAAAAGTTATAGGCGATCAAGTAAATTCAGCTAAGTCGCGCAATGCCTCTGCACGGGTATATTTTATGCATGTTATACCCGTAAATGGGCTTGTATCTACTGCGCTGCCAATGTGCTGCTACTGCAGCTGTTTAGGTATTGGTACAATATGCATAGAATGTGCCGTATAGCGGCATTGCGCGATTTGGCTGTATTTATATGATCGCCTATAACTTTTCCATTTTACCACGGATTTTCTTCGTTGATAGCTTATTTTTTTGGTAATAGAATGGAGCTTCACGTAAAGGAGTAAAACCGAAGGTGAAAACATTGGTTTTAAAGATATTGCCTGACTAAGTCAATTTTTTCTTCAAAAAATCGTAAAAAATCGAAAAAATTCAAATTTAATCGTCAATATTTCAGAAACTATAAGAGTTAGAGAAAAATGTTATAGGAGCGATGAAAAGGAAATTTAATTTTCTTTCGTTTGGTTTAACCTCGAGGAAGATATATTACTGCGGTAAAGAGATATACAGGATTAAGTGGAGCCATTGGCCAAATAACGGTAAATTGCCGATATCTCAAAAACCTTCCCATAGAATTAAAAATGAACCCGATTTTCGGAATCAGCGACTGATTTTACATATAGATAGGATGGTCACGTTTAGAGTATTTTTTGGCTGTAGAGCAGTGTAATTGACGCAGTCAACGCGAACCGTAACACGCGAAGAGAAAAAACAATATAGAACAGTTAAAAAAAAGGATTCTTATAAAAGAATTCCTGGCAATTTGTTGAGGACTCTTAAAAAATAATTCCTAGTGTAAGGCAACGCTAAAGCATTACATGTGTGGGTAACAGCGGCAACTGTGCTAGCAAAGTCAAACCGGCAACCTTTGCCTAGCTGACAAACAAAACGAAGAGAAGAAATGAGTAGTCAACCGCGAGTCACAACGGCCATCACGCCTGCATTCATTTTATATATATATTCTTTTTAAATCTAATGTATTTCTTTTAAAGCCCATTTATTAATAATAAATTAAAATTAAAAACTATGCGATTTAACTAGTCATCTGTTTAAAAAAACGCTTACAAAAGAAATCCTTGTAATCTGAAATTCTGAAAAATTGTGTACATATGTAAATGTACAAATAAAAACGGCGAACAAAAAAAAAAGAAAAACGATAGATTTTTTACAACTTTTAGTTTTTGGTCGTTTTTATTTTCATAACTGGGTCAGAATTTTTCAAATCAGCACAAAAAATTTTTTTTTCTTAGATTTTTGTGATTCGCATCTTAATCGATAGGTCTCCGCGTCAAGAATTAGTCACCGAAATATTTCTGCGAAATTAACATTTTTGCAATAGTTATTCGCTAACAAAATTTTACATCAACGTTTTTTCAAAGATTTATTGTTAATCGACGGTACAACTAAATTTAACGCGAACTACGGCATTTGTAAGGCAATTGTGTATATTTTAATATAGTTTTTCAATACTTAAAAAAAATAAAAAATTTTATTTTTTTTTTTTGTATCCTTTTTAAGGATAATTGATTTTTATCAATGTTCTCCGCCTAGGAAAAATTCGAAAAAAATATTGTAGGTTTAGTGGAGTATCGAAAACTGAATTCCGAAGAAAAAAAGATGGGGACTCTTACCGTTTAAATGTAAAATGTGATTGAGTGATTTCCTTCTTCAACTTATTTATTTTTACTTTTATATATTTTGCTATGTTTATTAGAGGACTTTTTATTTATGGCTTATTTCTTTGAATAATATGTCAGTGGAATTTTCAGTTAGCAAATTGTCTTAAATAATAGCAAATATTTGCTAACTGAATATTTCCGTCGCCATGCCTCCACCAAATCGTTGTTGTAATCCTTTATTAAAACAAAAGCACAATCGCGTTAGCCATGGATTGAGATTAGTTGGTAATAAATGGGGAGTTGAATTCATCAACCTAATCGGAAAATATGTATGTGGGACGTGTCGAAAGGAAATAAAGAAAACAAGCGACCAAAAAGTATTTGAAATAAAGAAAAACAACATTGCAGTGACGCAAGATGAAAATTGTGTATCCGAGGCAAGCGAATCAGAAGATGAAGTATCATGCTCATATTATGAAGATTTAGAAGGTATTGTTGACGGCATTATAAACCATTTTAAAGACTTTTAATACCTAATATGTATGTATATATTCAAAATATCGTAGATGAAAATTTTTTCGTATCACGAATGGAAACCAAGCAGTCAAGATCGCATGATACATTTTCAGACACAAAGGTGACGGCTGAAATGAAGACCGCTCTGTCTAAAATCTCCAATAGGCAGGAAAAAATGCGATTGCTTACATGCGCTCCTGTAGAGTGGTCAGCAGCAAAGATAAAGAGCCAACTGGGAGTAACGCGATATATGGCAGAAACTGCATTAAAACTTCGTCAAACGACAGGATTTTATTCAGTGGCAAAGAAAAAAGATGGTCATTCATTGCATAGCAGTCTGGTCGACAAAGTGAAGGAGTTTTATGAATTGGACGAGTGTAGTAGGGTAATGCCAGGTAAAAACGATTGTATTACGATTAGGCAAAATGGAGTTAAACAGCGTGTACAAAAAAGGCTTCTATTGAGCAATATCAAAGAGCTACACGATAAATTTTTAACAAAAAACCCTAATTTAAACATTAGTATCACGTCTTTTACCAAGCTGCGGCCACAATATTGTGTTGCTGTAGGATCTAGTGGCAGCCATAATGTATGCGTATGCAAAATCCACCAAAACATGAAGCTGAAAATCCACGGGTTAAATAATGCCCTTAAATTTTCTGGAGGCAGCGAGCGATTTTTGGTCGGTGATATGGTAAAAAAGACACTCTGTCCCATGACAAACAGTTCATGTTACCTACAAAGTTGTGAGCGTTGTCCTGGATTTGAACAGAATATTGCCAACGTATTGGAAACCTTACTTAAAGACTCAATCATAGAGTACAAGCAATGGACATCCACGGACAGGTGAGCACTTTCTATGTTCTCCCAGGACCTTAAAAGCAATTTTTATCTAAAAAATCATTCTTTTTAGATGCGAACTTATTGACAAAAAAGAATCCATAACATCATTTTTAGACGATCTCAAAAAAGAGATGTCGTTTTATACGAAACATGATTACCTGGCAAAAAGCCAGAGCGAGTTTTTCTCCAAAACTAAAGAAAATTTAAAGAATGGGGAATTCGTAGTAACATTAGACTTTGCGGAGAATTATAGTTTTAAGGTTCAAGATGCGGTTCAATCGTACCACTGGGCAAACGATCAGGCAACCTTGCACCCTTACGTTATTTATTACAAGCTTGCGGACAAAACCATGAGCGAATGTTTTGTCATAATTTCCGAAAACAGCAAACACGATACAACTTCCGTTCATTTATTCAACAAAAAAATGATTGGTTATTTGAAACAACAATTCGGCAGCGATAATGTCGAAAAGCTCATATTTTTTTCCGATGGTTGCGCGGCTCAGTACAAAAATAAATCAAATTTTACAAACTTATTATATCACAGGACTGATTTTAATGTAAAAAGTGAGTGGCATTTTTTTTGCAACGTCGCATGGCAAGGGTGCATGTGATGGGGTTGGAGGAACGGTAAAACGTTTAGCGTCGCGTGCCAGCTTACAACGCCCAAATTACGACCAAATAACGACTCCTCGCAAGTTGTATGAATGGGCGTGTTCATATTTTGACAATATCGCGTTTAAATTTTGCTCACTAGAAGAGCATAAAGCTGAAGAGGATGTATTAAAAATTCGTTTTAAGCAAGCCATCCCAATAGTTGGAACTCGATCGTACCACTCCTTTATACCAATCGATGAAAAAACTTTAGAATGTAGAGAATATTCTTCATCTACTGTGTGCAATGTGCATAAAATTTTGTAAAAAAAATAAGTTCTTATTTGAATAAAAATATGACTCGCAAAAATCAACATAATTTTGACTTTGACCAGCTATTGTTTAGCAAGGTTTTATTTAACCACTATAAGTAGTATGTCGTTAGAAGGGTATTTTAATTGTCTTTCGAACAAAGTGCGGTTTACGGTTATCGCACTTGCAACTTTAGTGAAAAATATGTTTGAATGAAGTGATACCCAAAAACACAATATTACCGTTATCTCGAAAACCACACCACATAAGAAAAAAAAAAAAGTTCTGACTTCAGGAAGACCATCCCAACTACCCTATACCTGAATCTCTTGTAATTATTTCAAATTAATTACTTGTAAAGTAGAGTAATATAACTAAGCTGAAGAGGGGAGTCACTCAATCACATTTTACATTTAAACGGTAAGAGTCCCCATCTTTTTTTCTTCGGAATTCAGTTTTCGATACTCCACTAAACCTACAATATTTTTTTCGAATTTTTCCTAGGCGGAGAACATTGATAAAAATCAATTATCCTTAAAAAGGATACAAAAAAAAAATAAAATTTTTTATTTTTTTTAAGTATTGAAAAACTATATTAAAATATACACAATTGCCTTACAAATGGCGTAGTTCGCGTTAAATTTAGTTGTACCGTCGATTAACAATAAATCTTTGAAAAAACGTTGATGTAAAACTTTGTTAGCGAATAACTATTGCAAAAATGTTAATTTCGCAGAAATATTTCGGTGACTAATTCTTGACGCGGAGACCTATCGATTAAGATGCGAATCACAAAAATCTAAGAAAAAAAAATTTTTTGTGCTGATTTGAAAAATTCTGACCCAACTACTTCATTATTGAGCTCTCAAGACCATTTTTTTTTTATGAAAAAAAAAATCTACAAAATCTACAGTCTACAAAAGCAACAAAAAAATCATCATGGAAACCGCCATACCTGCATAAGAACTCATAAAAGAAGCAAGTAAAATAAAGAATTTCAGAAGAACCAAAGAATACGATTTCAGTTTTTTTATTCGGGAGGTTGATATCTTCCTTCCACTCTTCGAGAACTCAACAATGCGAGAATACATATTCCAACGGTACGTCATAAATAAACTACAAGGCAAGGCATTAAACATTGTGAGAGGACTAGGCGCTCAACGTCGCTACGTGGGAAATAATCAAAAGAGAACTCATTACAAATTTTCAAATCAGGGAGTCATATCACCAACTCTACTATCGGGCTATCAACGCTAGAAATACTAATGTAAGTCATTATTATATTTATCTTAAGAATACACTAGATGGTTTAAATACCAAATTCCAACAAGATGACCATAGGACCAACAGAATTTTCTCCAACTGTGAATGAATCTATGATCTTAAAAACATTTCTTAATAATATCCCAGCACACTTAGCAAGTATAATATATAGCAGGAACATAAGGACCGTTAGGGAAGCATATCGGATATCGGATTTTTGGGACAGGCATGATTAAAGAAACTGCAGCGATGAACGTTACTCTATGTGCAGCAATACTTGCACTTCTATCAACAAAATATACCACTATGAGTAAAGGTAGCAGTAGGCTTTGCTTTTTATCACATATCTTACCTTCGTGTCAATATAGGAAAAAGCTCTTTTTCTCATTTTAACTTCGTTTCGATCATTTTTACCCACGTATTTAAGTTTTGTAAATTTTATTTTTAACAAATTATTTTAAAAATGAAATTTTACTACATAAAATATGTCTGGCATCTTGAAGTACATATACATGGTACTTCCGAGTATTTTTTAAACCTTTCGCTAATTTGGAACGGGGTTTTAGAAAACTATCTGCATTGTTGTAATCTTCATCTGTACCGTATCCAAAATAAATTTTTTGAAAACCCCTGCCACCCTTTCTACAGTTCGTTAGTGTTTGTAATGTGGTTCACAAGTGTTTTTTTTTTATCGATTTATAATATTCTGAACCTTGCTCAAAAAGGCATCTGAAACGCCTTACAAGCGAAAAAAGAAAAATGTATGCACATCAATTGTCAGTGAGTGAAGCGCCAACTGAAATGCAAATTCTCGGAAGTGACACCAACTTAATTGTTGAGGCACCTTCCGAAGATTTTGTAAACGAAAATTCAAGTGCGGGTGAAATTATAAAAAAGCTTTTTAGAGAAAAACTTGCGGAATGGCAAATAGGATCGAGGATTCCGCAAAAATATTTGAGGAAGCTCTTGGTTATTCTCAAAAAAATTTTATATATAGATTAATCTTTCTATTGCTTTACTTTTTTCTTATCTTCGCAGACATAATTGAATATCAAACAAAGATTATTGAAAAGCACAACGACTTTGTTGCCGGTGTCTTAACCGAACACACTGTTCTGCTCGAAAAGTTAACAAATAGGAGCAAGGAAACTGTTGCAGCTACCTCTCGTTTTCCCCTAAAATCTGACGAAGATATTTAAAAGCTAGAGAGAGATATAAACGACAGCAATCGGGACTCTTACGTAAGTAATATTTTATCTTTAAAAAAATATTTTATGTATTTAGATCCTTAATTGATTATTTTATAAATTTTGCAGATTTCGGCAGTCCATTATTTGCTGCAAGGAGAAGTGGCCAAAAATTTTGAAAATATGCTCTCCAGAAGTTTTTGCCTGCAATACAACATTTACGGCATGTCCGGAAAAAAATGCCTCAAAGATTTTAAAGAGGTGTTCACCGTATTTAAAGGTAAAACACTAAATATTTCCCTTTATTGTCATATTAACCTAAATTCTTTATTTGCAGCTACAGAAGCCATCGGAAAATCAAAAGCCAATCCGGAAGCCGAAATACGAAAGGCCTTTCAAGTTGTTAAGAAAAAGCACTTCCGCATGGTGTCAATAGAAAAAACTTTAAAAAATGAAAAGCAATAAACCACCGAACAACAATATATGTATAGTGTTGCCACTTTAGCTGTTTTGTAGCTAAATTTAGGTATTATTTTCAACGTTTAGCTATAGAAATTTGCTATTTTCTTTAGCTTATTTTTTAATCACTTCAGCTATAATATATATAATTGTTTATCAAAGCTTTATAGAAGTATACATATACTCGCAAGATGTGAAGCAATTTTCAATTTAAAAGGCAATATTTCTATACCGAGCATTCCGCTATTGGTTAATTAAAAAAAAATTGTTGGATTTATTCCTTCCTTTCTTATACTTTCACATAAAACTCATTAATTGTACTTATGTGACAAAAGTCAGTGCACAATACGTTACATATTTTATGGTGTTTATTGTGCACCTATTAATTCATTATGTTCGTACCGACTGAAGTTGCCACAAGTCTGTGCCATGAACGGTATGAACGTTTTTTAGTCACCCAACAAGCAAAATAAATTTAATTACCAATAATTGCCTTTGGACCAAACCCATAAGTCTCACTAAAATATTACAGAAATGGGTCCGATCACACAATTACGCAAAAAAGCGGAACAAAAACTCGCATTTAAAGTTTCATGCAAACTATGCGACGGTATTCATGGCATCCGCATGTGCTATATTTATCGCTCGAAAGCCGTGGAGGAGAGGCTGGGAGTGGTCCTTCTCCATAAATACTGTTCCAACTTCCTGTCACCGTTTCACAGGCTGGAAATATGCAGCAGCTTGGCCAGCTACCGGCGTTGTGGTGAGAAGCACCACACTACGCTTCACGTCGATGGGCACGAGGCAAAGCGTCCCGAAGAGGATCACGAATCCCTGGATGCTATTTCGATAGCAGTGTCCGAGCCCACGAAATCATGGGCACAACAGGTGGAGGAAAAATAGTCTGAACAGGAAGAAGGCGAAATAATCACAGAAACAGAAAAGCGCGAAGAAGGAACCAAAACTAAAATCAATTTGATTCCTTTCATTAGGATATGTAAGCTTGCTAGTGCCTCACAGACAGACCTTTTAACTGGAGGAAAAGGGCAAATTCGTAGAGCACCCACTATGTCGGGAAATTGTACTCAAAGAGTGGAACTGGATGGTGATCTTCAAAGGCTCTTAGGATCGATCACTGTTACAGCACGAAAGAAGCTGCCCAGCATCTTCTAGACCACCGCGCCGTTCGGCCAATCAACGCCGCAACGGAACGCCAGCCAGTACATGGCGTTCATCTCGTCGGCCAACGGAAGTATATACCAAAAACAATCACAAGCGTCAAGAAATGCACAATCCCGACGCCATACCACGCCCCCTAGTAGTTACCTGGCATTCCTTACCTGCGGATACACAAACAAAAGCAAATGCGCAACCCTGAACTATGCCGGATGAGCGTTTCTCTCGTCGACTCGATCGTTCGCCACCTGACGTTCATTGCGCCGATCCGCGAAACGAACGGGGGGGGGGTGCTTCTCACTCGCGATAAAATAAAATAAAAAACCAAAATTTCTCACTCACATGTGATAAAACCGAACTAAGCCGGCTTCGGCTGTTCACATATGAGAAAAGCAATGCGAGAAATACTGATCGCGAGCAGTATTTTAGCGTTCACGAAAAGATTTTCTCATGGACATTTTTCAGCTGCGTTGTATGGAAGGAAATGCAAGCAGATTTTCGCAGTTGCCTTAGCCAAGCATTTGTGCGTACATATGTATCTACATATTTATGTATGGTTGGGTGTATGCATACAAGGGAATGGTTTGCATACCCTGCAGGGAACTCAATAACTAGTGAGCAAAATTTCTAGTTCCGAACTAGCGAAAAGGTGTCAAAAGGGAACTAGATCAATTGTAGTTAGACCCTCACCAGTTCAGGAGGAGTGAATTGAGTGACCATTATAAACCACACTTTGATTTGTATGCAATTTCGAAGTGACAAAAATTCTATGAAATTTTTTCGTTCGTTCAATTTCCGTCGGCTTTCTATATTTCTGCAATTCTCAGACGTTTAGTGAAGCGTTTTATATAAAGAGTTTTCTATTTGCATCTTAACTTGTATGAAATGAAATGTTCCCCTTATTATGCTTTTCCGATCCCTCAAGCTTATTTTTAATTTTTTTATTTTATTAATTTTTAAATATTATTGTAAAGTTTTATTAAATAAATAAATAAAAAAATATTAGTTAAAAAAAAAATTAAAAAAAAAAATTATCACCCACCTTGACACCGACAGGATTCGAACGCGCGCCCCTCAGATTGAAAGGCACATGCGTTAGCCAGTCGGCCATCGCGCCACTTGCATGAAGTGCGTCAAAGGTTTCACTTAAGCGGCAGATGTAAAACTGTAGAATTTGTAGGTACTTGTAGCTAGTTCAGAGCTATCGAAAATGTGCCAATAAACGAACTAGTGTAAACTGTAGAATTTAGCACTAGTTCGGAACTATCGAAAATGTAGTGCAGAGGGTGACAATTGACACCGCCTAGGACATCGCCGTGTTAAATTCGCCAGTTGATAACATGCAAAAGAGATTTAGCTCGCACTAGTAGTGGCGAAAAATGCACTAGAAGCGACCTAGTTCGGAACTAGAGATTTTCCCTACAGGGTATGAACATATGTATGTATATACATACATATTATTTATGTATACGTAATCAATATTATCTCGGATTGCCTGCGATCTTTAGTAGAAGGCGGGTACTAAATTTTCCTTGTTTATTATAATTACATTATTGAGTCTTTTTTTATAATTTTTGTTTTTTTTTTTTTTGCAAATACATACATACATATGTGACGAGTTCTTAATAGCCATTTTTATAGCAAATGTAGGTATGTAGATGCTAGCTCCTTTTTTATACCTATTTAGGAAGGTTTTTGAACGCGGAATGATATACATACATACCTAAATATGTATGTATATACATAAGTATATATGTACATATGTACATATGGATGTATCAATGAAAGTACTTAGGTAGCACTTTTTTGTCCTTGGATTTCATTTTTTTTTTTTGAGAGGCGGTACAATCCGTCCAAACTGCACACATACATAAATATTTTTTTATTGTTAGTAAAGCTGAAATACCCCTATCTAGGTACTAAGTTTGGTAATGATATGTGAATATGTACATATATGCATATGGGCTAATCCTGAAAAAGTCAACCCAGAGAATGAAATTGAAAATTGGTCCGAACTTTATTTTTTGGTATTTATTAGTAAAGATAATACATGTATCTATATTATTAATACGCCAACATAAATTTTGTTCCATCTTCTCCGTCGAAACTACTGAACCGATTTTAAAACTAAGCACACCATTAGAAAGGTATTGCTCTCAAATAGAACTGCGCCAATTTTCATGAAAATTGGTTGGAAAATGCGTTCACAATCGTCGTTGGAAAATTGCCGTGTGGTTGTTGTTGCATGCTTTTTCACACAACAGAGCTGTCTCAATGCGCAAGCATATGTACCTGACTTTGTGCGTTTTCACCAAACTTACCATGCAATTCTGAACATGTTTGGCTGGATGTGGTGTGTAGTTTCAAAGAAGTAGAAACGTAAAAAGTTAGCAAAAGCACTACAACAAAAACATAAGGTCAAGTAATAAGAAGGATAAGAAAGAATAACTAGGAAAGAAATTAAGGAAAGAAAAGAGCAAAAATAGAAAGAAGTAGGTAAAAGAATTATGAAAACGATTAACAACAACAACAACAACAACAACAGCAAAATAGTAGCAGTGAAAGTAACAACAAAAGGAGCAGCATCAACAGGAACAACAACAAAATAGTAACAGTGACAAAAACAACAAACAATTATACAAAAACTATAGTTGCACCTTAGTCATAAGAAAACTTCTAGAAAAACTGTCGAGTTTCGACAGTAGGCAGCACTCTAGTATGTTAGAAAACCATAAGCATTTTCTATTCGTTCTTAAACTCAGGCTGAGAAAAATCACCAAAAAATAATAATTTTCACTAAGGCTTTTTTATTAGCAAAGTATCATTATTTTTTCTTCGCGGGTTTTGTTTATTGAAAAGAGTTATATTATACGCGGGTACTCATTAGATATTCATGTTATAAAACAGTATTGGTGAAATGGACGGAAGCGATAAAAACTTTAAATTCCAATTACGTAAGATATGCATTACGTAAAGTGCACCCACGCTTTTATTTATGTTGATACATATACAGAAATGCTTTGAAGAAATACGTTAAATATATGCTTAGATTGAAATTAAGATCCAAATAAACTAAGGAGTAATATAAATCTTGTTCAAAAATATTAAACATTTATTTTTTTCCTTTTTAGTAAATTTTTATATTAATATTAAATATAAAAGATTTAAAAATTTTTTTTTTACTTTGTTTTATTATATATGTATATAGATTGAATTTTGCACTTACGGTAACGCACGCGACAAATTTAAAACAGATATAAAGTTGTAACATTCAGCTTTCGGACAACACTGATTTTATTTTTGGAAAAAGGTACACAAACTTACTTTGTCACTGTTTTTTTTTTTTTTATTTCAAGTGGTTTCCTAGTTTTAATAACTATTTATATAGTTTTTTGGTAACGCACGCGACAAAAAGGATAAGCGAAATTTTAAAGTACAAAAACTCCTTTATTCTTACTAGCTTCGCAAATTTTATACTCTTAAACTAAATTACATTCTATGTAGAATGATTAGAGCGTGTAACCATAATATAACTCTTTTCAATAAACAAAACCCGCGAAGAAAAAAAAATGATACTTTGCTAATAAAAAAGCCTTAGTGAAAATTATTATTTTTTGGTGATTTTTCTCAGCCTGAGTTTAAGAACGAATAGAAAATGCTTATGGTTTTCTAACATATACATGTATTACCTTTACTAATAAATACCAAAAAATAAAGTTCGGACCATTTTCAATTTCATGCTCTGGGTTGACTTTTTCAGGATTAGCCCATATGCATATATATATTCACATATCATTACCAAACTTAGTACCTAGATAGGGGTATTTCAGCTTTACTAACAATAAAAAAATATTTATGTATGTGTGTAGTTTGGACGGATGAAATCCAAGGACAAAAAAGTGCTACCTAAGTACTTTCATTGATACATCCATATGTACATATGTACATATATACTTATGTATATACATACATATTTAGGTATGTATGTATATCATTCCACGTTCAAAAACCTTCCTAAATAGGTATAAAAAGGAGCTAGCATCTACATACCTACATCTATATATATAAAAATGGTGTAAAAAATGTTACTAACCTCATCAGATGAGAACGGCTGGGCCGATTTCTGTAAAATTTTTTGTCAGTTGTTCGTATTCTCGAGGAGATGGTTCGTACGCAAGAAAATTTTGGAAAATCCCTCCGGAAAAGTCCGAAAATTGGAAAAATCGGTGTGTATGTGTGTATGTGTGCATCTGTGGATGTGTGTCCTTTATAAACTCCCAAAGTAACCAACCGTTCTTTATGAAATTTTCACAGTAGATTCATGTGGTGTTAGTGCACATAGTAGGGTATATAGAATTTCGAAAAAAGGAAGCTTCCCGGAATACAGGCCTAAATGAGGACCCAGATCGATCCAGCAAGTCTTCGAGCAATATTGGTATCAAATGAAAGAAGTTGAACAGGCCTTCAACATAAAGTTACTTTCATTGCGATACCTAGGCCGGGTTCCCAGATATGGGTTAAAACGTGGGACCGAGTGACCCTGGAAAGTTTCTGAGCGATATTGGTATCAAATGAAAGCTGTTGAGGAGGACTTCAACAAAGAGCTTTTTAAATAGTGATTCCTAGGCCGGGTTCCAAGATTTGGGTCAAAGCGTGGACTCGGATAACCCCTGAATGTTTTCGAGCAATATTGGTAGCAAATGAAAAGCGTTGAGCAGGCTTCCACATACATACAGTTATTGTCATTGTGATTTCTAAGGCTGTTTCCCAGAGATGGCTAAAGTAGTGGGCCCGGATGGTGATGGACGGTCCCAGTAAGGTAAAGGTAGGTAGCTATAGGGATAGGGGTAGGGATAGGGATAGGGATAGGGATAGGGATAGGGATAAGGATAGGGATAGGGATAGTGATAGGGATAGATATAGGGATAGGGATAGATATAGGGATAGGGATAGGGATATGGATAGGGATAGGGATAGGGATAGGGATAGGGATAGGGATAGGGATAGGGATAGGGATAGGGATAGGGATAGGGATAGGGATAGAGGTAGAGGTAGAGATAGGGATAAGGATAGCGATAGCGATAGGGATAGGGAGAGGGAGAGGGAGAGGGAGAGGGAGAGGGATAGGAATAGGGATAGGGATAGGGATAGCGATAGGGATAGGGATAGAGATAGTGATAGGGATAGAGGTAGGGATAGGGATAAGGATAGGGATAGGGATAGGGATAGGGATAGGGATAGGGATAAGGATAGAGATAGGGATAGTGATAGGGATAGGGATAGTGATAGGGATAGGGATAAGGATAGGGATAGGGATAGGGATAGGGATAGGGATAGAGATAGGGATAGGGATAGGGATAGGGCTAGGGCTAGGGATAGGGATAGGGATAGGGATAGGGATAGGGATAGGGATATGGATAGGGATAGAGATAGTGATAGTGATAGGGATAGGGATAGGGATAGGGATAGGGATAGAGATAGGGATAGGGATAGGGATAGGGATAGGGATAGGGATAGGGATAGGGATAGGGATAGGGATAGGGATAAGGATAGGGATAGGAAAAGGGATAGGGATAGGGATAGGGATAGGGATAGGGATAGGGATAGTGATAGAGATAGAGATAGAGATAGAGATAGAGATAGAGATAGAGATAGAGATAGAGATAGAGATAGAGATAGAGATAGTGATAGAGATAGAGATAGATATAGAGATAGAGATAGAGATAGAGATAGAGATAGAGATAGAGATAGAGACAGAGATAGGGATGGGGTATTGGGATAGGGATAGGGATAGGGATGGGGATAGGGATAGGGATGGTGATAGGGATAAAGATTGAGATTGAGATCAAGATTGAGATTGAGACCGAAATAGAGATAGGGATTGAGATAAGGATCGGGGGAAGTAGGTTTGTCTCGGCGAATATAACTATAACTTTTATTCAGAGAATAGACAAGAAATGGTTAGCAATACGGTAATCAAAGACTTTTCTTTAGGCTTCATAGGAATAAATTTTAGCAGAACAACGTCTGCCGGGTCATCTAGTTTGCTATAAAAATGGCTATTAAGAACTCGTCACATATGTATTTGCAAAAAAAAAAAAACAAAAATTATAAAAAAAGACTCAATAATGTAATTATAATAAACAAGGAAAATTTAGTACCCGCCTTCTACTAAAGATCGCAGGCAATCCGAGATAATATTGAATACGTATACATAAATAATATGTATGTATATACATACATATGTTCATATCCAAACCATTCCCTTGTATGCATACACCCAATCATACATAAATATGTAGATACATATGTACGCACAAATGCTTGGCTAAGGCAACTGCGAAAATCTGCTTGCATTTCCTTCCATACAACGCAGCTGAAAAATGTCCATGAGAAAATCTTTTCGTGAACGCTAAAATACTGCTCGCGATCAGTATTTCTCGCATTGCTTTTCTCATATGTGAAATGCCGAAGCCGGCTTAGTTCGGTTTTATCACATGTGAGTGAGAAATTTTGGTTTTTTATTTTTCGCTCGTGAGTGAAAAATATGGAAATTTTTTTTTTGTTCACTTATCGCGAGTGAGAAGCATAATTTTTTTTTGCATTTCTCACTCGTGATAAATGAACGAAAAAAATAATTTGAAATATTCTCGCTCGCGAACGTGAATGAATGTGAGTGAGAATTTCCGAACCCTGTTTTAAACACATATCTACTTACTCTGTTTTCGTTATTACTAAATAAGACAAATCGTGAACTTCCTCTTACCCCAAGTTACCCCCTCAGTGATAAACAGTCGCGGTAAGAACTTACGGCCGAACAGTAAAAAGAAAAATTTAAAATTAAAAAGAAAAAAAGGAAAACAGAATTAATTAACTCAGTATAAAAATAAAAGAAAAAAAAACGGATAGTATGTAGTAATTCAGCAAAACAACAACAGCAGCAGCATAAGGAAGTGGAATAACCGCAACAGCAGCATAAGGAAGTGGAAAACCCGCAGGATGGTAAGCAAAACAAATTAATGCAGTGACGATAGCGGCAAAAGCGAGGAGGTTATACGGCTACTACACTGTCAGGCGGAAGGATGATTTAATTTGTGCATTATTTTTTTTATTTTTTTGTGAAATATTTTCTATACTTGCTGTATGAAAAAAAAGAGGTTTAAACAATTATTGCACTTGTAACTTGAAATTATGGATTAATTTCTACATATTTTATGTTGTAAAACATTTAATGTAATGAATTAAAGAAGAAATTGTAAGGGCGAATAGTTTTTCCATATATATATATATGTTAACATGGCAAATGTTAACTATTCGATAAAGTAACAAGTGCAGCGGACTGCAACTCTTGTTACACTTTATTTCTCACACCTAAGCCAGACGCACTGTCAGCACATATTGTGCAACATTTCTCACAACAAAGTCAGGTGCATCGTCATCACAAAATTGCAGATAACCAGAAGTCAACACCTGCAATTTAAATTGGCTAATTCGCGGAATCCTCCACAGCATTAACAGCGGACAGGCAAGGAAGACCAACAACAACAACATTGGCTGGTGCAATAGGTAGATTAGTATTTAAGCAATTACATTGTGAAAACTCGTTAGTCTAAGTTCTGCTGCAATAAAGGTCGGTAACGACCCAAAAAAATATTTTTTTCGGTTTTTTATATTCAAAATCGTTAACTTATATATATATATATATATTTTTTTTTTTAAGAAACCCCATTCATAAAGAAAAGAGGGGGTGTAGGTGACATTGACTGGTATTAGGTCAGGGCAATGCATAGAAGTGAGCATTTTTTTTCGGGTGTGTTCTGGATTTTTTTTGTTGGACTTTCTTTCACCTGAATTGCAAAATGGCCACAAATATAGAGAATTGTCTGGTAGCCATAGCTCAGTTGTTGCAGCAAAATGCTGCTTATCAGAGACGCACCCTTAGACAAAGGGTGGCAGACGTCAAATTCGTCACAGAGGTATAATGGCCAGAATAGTCAAAAAAATCGGCAACAGGTAAATGGTGCTCATCGGTATGAGTCGGGCCAGTATAACTCCTCTGGTAGACAGAGTGACCCTCAAGCGAATGCTCGACCGCTGAACGAGTCGGGCCGGTACATTAACAACAATAATGTGAATAGGCAGAATACGTCCCAACAGACAAGACGTTCGAATCGGCCTGAACCCATGGATGTCGATGCTGCTAGTACAGCGGAGGAAACAAACTCAACCTAGGGGTTTTTTACAAATTAGCCTCGGAAAACCAAAACAAAATTTTTATAATATTGACACTTTTCAATAAGAAATGGCTGACGTTGGTAGATCCGGGATCTACCATAAGTATAATGAGGGGGGAAAGTTTCAATAAATATAGTCTTCCGATAATTGAAGAAAAAAATATAGTAGTTAGTACATTGAACGGCAATGTAAAAGGGCCAAACACAAGGGTTAGCACCCCTTGAACATTGGAGTTTCAATATGTTGACAATGCCAAAATGAGATAGATAAAGATGGACTTCGATAAGCCATATGACCTTCTGTTGGGAAATGAGTTCATACTGAGGAACGTGAAAGCGATAGACATAGAAAAAGAAGAAGTGGTGCTCCGTAGTGGAGTCAAGATTCCATTTTACTCAAGGCCGGCGCTGGAACAGGTTTATGCATTGGATTCGGGGGAGTTGCAAAGTATCCAACTAGATCATCTAAAATCAGATGAACGAAAAATGGTTGAGAGGTTGCTAAAGAGACATGAGAAGTTGATATATAAAGAGGGGGATACTCTCACAAATACAGAAACGGTGGTCCACGAAATAAGGACTACCACGAGCCAGCAAATAAATTCAAGAATATATAGGCTGCCTTCAAAGCATGAGGAGGATGCTAGTCGGCAAATTAAAGACCTGGAAAAGCAGGGAATAATTCGAAGAAGTAGGAGTAAGTATAGCTTTCCTATTATAATAGTACCCAAAAAGGAGGATAGTTCAGGTAACAAAAGGTTTCGTTTGGTCGTTGATTATCGAAGGTTAAATCAAATAACCGTTGACGACAAGTATCCCTTGCCAAATATCGATGGAATTTTGGACAAGTTGGGCAAAGCACAGTACTTTAGCACTCTTGATCTTGCAAAGGGTTATCATCAGATTTTAATGGCAACAAAGGATATCGAAAAAACGGCTTTTGTTTCCCCACTGGATTTATACGAATATTTCAGGATGCCGTTTGGGTTGAAGTATGCCCCGGCTACGTTCCAAAGGTTGATGAATGACATTCTAAGAGATTATATAAATAAAATATGTGTTGTGTATCTGGACGACATATTGGTGTTCTCCTCATCATTAGAGGAACATTTAAGTTCATTGGAAAAATTTTTTTCAAAATTGCAAGAGCACAATTTGAAGATTCAAGCTTACAAGTGCAGTTTCTTAAAGAAGGAAACGAAATTTTTGGACCATACACTAACTAAAGAGGAAATAAAGCCCAACAAAGACAAGATCGAGGTGATACTAAATCTAAAGGTACCAAGAACTTAAAAACAGTTAAGAAGTTTCTTATGGGCTACCGGCTACTATAGGAAGTTTGTGAAGGATTACTCTAGGATTGCCTATCCAATGATTAATAATAATAATATAATATAATATAATACAATGGCGCTATTATAACTCTGACGAGTTTTATGGCCGAGCTTCTCTCCCAATTCGAGGTGTGCTCCTTTTTGTTTTTCCTACTAATTGGGTGGACCTACAGTTTTATGCCGGCTCCGAACGGCGAATGCATTTTTTGTGAGAAGCTTTTTCATGGCAGAAATACTCTCGGAGGGTATGCCGCCCACTGCCGAGAGGTGACCGCTGCTCTTAAAAAACCCAATAATTGGATTTTTACTAATTAGAAAAATTTGTTTGGCTCGGACCGTGGTTTGAACCCGAGACCTCTGGCATAGCAGGCGAGCACTCTACCCACTGCACCACAGCGGCCACAATCCAATGATTAAATATTTAAAAAAGGATTGCAAAATAAATCCTAATGACCCACAATATATTTCGAGTTTTGAGAATCTCAAATCACTCATTTCTTCTCACCCTATCCTTAAATACCCAGAGTATGATAAGGAATTCTCAATTACAACAGATGCAAGTAATTACGCCATTGGGGCAATATTGTCTCATCAGGGACAGCCAGTGTGCTACATTTCGCTAACTCTTAACAACCATGAGCAGAACTATGCTACTACTAACAAAGAGTTTCTGGCTATAATGTATGCGGTCGCTTACTTTAGACCCTACATATATGGTAGTAAATTCAAAATAGTTACTGACCATTGCCCAATTATGTATATGAATAATAAATACAAGGGGAAAGAATTTTCACAGCGCCACCAGAGATGGCTTTTAAAATTGCAGGAATATAATTACGAAATTGAATATGTGAAGGGTAAAAATAATGTGGTAGCAGACTTTTTAAGTCGAATAGAGGACTCTCCGAAAATCGATGAAAACAATGATCAAGAATCGATTTTGGAAATGTCTGACACGATACATTCGGCTGAAGAGGAGTTATTGGATTACTTTGTGATTAAGGAAGAAATCGTCAATAAATACAAGACACAGATTATAATAACATACAGCACACAGGCTGGAAACGCCAAGGGAAAAGAATGAAGTGATACACGTAGATATTTTTTTATTTTAAAAAGTTGGCGTTTGTAACGGTTATTGATAGATTAACTAAGTTTGCAGCAGCCGATAACATTACAGACCGAAATTGGAGAGCGAAAAAGGATATTTGTGAGACTGCTGAGTATGCCAAAACGTGTGGTGTACGTTGAATTACTTTTATATATTTTAAACTAAGGAAATAGCTTATGTATTTTAAACATAGTCATGTATATATGTTCATAGCAATGTATTGTGGGTTGAAGAAGACGGAGTTGGAGATTGTAAAGTTAGTTGCTGCTAATCCTTCCATCGACCCAGTCACTTTGCGGTTAAAAGCGAACTATAGTTTGATCAATAAAGTAAGGCTACATTTTAAACACATACTTACTTGTTTTCGTTATTACTAAATAAGACAAATCGTGAACTTCCTCTTACCCCAAGTTAACCCCTCAGTGATAAACATAATTCGCGCAAGTCAAAATGTGTGGCTTTTCATACAAAAACACTTTTTTTCAATAATCACTGAACACGATATGCCTTCTTCTGCAACTGCGTCTTCTGCAACTGCGTTAAACTATTTTAATAACAATCAGTAAATGATAAACATTCATAAATTTTAAATATAAGCCATGAATTACTTATGTATGTTTTAAATGTTCATCTAGTTTTAAGAGTTATTCAACCATCTGAAAATATTTGACTTCATTAACTATTCTGATAGGGTACATAGTTAAACTGCAATCAAGTGTTTACTAATCGCAAAGCATTAAGATGTAATTTCAATACAGAGTCTTGTATCAGAAATTTGTATGTCGGTAGGTAAACTTACAATATTTTACAACTTCAAATAATGAAAAACAAAAACTTGCTGTTGGTTCTTGACTTTTGTAGTGATCCATTCAGCAGTCTTAAAAGTGAGTATTTGTTCTTTAAATATATGAAAAGCGTATTTTTGTACAAACCACCAAAACCACTTTTAATATTAAGCATGTTAAATAGTAGGGGCTATTCAGAGAGACCAGCCTACATTCAGTAATAAACTTAACTATTATTATTTAATGGCAGTTCGTTTTAAGATAAAGAAGCTATTTGAATTGCCTGCTGTTCTCAGTTCGACTTTAAAAAATATTAATAATGAACTTCAAGGTAAAGAAATACGAAACTTCGTTGAAGGAAATACATTTTTAAGGAAAAAAAGATTTTTGGAGCAGGAATATGTTATTTCGTACGTACTTTTTTCACGAATTTAAAATAAATAATCCTCTATATTCACACATATCAGCTATATGCGCTGCTTATTATATCCCTTAAAATCTTCCTAATCATCTTTTATCTAAACTTGGTTTTATTTCTACTTTTGGTTTTGTGGATTCAAAATCAGTGAAGAACTTAGGAAATGCAAACACTTTCTCTTCACTTACATATAAAAGAAATAAAATATTTGGAAGAAGCCGGTCTACATATAAAAGTTCATGGTCAAATTTTTCAAATATATTTTGTTCTGGGTTTAGTTGCAGGAGATAATCTCGGGGTCAACAAAATTCTGGGCTTTTCGAAATCATTTAGCAGCTCACTTGTTTTGTCGAATTTGTGAAGAAAATGTGGAATTTCGAAATACCTCGAATTACCTTGAAGATTTAGACCAAATTGACCTCAAATGGCAACCGTTCCTGAGGATTGTATTTTCAATCAAATAAGAAAAACACATTTTGAGCCAGAAAAAAAAGTAAGACAACTCTACACTCAAAAAAAAAAAATACTCAGATTATGGAAAAGTGGGAATGATTCGGCGCTAAAGACATGGCAAATGTTAACTATTCGATAAAGTAACAAGTGAAGCGGATTGCAACTCTTCTTACACTTTATTTCTCACACCAAATCCAGACGCATTGTCAGCACATATTGCGCAACATTTCTCACTACAAAGTTAGGTGCATCATCATCACGAAATTGCAGATAATCAGAAGTCAACACCTGCAAATCAAATTGGCAAATTCGGAGAATTCTCAACAGCATTAACAGCGGATAGGCAATGAAGGCCAACAACAACATTGGCCAATGCAATAGTTAGTTTAGTATTTAAGCAATTACATTGTATAAACTCGTTAGTGTAAGTTCTGCTGCAATAAAGGTCGGTAACGACCCAAAAAAATATTTTCGATTTTTGATATTTAAAATAGTTAACTGGCGCCCAACGCGCCTTGGCCAGTCTCGTTCGGTAGTGTGTTAAAGTTATAAATACCCCTAAACGGGAAACTAAAAAAATATCATAATAAAAAAAACATCGCGCCATCGGTGAAAGTGTAAAAACAAAAACCAGCGAAGGACCAGCAGCCAGAACGGACCCAGGAAAAAGTGCAGGAAAAGAGGCCCCCTAGTAGCTCCGGCAAAAAGGAAGCGTTAACCGTTAGCCGCCTGTCTATAAATTGAAAAAGATTTATTGTGAATTAAAGCTAGAAATTTGCGTATATATTGTATAAGAAAATGTTATTGCTGGTACTTGTGCATACATAAATAAAGTCAACAAAAGGAAAAATTTTATTGTGCAGGAAAATTAAAAATTTTTGCGTAACGAATATTTAGTATTTTATAGGAAACGTACATTTATTTTCATAACATTTGATGAATAACTAATAAGGCTCGTACAGCCTATAATAAAAATATATGCAAAGAAAGCTGCAACGAACCTTCAGCTTATAATAAACGAAAATCCTGCGATTCACCACCAACGGGACCCTCCACGAATTTTTAAACTAGACGAAAACATAATATAAATACTTTTTTAAAAATGTGTAACCCTAATAATCTCATAAGACATTTCGGACGTTACGATTGACACGAAACTTTCGACAAACATAACCGAGCTTGACAAAATACCGGACGTCGTCAGATGTCTGCGGTAATTCTCGGGCAACCCAGGCGAGTATAGCTCCTGGAAAAAAAGCGTAGATCGGATGCTACAGATCTACGAACCATTTAAAGGATCACCTAAGTACTATGGTATTCTTAATGTGATACGAAACAAAGTTGTGGGCAACGCTGATGTAGCCCTAGAATCCTATAACACGCCGCTTGATTGGAAGGCAATTTCCAGGTGCCTTACCCTACATTACGCTTATAAGCGCGATTTAGGTACTCTCGAGTACCAAATGACCTCCTTGGTACAGGGAAACCTTACCATTCAAGAATTTTACCAGCGTGTGTACTCTCATCTGTCCCTTAACAAACATACTTATTTAAGCATGTATGTATTTAGGATTACTATTTTATTCCACGTTGTGACCGAAAAAATCCTGGGGTAAAATTGTACGTCAAGTATACCAAGAGCAGGGCAAAACGACCCAAATTTATATCAGTTTTGGAACAGACTTTCGAAGAAAAGCATGAAATTTTAAATTTGGCGGAGTATGATGAAAACATTTGCTTAGCGCTCAAAACTGAGCTTAAAAGAGATATATCGGACTGGAATTCAGTTAAGGATAAGTGGGCAAAGACTTTTAGCTTGCGCCGCAAAGATTTGGCAGAACTGTCGCCACAGCAATTCACGAAAGAGTGGCCAAAATATTCAGACAGCAGGGCGCCCGATTTGGTACTCCTAAAAATAACTAATTTTTTGACCAAAACCTACCCCTTCCATTCGCAGCACTTTATCCTTCGTTCATCCGACAAATGTACATCCTAAATCTTTATAGTAGATAAGTTCTACTGCAGAAACTTTACACTCATCGTAATATAATGCACTTATTTATTTTTATTAAAAAAACTGTTAAATCGCAAAACTAGAAAAGCGAAATGTTTCTGCAGTAGTATCTCGTACTATTAATACGTATACAACACCTATCACCAATAATAATATACTATTTTTATTTTTCTAGTTCAAAATAGATTTTGACAAACTTTTTCCTGGAAAAGAGGCTCATATATACGGCAAGTGGGAGGCGTTCAAGAAAAAAATAGAACTTTACTATAAAGACAATCTCAATAACGAGCAGTGTAGAAAGTTGCTAATTGAATTGCAGTTAGCAGAATCGTGTGGTAGGCAAAAAATTATGCTTCCGGACCTTTTTTTTACATTTATGTTTATATATATGTTTTTATATTTAAAATTTAGATTCACAGGACTTTATTTTAATATTATCACTGCCGTTTGTTTTGCCCCCCAATTGCTAGTACAAGGCAGTCGGCGACAGCAAAAAAAGGAAGTCAACAATACTGTATGCCCAGAAAAGTCTAGTACTGCATCTTGGCTCCGTTAGCCACTACGAAGAGAAAGTCGGCGAAATTATCGAAAAAAAATTTTGCAAACAACTCCACCGTACAACCCTTTATTATTGTTGAGGGTCTTAACGCCTACGAGAGTAAATCGTATTTTGTTTATTTTGACAAAATTTTATATAAATGTAACTCATTTATAGAGTCCGTTGATATTTGCTTCAAAAATATTTAATACACTAAATTTAAAGTATCCAACGGCGTGCCAATCGCCTTGGCTTTTCATACAAAAATACTTTTACGAAATAGAAACCAAATTTGACTTTTAAGTCTTCAAATTTAGCAGCGTTGCGGATTTTACCAAGCTTCAAAACAAAAACGCTCACTTCCAAGTGATGAGAACCCATCCACATCAACATCAACATCTGGACTGTTACAACCAGCGGCACAAAGGTAAATTTACGTTTTCTCATTTTTGGGTGGAAAAGGTGTAGTTTGTTTTAAAAAAATATACATCTTTCAGAACGCTTGAAAATTGCATTTCAAATAAGCAAAAATACGAATCTGCGAGTCGCCGCAAAAAAGAAATCGATGAAGCGTTAGCTTTGATGGTGGCCAAGGACTTTCAATCATTTACTATTGTGACTGGTAAGGGTTCCGTTCATTTGGTGTATGTTCTTGACCCAAGATATCGTCTACCATCGAAAACCACCCTTAGAAACGTTTTAATTGAAAATGAATCTAAATCAGTAAAATTGGAATTAAAAAACGAGTTGATCGCAGTGGAATACGTTGCTATAACATGCGACTTGTGAAGTTCTAAAGCGATGGAGCCGTACCTAACCGCCACCTGTCATTACATAAATGCAGATTTTGAAGTTAAAACAAAGGTATTGTCCACAAAGCCTCTGATTTCAGAAACAAACCACTCGGCAGATAACATTTCTTCGTCCCTATCGGAAATTTTTAAAGATTGGGAAGTGAGTTGTGTGTATTGTAACTGACAACGCTTCGGCGATGATTAAGGAATGTGAGCTCCTGAAAAAGCCACATTTACCATGAGTTTGCCACACCGTAAACTTAGTTGTGCAGGACTCCTTAAAAATGGATTTGATGATTTTGAAAAAATGTAAACAAATCGTTAAATATTTTAAATCCAGCACAATAGCTATCAAAGCAGGCTGAAAATCCTTTAAAAGCAATATAAGAAGTTCCAACATGCTGGAATAGCAGTTATGAGATGATATCGATACTATCGACACCCCTACATGTTAGTTTGCTTCCAGTATAGCGGTCATACATTTTCCTATAAAAAGGCAAATCCCTTTTGCCTAAGTTAGTTATTCGTCAGGAATTCTTCAATAAAGTTTTCGTATATTCGCTTTTCGGTCCGTTCGTCGTCTAATATAGCCGTCTAATTGATTAATCGCTTCCGTTAATCGTCAATCGCTTGCGTGATAAAACGCGACGGAATCCGACGGAATCCAACAGAATCTCTAAAATCGTCCACGTTTTGCATCGAAGCCTTCCCGGTGGCAAATATCCACAAGCATCATAATCAATATTCCCATCCAATCATCCCCCTCCTCATAAATCATACACCAGTGGAGCTACATTACCAACATCCAGGTAAGTCAACTCCACTCGTATACCTTTCAAAACCGCAATCACGCTTGCGGTTTTTCATGGTCCTTGCGAGCCAAATTGGGAACTACCCACGTGGCAACACATGCTGGAAACACCAAAGATCTGTTGGTGTTCCAGTTTCTCCATACCGGCTCTCTGCCTTTCAATCGTTCTCAAACCTTGTAGTTCAAAGTTATCTTTGGTCAACGCTCGTGTGCGGTCATACTTTAACTTGCGGTCGCGAATCGAAAAAATAAAAAATATTATTTGTGAATAAAAAATCAAAGTTAAAAGTATATGCATAAAGTGCGGCAAATTATAAAATATAATAAATTTTCGCCGTACGAAAAACAAACACAATATCATACTCATTATAGTGTGTTTTGGTGTATGCGCGAAAAACATAGGTAGGTACATATGTACATGTAGGACAAGATCGGCAACACCGGGGCGGACGAACAACTTAAACGGAACGAACAGGTACGCTCTCGATGCACACGGCTCGCTCACGGTCAAAAAAGAGAAAACCTAAAAACCAAAAGTGAGTTTGCTTAAAATCGTGAACCTCAACAAAACGTATCGCCAATAAAGCTTAGTTTGTGATAGAATTGCACAAAATGCTATATTCAGTTAATAAATAAATTGGTATATTACTAGTAGAATACCAACTAGTATGATTTTGTCTTTTTTAAAAGCGGCTGATCAACTAGTAGATAACTAACTAGTATAATTTTGTCCGTTTCATACCAGTTGATCAAGTAGTAGAAAACCAACTAGTTGAATTTTTTCCTTTACATACCAATTGATCAACTAGTTTATTTTCATACTAGTTTAATTTTGCCTGCAGGGCAGTAACAGTTACATATATATGCCACATATATCATTAGCACATTGGCAATTAGGCAGCGACCATTAATTCACACTTATGGTCCGCTTCCCATAGAAAAAAAGTAAACAAAGCTAAGCTTAAAATTCCTGGAATATATGTATGTAATAGCATTGACAGACGGCAGCGATAATCCCGATTACCGCAACACTTAATTCGATTAAAATTTTACCCTAACAGACGGCAAGTATTGCGGATTAACAAAATAGCTCAAGGAAGGTAGGCGCAGCGGCGAATTCAAAAACTTCTTGTTTTTTCCAAAGGTAGGGTAATGTCAAAATCAAAACGAAGTCATATCATGGTCAATAGGAATGGGCGAGTCCCAAACGAATTCAGGTTTCAACCAAGGCGAAATATCATTTTGACATTACAATCTACCAATTACAATAACAAATAACATTCGAAATTTCTGAATTCACTTATGCGCCTACCTTCCTAGATCTGCCTTGGGTTCTTCTTTTTCTTCCCTTTCATTCACAATAGACATTTTTCACCAGGAATGTCATTACAAAATGCTCTAATCCGCTAAAATTTTGAGGACTAACTCAAGAGATATTCCGGATTACCTCCACTTAATTCTCAAGTTAAGTCCGAATTAGCTAGATATTCCGGATTATCGCTGCCGTCTGTCAATGCTATAAGAGTATCTAGCACTAAGAAGATTTTGTATATAAGAAAATAAATAAAGAAATTCAGTTTCAGTTTTGGTGCTGAGCTTGAACCCTGAAGAGTTAAATGAGTTTTTTTAAAAACCTATCGCGACCAAGCGAAATTATAAGTGGCGATCCTGCCAGGAGACTAAATAAGTCTTGTGTAAAAAGTATCACTATAAATGTGAGAAAAGACATTTAAATAATCCATGTTTTAAAAAAGAGACAAAAATCTCTTAGCATCGATTAAAAATTAAAAAAAAAAAACAAGTATCACAAGTAATGTGAGAAAAGTTAAACAAAAAACTAAAAACAGTTAAAGTTTTAAAAAACAAAAAAAGGGACAAAAAAACCTAGCATCAAAAAAAAAAACAAATCAAGTATCACGAGTTGAACAAAAAAACCAAAAACAGTTTAATAATTGATGATTTGAAAAAACCACAAAAAAAAAACAACAATACAGCTGAGTATAAAAAAAACAAGGACAAAAAACCAAGCATCGATTAAAAATTACATGAGAAAAGTTAAACAAAAAAATAATAAAAGACAAAAAAAAAAAGAGGACAAATAACCTCTTAGAATCAACACAAAATAATATCCAGCAATCAAAGGCAAATTCCGAGTGAACAAGTAGTACAAGGGTCGGATCGGGACGAGTATTTGGCAATACTACACACAAAGGAGACGAGCGGTAATAGGATTAAGCTAATAGTAATAAGAAATAATCCTTCTAGTTTAGGATATAAGAAAATGTACCTATTGCGAAAAGTGTAGGGATAACTATAGTGAAGGAAAAGGTGTCTAAAAGAAAATCTAAATAAAAAAAAACTGGAGAATTTAATAAATAAGTTTTCTGAAATGTTGGTATCAAACAACAGCAATAATTCCGTAAATATGGATGTAGTGTACAGGCTGATAGCGGCCAATACCGCTTCACTGCGTAGCGAGCTGGAGCAAGTTAGGCGCCAGCTCCAGAATTTGGATTCCTCTAACAATGTAACTGAATATTCGGTTGAGAGTATTGACTCAACCATACAGTGCGAAGAGAGTTTAGACGTAATTAAATCCCTTCCCGAATTTAAAGGGAAAATTAATAACTATGTTAGTTGGCGTGAAACCGCTAATAATTCTATGTCTTTATATACTAGAGGTAGTAAGAAATATTTTGTCGCCCTAACAATTTTGCGAAATAAAATAATGCAGGATGCAAACGATATCCTGACAAACCATGGCACTGTCCTTAATTTCGACGCCATTTTAAGTCGATTGGACTTTGCATACGCAGACAAGAGACCCTGCCATATTATAGAGCAGGAGATGAATGTCCTAAGACAGGGTTCCAGGACTAATCGAATTTTATAATGAAGTTAATAAGAAGTTGACATTGTTAACCAACAAAACCATAATGGCTCATGGCACAAGTTCTGTCATAACTAAAGAACTAAATATGAAGAATGATACAGCACTACGAACTTTCATAACTGGTCTTAACCACCCGTTGGATCAGATTTTGTTCACATTGGCATGAAAAGATCTGCCAAATGCTCTTGCAAAAGCGAAAGAGCTGTATTCAAACCAAATGCGAGCACAATTTTTCTTGTATTTCGCAAAGACATTGATGCAACTAAAACTGGCCGTACAAGAGGTGGGGGGTGTATTAATCGCTGTAAAACGCAAGGATAATGCTTCTTTAGTAAAGCTAGATAACGATGATACTCTACTTGATCAACTCTGTGTTAGTGTTCTAGGTTCAATGTCTTCTTTATTTATTATCGTATCATATATACCACCTAACAGTTTAGAATATCTGTATAGATCTCATGCTGATAACATTATGTCCTTCGTACTTAATAGGTTAGGTGATGATCACATATGTATGTGTTCTAGGAGATTATAATCTTTGTGATATTATTTGGTCTCATAATTTTTTTACTTCTGCTCTTATGCCAACTAATGTATCTAAACCTTTTGAAGCTTACTTTTTGGAGTTAAAATCTCAGTTTTGATAAAAATTGGACTTAGCACATTTGCTCACGAAGCCAACGATATACAAAAAAAAACTAACAAATTATGAATAAGAAATTTTTTTTTTGCCAAAGAAAATTTAAGTTTACAAAAAAAATGCTTAGTAAAGTAGAATTCAAATTTGCGTACAAAATAATTAATATTTTATAAAGAAACGTATACCGTTATCATATTTTATCTAATAATAATAATAACTAATAAGGTTCGTTCAGACTATAATAATATATACAAAGAAAGCTGAAGCTAACCTTCAGCTTATAATAAATCAAAATACTGCGATTCACCACCAAAGAGACCCTCCAAGAATTTTTCAACTAAATCAAAAGTAAATACCTTTAAATAAAAAAGAAAAAAAAAACAAATAATGTCTAATCCTAATAACCTTATAAGACCACCTGTGCTAGGGAATATTCCTCCCCCTTCCCAACCTTCACCTGCACCCTCTCAACAAATTTCACAAGAAATGTCAAACTTGATAAGGAAGATGGTCGCCCAAGCTATAGAAACTAGTGCACCAGGCTTAGTTAGAAATATCCTGAATACCAACCCAATTATAACAGACCAAACAATAGAACGTTTTAGGGACAATATGGTAGAAATTGATAAAATTCCGGATGTGGTACGCTCACTCCGAGAATTTTCAGGAAACGCATACGAGTTTAGCTCATGGAAAAAAGTGTTGAAAGAATATTGAGAATTTATGAACCTTTAAATGGCACCCGCAGATATTTTGGAATTTTAAACGTCATTAGGAATAAAATTATAGATAAACCAGACATAGCCCTAGAATCATACAATACTCCACTGGACTGGACGGCAATATCTCGTTGTCTTACGACTCATTACGCGGACAAAAGGGATATAAGTACCCTTGAATATCAGATGACATGTCTTGTACAAGGACAATCGTCAATCAGCGAATTCTATCAAAAAGTTTATGCACACATATCTTTAATTTTAAACAAAATAGGATACATGGAAGTTGGAGATGAAGCAGTCCATCTACTTACAGACAATTACCGCGCAAAGGCCCTGAACAACTTTGTTAGGGGACTTTCTGGTGATCTTCCAAGACTCCTTGGTATCAAAGAACCCAAAAGTCTACAAGAAGCCTAACATCTTTGCTTAAAGCTCGAAAATCAAAGCTTTAGGACACACCACGCCAATAGCCAGACAATGTATGCACCTTCAACCTCCCGACCACAAGGATTCACCAATCAAAACCCAAAACAATAGCTTTTCTCCTCTAGATACGCTCAACTAACTAATCCTCAGTTCCCACAGGCTAAATTCCACTCCGAACTAGCTTATATACCCCAACCTCTATCAAATCCTATCCCGGGAAACTACAGGCAACAAAATCTTAATCCTCCCAATTACCAACAATTTCCAAACCAAATTAATCAACAGAATAGGCACCAAACTCCAAATCCTTACAACCAACAGCAAAACTATCCCCCTCCAAGGCCATATAAGCCACCCCAACCAATGGATGTAGACGAGAGCCTTAGGACGAGAGCAGTAAACTACATGAACCGACCGAAACCCCAAGAAGTAGGAAAACGACCACCAAACCCCTCTATGGTAAACCATCCACCCGCGAAAGTGCAAAGAAACTTTCACATAAATTCTGACGTAGCACCCGAAAATTACCAATATGAAGATCAATATGACGAGTAACAATATACTCCTAATAACGACGCAACATACGACAACGGAAACGAAGAATGTCAGGACCTAACCCACGTTCATTTTTTAGATTAAATAGCTCTTTGTTACCCTATTTCAGATGCAAAACGAAGAGCGGTGAAATATTGAACATTTTAGTAGACACAGGATCAAATAAAAATGATATTCAGTCCAATTTAATGGCTAAATCTATAGAAAACGAAACCCCGTTTTTTGCTAACTCAGTTGGTAGAAAAATAAAAATTACAAACCATACATTTTTGAACCTATTTAACTTAGAAGGTTGCAGAATAAAATTCTTTCTCTTACCCACATTAAAGACCTTTCATGCAATATTAGGGAACGATAGTTGAAAGGAACTGTCGGCGGTTATAAATACAAAAGAAAGCTTTATGGCAGGCATTACCGGGTACCCGGGCATTTTAAGACCCGGCTAGGGCTTCATTCACTACCCGGGTACACGGGTATCTCATTACCCGGGTCAAATCATCAGCCCTAATGCATACATATCAGGATGTATGTATGTACATACATAAATATGCACTTACGATGGTTTGAGACGTCCTTATATTAATTTACTTTATTTTATAAAATTCATTCAATTCAAAACTACTTTGTTTTCTTTTGTTTATTGATACAAATAACGATAACCAAAATATTTTGGTACATTTTTTTTTAATTATTTTTGTTCAAAATTTAATCGATTATTTTTTTATATATGTATACCATCCTGAACATAATATAACACTGGATGCACTAAAATGTATAAAAAGCAACCATTTGGGAGAAATTATACCCAAATTAATGATTGCAAATCGCATAGTTTTCGAATATAATTTGCAACGAACAGCACAGTGGGTCAACATTGTCCTTGAATTCCAGTTTTTCCGACGCAATTGACGACTTAAATCAGGCGATCATCAAAAGCATATACTCAAGACTTTGACGTTTAGCATACATATATTCATTTTAATAGATTTCAATTTTAGACATTGTGAAATCTTCTAGTAGTGGCGGAGCATTACTCAAGTCATATGAAAATAATTCGAAACTAACAGAATCACAAAGAAAATATATATCGCCATTAATTTGCTCATCCTGTATTCAAAGTGTCATAACGCGTTTTATAGGCTGCGAAAAGAAAATGGAATTCCGAAATCAAATTCACAATTAGAGTTGGACCGTAATGACACTTTGGTTACAGCGGCATGTGAAGAAAATAAAGATTGGCTGTTATACAATATTGCTCCATACGAAAAGGTCTTGTAAAAATGGGAACAATCTTACACAATACGAAAACAATTTTTTAATTTTAAGTTATAAATACAGGGAAATTATTAGAAAATTTTTTTTCAGTGTAATATGTATCTAATATAGAATTTTTACAGTGTATCTTTTCAAAAGGTGATTTTAATACCTTTCTAATGGTATAAACATTTTTGCATTTACTTAAATAAATTTAAAAAAAAATAAAAAAAGGCCATTTTAGTTTTCAGATATGTTATATACATTAAATAGACCTTTCTAAAAAAAATTCTTATTTTTCAAAATCGCTTGATCTTTGAAGTGTTTTTTCAGTTTAAAATTTTATTTTGGAAAACATTTTTTTTTCTGTGTACTTAAAAAAAAAAAAATTGACAGTGTATTTTTTGAAAGCTAATTTCAATACGTTTCTAATGGTATGAAGATCTTTGAAATCGGTAAAGCCATTCCCTAGTAATCACACTTTAAAAGTACCTATTATCGTAATTTTTCGAATATTTTTGAATATTTCGATACCTTGCCACGCCCACAATTTTTCGAAAATGCAATTTCTAAAAATGAGGTTGTGTTTTGATAAAAATTGGACTTAGCACATTTGCTCACGAAGCCAACGATATACAAAAAAAAAAACTAACAAATTATGAATAAGAAATTTTTTTTTGCCAAAGAAAATTTAAGTTTACAAAAAAAATGCTTAGTAAAGTAGAATTCAAATTTGCGTACAAAATAATTAATATTTTATAAAGAAACGTATACCGTTATCATATTTTATCTAATAATAATAATAACTAATAAGGTTCGTTCAGACTATAATAATATATACAAAGAAAGCTGAAGCTAACCTTCAGCTTATAATAAATCAAAATACTGCGATTCACCACCAAAGAGACCCTCCAAGAATTTTTCAACTAAATCAAAAGTAAATACCTTTAAATAAAAAAGAAAAAAAAAAAAACAAATAATGTCTAATCCTAATAACCTTATAAGACCACCTGTGCTAGGGAATATTCCTCCCCCTTCCCAACCTTCACCTGCACCCTCTCAACAAATTTCACAAGAAATGTCAAACTTGATAAGGAAGATGGTCGCCCAAGCTATAGAAACTAGTGCACCAGGCTTAGTTAGAAATATCCTGAATACCAACCCAATTATAACAGACCAAACAATAGAACGTTTTAGGGACAATATGGTAGAAATTGATAAAATTCCGGATGTGGTACGCTCACTCCGAGAATTTTCAGGAAACGCATCCGAGTTTAGCTCATGGAAAAAAGTGTTGAAAGAATATTGAGAATTTATGAACCTTTAAATGGCACCCGCAGATATTTTGGAATTTTAAACGTCATTAGGAATAAAATTATAGATAAACCAGACATAGCCCTAGAATCATACAATACTCCACTGGACTGGACGGCAATATCTCGTTGTCTTACGACTCATTACGCGGACAAAAGGGATATAAGTACCCTTGAATATCAGATGACATGTCTTGTACAAGGACAATCGTCAATCAGCGAATTCTATCAAAAAGTTTATGCACACATATCTTTAATTTTAAACAAAATAGGATACATGGAAGTTGGAGATGAAGCAGTCCATCTACTTACAGACAATTACCGCGCAAAGGCCCTGAACAACTTTGTTAGGGGACTTTCTGGTGATCTTCCAAGACTCCTTGGTATCAAAGAACCCAAAAGTCTACAAGAAGCCTAACATCTTTGCTTAAAGCTCGAAAATCAAAGCTTTAGGACACACCACGCCAATAGCCAGACAATGTATGCACCTTCAACCTCCCGACCACAAGGATTCACCAATCAAAACCCAAAACAATAGCTTTTCTCCTCTAGATACGCTCAACTAACTAATCCTCAGTTCCCACAGGCTAAATTCCACTCCGAACTAGCTTATATACCCCAACCTCTATCAAATCCTATCCCGGGAAACTACAGGCAACAAAATCTTAATCCTCCCAATTACCAACAATTTCCAAACCAAATTAATCAACAGAATAGGCACCAAACTCCAAATCCTTACAACCAACAGCAAAACTATCCCCCTCCAAGGCCATATAAGCCACCCCAACCAATGGATGTAGACGAGAGCCTTAGGACGAGAGCAGTAAACTACATGAACCGACCGAAACCCCAAGAAGTAGGAAAACGACCACCAAACCCCTCTATGGTAAACCATCCACCCGCGAAAGTGCAAAGAAACTTTCACATAAATTCTGACGTAGCACCCGAAAATTACCAATATGAAGATCAATATGACGAGTAACAATATACTCCTAATAACGACGCAACATACGACAACGGAAACGAAGAATGTCAGGACCTAACCCACGTTCATTTTTTAGATTAAATAGCTCTTTGTTACCCTATTTCAGATGCAAAACGAAGAGCGGTGAAATATTGAACATTTTAGTAGACACAGGATCAAATAAAAATGATATTCAGTCCAATTTAATGGCTAAATCTATAGAAAACGAAACCCCGTTTTTTGCTAACTCAGTTGGTAGAAAAATAAAAATTACAAACCATACATTTTTGAACCTATTTAACTTAGAAGGTTGCAGAATAAAATTCTTTCTCTTACCCACATTAAAGACCTTTCATGCAATATTAGGGAACGATAGTTGAAAGGAACTGTCGGCGGTTATAAATACAAAAGAAAGCTTTATGGCAGGCATTACCGGGTACCCGGGCATTTTAAGACCCGGCTAGGGCTTCATTCACTACCCGGGTACACGGGTATCTCATTACCCGGGTCAAATCATCAGCCCTAATGCATACATATCAGGATGTATGTATGTACATACATAAATATGCACTTACGATGGTTTGAGACGTCCTTATATTAATTTACTTTATTTTATAAAATTCATTCAATTCAAAACTACTTTGTTTTCTTTTGTTTATTGATACAAATAACGATAACCAAAATATTTTGGTACATTTTTTTTTAATTATTTTTGTTCAAAATTTAATCGATTATTTTTTTATATATGTATACCATCCTGAACATAATATAACACTGGATGCACTAAAATGTATAAAAAGCAACCATTTGGGAGAAATTATACCCAAATTAATGATTGCAAATCGCATAGTTTTCGAATATAATTTGCAACGAACAGCACAGTGGGTCAACATTGTCCTTGAATTCCAGTTTTTCCGACGCAATTGACGACTTAAATCAGGCGATCATCAAAAGCATATACTCAAGACTTTGACGTTTAGCATACATATATTCATTTTAATAGATTTCAATTTTAGACATTGTGAAATCTTCTAGTAGTGGCGGAGCATTACTCAAGTCATATGAAAATAATTCGAAACTAACAGAATCACAAAGAAAATATATATCGCCATTAATTTGCTCATCCTGTATTCAAAGTGTCATAACGCGTTTTATAGGCTGCGAAAAGAAAATGGAATTCCGAAATCAAATTCACAATTAGAGTTGGACCGTAATGAGACTTTGGTTACAGCGGCATGTGAAGAAAATAAAGATTGGCTGTTATACAATATTGCTCCATACGAAAAGGTCTTGTAAAAATGGGAACAATCTTACACAATACGAAAACAATTTTTTAATTTTAAGTTATAAATACAGGGAAATTATTAGAAAATTTTTTTTCAGTGTAATATGTATCTAATATAGAATTTTTACAGTGTATCTTTTCAAAAGGTGATTTTAATACCTTTCTAATGGTATAAACATTTTTGCATTTACTTAAATAAATTTAAAAAAAAAAATAAAAAAAGGCCATTTTAGTTTTCAGATATGTTATATACATTAAATAGACCTTTCTAAAAAAAATTCTTATTTTTCAAAATCGCTTGATCTTTGAAGTGTTTTTTCAGTTTAAAATTTTATTTTGGAAAACATTTTTTTTTCTGTGTACTTAAAAAAAAAAAATTGACAGTGTATTTTTTGAAAGCTAATTTCAATACGTTTCTAATGGTATGAAGATCTTTGAAATCGGTAAAGCCATTCCCTAGTAATCACACTTTAAAAGTACCTATTATCGTAATTTTTCGAATATTTTTGAATATTTCGATACCTTGCCACGCCCACAATTTTTCGAAAATGCAATTTCTAAAAATGAGGTTGTGTTTGGGTAGGTAAGATGTACCTCTATGCAAAATTTCATCAAATTCTGAGGGGGTCGGGTTGAACGCATATTGGGTTTGATATGAAATTCATCATATAAAGACAGCAACCTAGCCAATTCGTACATATCATTTTCTGATGATATAGACGAATTTATTAATTCAATAACGAAAACAGGAAGCCAAAAAACGACTTCCTGTCCAACTTTAACAGAATAAGTACATAGTGCAATATAGCAAAAATGATCGAAATACGATAATTTATAATAAGCAAAATTAATAAGTAGTCACAACAACGAAATCAATTAAGTACTTAGTAAGCACAATAAGTAAATACATAAGTACATAGCGACGCTTCCAAACAATACTGTACTAAGTCTGAAAACTGTGTTTTGCAGGAGAACCTCTCAAAGTTTAAACTCGATATGAAACATCAGTTGTATGCTAAGGCCCGGTTTCACCAACGTGACTAAAGCTAAAACTAAGGCCCGGTTTCACCAACGTGACTAAAGCTAAAACTAAGTTTTGACTTAGTTTAGCCCAGATTTGAGGCTAACTTACTTTTGGGTTTCACCAAATAGTCTAAGAAAATAGCTTTGTAACCAACCTTTTATGGCGAATACTGGGTTTTTTGGTTGTTTTGGTTGCTGTATTTGCTCATTTTTTTGTCATATTCGCTCTTTTGGTAGTTGAATTTGCTAAAGCGACTCAAGTTCTTAGTTTAGTTTTAGTCAAGGCAAAAGCTGACTAACTTGTGACTTAGCTTAGTTGCATGGTGAAAAACGTAAAAAAATCGGCTTAACTAAGTTGAGACCGGTTGGTGAAACCGGGCCTAAGTTTTGACTTAAGTTAGCCCAGATTTGGGGCTAACTTACTTTTCGGTTTTACCAACTAGTCTAAGAAAATAGTTTTGCAACCAACCTTTTATGGCAAATACTGGGTTTTTTGGTTGTTATGGTTGCTGTATTTGCTCATTTTTTTTGTCATATTCGCTCTTTTGGTTGTTGAATTTGCTAAAGCGACTCAAATTCTTAGCTTAACTTCTTAGTAACTTGTGACTTAGCTCAGTTGCATGGTGAAACTAAAAACGTAAAAAAATCGGCTTAACTAAGTTGAGACCGGTTGGTGAAACCGGGCCTAAGTATATTTTCACTTATAACTTCTGTTTGGATTGAATGATAAATACCAAAATTCGGCAATATCAAAGTTAGGGTACGCTTTATATAAAACCGTAAGAAAAAATAAAAACTTGCTACGTTGTTTTTCATGGCAAGCTCTCACAGTTTTTATTCTGTAAAAATCTCGTTATTGGAGGATGGCTTCGTGTGTAAAAGTCCACGTAAGTGGGGAAAGCTTCTGACTGCCATCCACCTGGGGGTGGCCAGAGCGATTCTTTTGCATGCGGAGCAAGCAGCTCACGACTTCCGCGCAGTGTCCTCTGGATAGCCACCGAACACCCGTTTGGTGGTGAACTAAAGTGAGAAGGCGACAACTCGACAAGGCCACTCCGACATATTCGGTTTAAGGGCTTGTTGAGGGGAATAACTGCAGCGTCTGTTCACCAGAAGGTGCGGCTGCGAGCGGGCGTCTGTCTTGGAGCAAGCGGCTCGCTATATAAACGTGTAACAATATACAACTCCCGCAGGGCGGGTTGTGCGTCGGGCTTGGGACCCACCACGTAAAAATCCTATCCAATGAAAACAACAACAAAGCCTCGGATGAGACCACCCCTTTCTGATGACAACCACGGCAAACGTTTAAAGGACTATGGTTTGAGGGTAAGCACCTGGAACGTCCGGACCCTTAATTGGGAAGGTGCCTCTGCCCAGCTGGTTGATGTCCTCGAAAGAGTGAAAGCTGACATCACCGCCATACAAGAGATGCGGTGGAAGGGGCAAGGCAAGAAGAAATGTGGGCCTTGCGATATATATTACAGTGGCCATGCAGAGGAGCGTATATTTGGTGTTGGTTTTGTGGTGGGAAAGAGACTCAGCCGCCGAGTACTGTCGTTCACGCCAGTGAACGAGCGTCTAGCCACCATCCGCATCAAATCGAGATTTTTCAACATATCTCTTATCTGCGCCCACGCCCCGACGGAAGAGAAGGACGATGCGATCAAAGACACTTTCTATGAGCAGTTAGAGCATGCCTACGACCGCTGCCCCCGTCACGACATTAAGATTGTGCTTGGCGATTTTAATGCCAGGGTGGGTAAGGAAGGTATCTTTGGCAGCACAGTCGGAAAATTCAGTCTCCACGACGTAACCAGTCCCAATGGGACGAGGCTGATCGACTTCGCCGGGTCACGAAACATGGTCATTAGCAGTACCAGATTCCAGCACAAAAAAATACACCAAGCCACATGGCTGTCTCCTGATCGAAAAACGCGAAATCAAATTGATCACGTCATGATCGACGGCAGACACAGCTCCAGCATCCTAGATGTGCGCACAATCCGTGGTCCCAATGTCGACTCCGACCACTATCTTGTAGCAGCCAAGGTACGCACCCGCCTCTGTGCAGCAAAGAATGTGCCAGCAGGACAGCAAGGAAAGTTTGAAGTCGAAAGGCTGCACATGACGCAGACAGCCAATCAATACACCACTCGGCTCTCACTCCTGCTCTCTGAGAGCAACCCTTCACCAAACGATGTATCTGAGGAATGGGAACACATCGCTCGTTCACTTCGTATCGCCGCTGAGGAATCTATAGGATACAAGCGAGCCCACAAAAACATCTGGTACGACAAGGAATGTCGCGATGCCTCGGAAAGAAAGAACGCCGCCTACAGGGCTACATTGTGTGCGGGCGCAACGCGAAGCGTATGGGAGCGTTATCGAACGGCGAAGAAGGAAGAGGCGCCTTTTTCGAAAGAAGAAAAGGGAGGCTGAAAGGCGCGAGTGTGAAGAGCTTGAGATGCTGGCGGGTAAGAACGATGCTCGAAAATTCTATCAAAAAATCAGGCGGATGACTGAAGGTTTCAAGACCGGGGCAAATTCCTGCCGGAATGATAACGGTGATCTGGTAACTGATGTCCAGAGCATACTTAAGTTGTGGAGGGATCACTTCTCCTCCTTGCTAGATAATGGCAACAGTGAAAGTGCGGAAGGAGAAGATGTACGACCCGAATCCCCAATAGCAGATGATGGTAGGCATGTTCCACCACCTGATCATGACGAAGTGCGAATAGCAGTATCTAGGCTTAAGAATAACAAGGCCCCGGGCGCTGACGGCTTGCCAGCCGAGCTATTCAAACATGGTGGCGAAGAGTTGATAAGGAGCATGCATCAACTCCTATGCAGAATATGGTCGGACGAGCGCATGCCCGACGATTGGAACTTAACTGTGCTCTGCCCAATCCACAAAAAAGGAGACTCCACAGTACGCGCCAATTATCGTGGGATAAGCCTCCTGAATATCGCATATAAGGTCTTAGCAAGTGTATTGTGCGAAAGACTGAAGCCTATCGTCAACAATCTGATTGGACCTTATCAGTGTGGCTTCAGACCTGGTAAATCTACCATCGACCAGATCTTCACAATACGACAAATATTGGAAAAAACCCATGAAAAAGGATCCGACACACACCATCTCTTTGTCGATTTTAAAGCCGCTTTTGATAGCACGAATAGGAATTGCCTGTATGCCGCAATGTCTGAATTTGGTTTCCCTGCTAAACTTATACGGCTATGCCAAATGACATTGACTAACATCTCCGAGCCGTTCGAGACCAAACGAGGTTTCAGACAAGGTGACTCTCTTTCGTGCGACTTCTTCAATTTGATGCTGGAAAAGATAATACGAGCTGCAGAACTTAACCATACAGGAAGCATCTTATATCACAAGAGTGTGCAACTGCTGGCGTACGCCGATGACATCGACATCATTGGCACTAACACGCGCGCCGTATGTTCTGCCTTCTCCAAGCTGGATAAAGAGGCTAAGAAAATGGGTTTGGCGGTCAACGAGGACAAGACGAAGTACCTCCTGTCATCACACAAAGAAACAGCACGCCTTGGCAGCCACGTCAATGTTGATAGCTACAAATTCGAAACTGTTAAGGACTTCGTCTATCTGGGAACCAGCATTAACACCAAGAATGATGTCAGCACGGAGATCCAACGAAGAATCACGCTTGCCAATAAATGCTACTTCGGACTAAGTAGGCAACTAAAAAGTAAAGTCCTCTCTCGACAAACAAAAATCACACTCTACAGGACGCTCATCGTTCCTCATCAGTCTTCATGTACGGCGCAGAAGCATGGACAATTTCAAAATCAGATGAGATGGCACTTGGAGTATTCGAGAGAAAAGTTCTTCGTAAGATTTATGGACCTTTGCGCGTTGGCGTGGGCGAGTATCGACGGAGATTTAACGATGAGCTGTACGAGCTTTACACAGACATCGACATTGTTCAGCGAATAAAGATCCAGCGGCTGCGTTGGGCAGGTCATGTCGTGAGAATGGACGAAGGCGCTCCGGCCAAGAAAGCATTTCTATCGAAACCCGCTGAACGCAAAAGAAAAGGGAGACCTCCACTGCGTTGGGAAAATCAGGTGGACAGCGATGCTGCCTCCCTAGGTGTTCCCAAGCGGCGCCATGCTGCACGAAACAGAAGCAATTGGCGCGCTCTGTTGGACTCGGCCAGAATCGTCTAGACGGTTAAGCGCCAATCAAGAAGAAGAAGAAAAATCTCGAGTTGTATTATATGTACACCTTTGCTAATAACTTTTGATTGGATTGTCCGATTGATACCAAAATTTGACAGCATCCAAATTAAGACACGTTCTACTTGAAAACACCAAAAACAGGAAAACGTACTAAGTCGACTTAGTACAGGGGTGGCTTTCCGTAATTTGATATTCGACTCTCGTCGGCTCGACATTTCAATTCGATATCGAACGAGCGACGATACCGTTTTGATTTCTGTATTTCGATAGGAAAACTTTTCTTATAATATTTTAAAAAGTGCATAAAAGGCCTTTATTATCTTTCAAAAGTTGTGTTCTCACTTGTAAACAAATAAGAAATTATTTAAACCCACAAAAATAATAAAATTTTGAAGTTATATTTTTCTGCGGTTGACATATTCGATAAGGCAAAACGATAGCTAAAGTGGCGTCGAATTGTTTCTGACGTTATTTGTGTTTGCGGAAAGCAAAGACGATGCTTCGACATCGAATTTCGCTCGATATCGAATTACGGAAAGCCACCCCAGTATTGTTTGGAAGCGTCGATATGTATGTATGTATTTGGCAAAATTGTTAAGTTAGATTTTAAGAGAAATAAACCAATAAAGTCAGTCTTGTTTTAACCACATCCAGCGGCAGCTCGTTATTTCGAAATTAGTTTGTTTTTTTTTTTAAGCCTTTTAACACGGTCGACAACAAAATTGGCGCAGTCGGTAGGATTTCAATAAGTAAGAAAGAAGTGGCAGTGAAGTACACATAAGTGCAACACCCACAAATATCAGGCGAAATAATAAAAATAGCGAACAATATTAAAAAGTGGCACATAGAGTTTGACAGGCGGAGGATGGAACAACAAGACCAAGCTCAAATATCTTCGGTAGACATGGTCGAGGAACTTCATAGAAGGCAGCAGCAGATTGAGGCGCTACGGACAGCGTATCTAGAGTAGCAAAATAACCAAGGAGTGAACAATGTAGAAAGAACCAACATCTAGAAAGCAATAAACAACCTACCAACATTCACAAGGACGGGCGAAATCACTATCAACAGCTTTTTCAGCAGTACTGAATATTTTTTAACTACAGTGACCAACGACCTACTAAGGAAATAAGCGGTACGTAGTATATTCTATAAATGTATACAAGGTCAAGCTAAGGACGTTGTTATCAGATAACTGGCAGTTGATTAAAGAGACCTTAAAATCAGGATATAGGCCCAACATACATAGAGCCGCATCAAATATATAGGCTAATTGCAAATCTACGAGTTAACTCAGTAAATGAGCTTATCGTAGAGGGACAAAACATAAAGTACAAAGCGGACGAATTAACAGTATATTATAGGGGTGACCACTATATAGATTTAACAAACGTGGACAGCCTGTTAGTAAACACAGTAAAGGAAATGACTCAGGGGAATTTACTAGATAAGATATATGAAGAGACAGATTTAACTGAAATTCTAAGACTTTTGACCAGAAGAACATTTGAAGATACGTGCATTAGGCCGGAGTATAGAAAAGTAGCCAGGGACGACAGGAGATACTATAAACAGTACCCTAACAGATCAAATAATGTCGATCATAGACAGTATAAAAATAATCACCAACAGCCTAAGACAAATGTAAACCAGTGGCAAGTCAATAAAAATAATTCAGGTCAGTATAACGAAAACCATTCATTTCAAAGACGGTACCAAGATAACAGGTCAGGTCAAAGAAAACAAAATGTAGAATCCATCGAAATATATAATATTGAAGTAAACTATTTAGGGTCTCAAAGAGCAGGAAACCCTCATCCAAATTGTAGCAAAGATCGCTTAAATGAGGATAGGCAAAGCGAAGGAGAACCCGAAGAAATTTTACTGAAGAAATTAATAATAAATTTTTTTTTTATGAGAGCCTCGGAATCATTACCGAGAATAGCGATAACGATAAATACAAAAAAATATATAGCTCTAATAGATACGGGAGCAACACTCAGCTTAATAAATAGCGACATAAAGGATTTTCCAATAAAAAGTTTAAAGAAACCAATAACGTTTAGTACCTTAACAAATAAGGATACAATTAAATACGATGTGCATACAGAAGCACCCGAAGAATTCAATTTACCGAAAAATGCTAGAGTAAGGTGGAAAATGACACCTTTAGCAGGAAGAAAATATGACTTTATATTAGGTTTTGACATTTTAAATTACTTAAATACAGTGATAATTGTTGAGGAATGAAAATTAATCCTTAATAACAAGGAATCTCTAATTTTGAATAAACCATATATATTTAATGAAATTTGCACATTAGTGACAACGGATGATAGAATTGAAAAGATACAACTAAATCATTTAAACGCGGAAGAATGTGAGGCAGTTA